>QANY01013337.1:19736-307236 GCA_003255025.1 Datisca glomerata | reverse complement strand
CCAGTAGCGAAGAATTTGAACCAAAATTTTCAAATGGAGGGGATATGGAATTAAGACATCTGACACATAATTTAAATGTGGGAATTTATCCTCTAAAAAAGGAAATATTGAATGAATTGATTGTAAATTATAAGATTTTGCTATTTCTACTTCCTCTAAGGAAGATACTAATTGTAGGGAAAATGAAATTTCCACAATGAGTGCAAACCCATCTGATAGAATTGGAGAATACAAATTTTTGTTGTACCTAAAAAATGGATTTTGGTTATAATCATTATTGGAAATAATCAAATGATTATGTTGATACATTCGAGTAATTGAACATTTTACAATTAGTAAACTGGATTTATTGTCATAACCTATATTTTCCAATAAAATAGATCTATTTAAAAAATGATCATGAGCAAATGCATAAATATACTCCCGAAAGATAAGTGGGTACAGGAAGTCACGTTGCCGATATTTATCAAGTTCTAAATATCCTTCAAATTCCTCCATTTGAAATTCGATTTGAACCAGGGATAGTATAATGAATTTATTGGGTTATCAAATGATACATAGTGCGATACAGTCAAAACAAGGTATTACAGTAAAAAAAAAGAATAAGAATAGATACCTCGTAAACAGGTAAGACTTATCAACTGACTCTCTATACTCTCTTTTTCCATCTAATTGGTTTATTTTAGGATAAGAAAATGGTTAGAAATCCTTTATTTTTTCAATCCAATCGCTCTTTTGATTTTGGAAAAGAAAAAATCGCTTTATCAAGATATTGCTTCTTCTACACATTCATATCTACCCCATAATGTTGAATAACTAATAGTTAGGACTCATAAAAAAATCGATAATCCACTCATGAGAAAAGTCCTTCTCGCATCAAGCACTAATATATTTTTAACGTATACTTAGATCGGGTTTCCAATTAAGAACATAAGCTCGTTGCTTTTTATTTCTCTATAACTTTTTATTTCTCTATAATTGGAGCCATGGGACTCTATCCATTTATTCATTCGACCCCACTTGAAATTGATTTTGTTCCGCATCACCAATTCAAACAAGGTTTTGGACCGATCGGGTAAAAATATTCCCTGAATTCTCCATTGATACGACATCCTGCTTTTTCCATTCATTCCTTTCAGGATCAGTCGTGGTCTTACAAACTCTACCGATAGTATGGACGAATCCCTTACTTCATACAAATGTGTAAAAGATGCTAGCCGTACTTAAAAGCCGAGTACTCTACCGTTGAGTTAGCAACCCCAAAAAACAAAAATAATTAGTATGTGTAGATACAATCGGAATAAAAAATGAAATGGAATTGCACGACGTAATCAAAATAAGAAAATAACAAAAATAAAAAAAGTTTGAATTTATTTTGAACATAAAAATGAACAGATGAGATGAAAAGCGAATGATTTTTTAGTAAAGATTTTTAGTAAAGATTTAGATAAAATAAGAAATTGATATACCGTCTCTTGTATCTTATGTTATCCTTTCTTAAATTATCCATTTTTTTTATAAAAAAAACTTCTTATATCACACAAAAGTAACTTCGTGTATCACAGAAAATCCAATGAGCCTACCATGTGAATGAAGTAAAATAAAAAGTCAAGTCTAAGAAAGGTAGATAACTAGATCCATTTCTCCACGATCGGATTATACTTCTTTGATCCACTGTTATCAATATGAATGCGAATAGTGAAAGAAGAATACAATGGAGAAAACAAAAGAATTCTAGATTGAAATAAAATTATAAATTTTAATAAATAAATAAAATGGAAATAGTTATTTCAATTGAATTTATTTTTTATTGATTTCTATATATTTCATTTTTCCTTTTTAATATCTTATTTATTAATAGAATATATCTATTTATTATCCATTTATGAAATATCTATTTATTAATATTTTAATTAAATATATGAAATTCAATATATCTATAAATATATGTAATTCTATATCCAATATATAAATAATATTTCTTATAATTGAATATCGAAATAATAATAATTTTAATAATTAAATATAATTCTATAAGAGAAGGATAAAAGAAATAAAAACTAAAACTAAGGATTTTGTTGGATTGGCACTATAGAGATAATTAACATAAATATAAAAAAGGTGTAGACAAAAAGAAGGAGGAGGAGGACTTTCGTTGAAGAAGAAGAAGAAGGACGTTCGTTGAAGAAAAAGAAGAAGAAGAAGGACCTTCATTGAAGAAGAAGAAGAAGAAGAAGAAGAAGAAGAAGAAGAAGAAGAAGAAGGAGAAGAAGAAGGAGAAGGAGAAGGAGAAGAAGGAGAAGAAGAAGGACCTTCGTTGAAGAAGAAGAAGAAGAAGAAGAAGAAGAAGGACCTTCGTTGAAGAAGAAGAAGAAGAAGAAGAAGAAGAAGAAGAAGGACCTTCGCTGAAGAAGAAGAAGAAGAAGAATGACCTTCATTGAAGAAGAAGAAGAAGAAGAAGAAGAAGAAGAAGAAGAAGAAGAAGAAGAAGAAGAAGAAGAAGGAGAAGAAGGAGAAGAAGAGGGAGATGAAGAAGAACCTTCATTGAAGAAGAAGGAAATGAGAGCTAAAAATAGTGAAGTTGGTATTTGTCAACATTGGTTGGTTTGATATGTGCATTGAGAAGGGAAGAGACATGATGAGGGAACAGAGAGATTGCAAATGGTTGATTTGATTTGATAGGTCATGAGTATAATATTATGATATTTAAAAAAATGGTAAAATTTTCCCAATTAAACTTTGAAAAGGAATTGTTTTCCAAATAACCCACGCAAATAAAGTGATAATCAAAAGAGGGATTACAACCACACAGAGTGTAATGTTGTAAAACATCCTTTATATAATGAGGAACATTACAAATAAGATAAATTAGAATACAAAATTTACAACAAAAGATCACAGAACTACATAATAAAATTACAAATAAGATACAAAAAATTTACAAAAAAACTTTTCTGATTGTAGGAATATTAGAATAACCTCTACAAACAATTCGTTGCGCTCTAATCTTCAAATTTGAGCCCAGGGCTTGTAGTTCATAAGATGCCACGAAAACCATAAAATAAACTACTGCACATATGGGGAGAAACAAAACCGTAGAACTAAATCTATGAAAGAAAACCAGCCATTAACGAGTAATCCTTATGTGGATGGATTTGGTCAGGGGGTGCAAAAATAGTGTTTCAAGATCCATTATGTGTCCAAGGCCTTTTGGTCTTTTTGCATCTATGATGTTGGCATAAATATTTTTAGTTCTTAGATTGAATCATAGGATTAAGAAGTTTCAAAACTTTTTATTACACATATCCATTACAACCGGTATTTGGGTGTTTCTGTTTGAGCCGTATAAGATGAAATTCTCCTATACGGTTCTCAGAGGGGGAGAACTCTTGGTTTATCTATCTCAATAAAGTGTATGATTGGTTCGAAGAATATTTTGAAATTCAGGCGATTGTAGATGATATAGCTAGTAAATACGTTCCTCCTTATGTCAACATATTTTATTCTCTAGGAGGAATTACGCTTACTTGTTTTTTAGTACAACTAGCTATCAGATTTGCTATGACTTTTTACTATCGTCTGACCGTTACTGATGCTTTTGCTTCTATTCAATATATAATGACTGAAGCTAACTTTGGTTGGTTAATCAGATCAGTTCATTAATGGTCGACAAATATGATGGTCCTAATGATGATCCTGCAAAAAAAGATTAAAAAATAACTTCAAAAACTTAAAAGACACCGCACTAGAAAGGGAGATTGGGATGACCTCCCTCCCTAGCTTGAAAAACTACAATGGAGAATTTGAGAAGATAACGGTTGAATTTAAATTTTGAAGAACTTTCAAATTTTGGAAGGTGGTTAAAGGTTATGGTTTTAGAGAAAATCAGAGGTTACTCTAAAGAGAAAAGTTTGTAGGTGGTTATTAAGGTTTTCATTTATTGATAGAAGTGTTAATATTTGGAGTTCTTTTTAAATGTCATTTTAAAAGTCAAATCAGATAAATAAACTAAGTTTTTAAAATCAGGAATTTAGTTCATTTTTTACTTTGAACTTACTTTTATGTCATTTATCATTAAAGGCTACTCGGTCTGCGCAAGTAATTTTTGCATTATCTACTTTTGTTCGTTCAGATTCATCAAAACTACTTGGTCTGAGTAAGTAGTTTATATAAACTACTTGCTCCGATCAAGTAGTTCTTGCCTTAATTAATTTATGTTAGTCGAGAATCATAAAACATACTTGCTCATGGTAAGTAATTTAAAAAAAACTACTTAATATGAGCAAATAGTTTATAAAAATTACTTGATCTGAAAAAATAATTTTTACCTAATTCATTTTCGTTTGTTTAGATTTTTTTAAAAGTTGAGATGTGTGTTACATAAAGGGGTGAAAAAGTCTTTTTTACAAGTAAAAAATATCATATTCTCCTAAAAGACATTATTGGCCCATTTTTTCCAAAATAAATTTTTTCGAAGGTCCTTTTAAACAAAAAAACCCTTAATCTTTGAAGAAGTAAATAACAAAATTTGGAATCTGGGCTTTTTAAATAAAATATGGTATTTTCTATAGGAAAAAATCTAAGTAACCATATAGTTTGATCTAGTAAAATTTTTCTTCTAGATCATTTATCGTATTTTAACGTTAATATTAATACTTATTAGACTAGGATCTGAAAAATGGTTCGAATTGACCTCGAGCTAGTAGTCATCAAGTTTAACAAAAGAATCAAACTAAAAAGGACAACTTAGTCATTCTCAGGTCCTTTTTTGTCTGTCTACAACATTCAGGTCCATTACTTTTTTTTCAAATCGATGATTAGGGAAGATAAAAATCGCTTGGGCCGAGTCCTAATACCCAATATGCGACTCACGGACAATGTACAATAAATCTTCTTTAACACTAAGATACAATTAATATGCAACTTTAAGTCTTTAACACTAATTTTAATATGTTAGATTAATACTTAACAAAATTAAATAATGATAAAAGAAAATTTAGTGAGACTCAACAATGTTAGACTAAGATATGATTAAGATTCATTTTAATTGGTGACAAATTTAATCATAGCATTATGTTATAGGTGCTTTCTAACCACCAGTAACACAACGACACATGTCATACGACGTTAATAAGGTCAGTCTAGGAGAGGGTTCCAAAGCCCGACCACCCAAAAGGAAGAGGTCGACCTTGAATGGCCGACCCCGAAGAGGTTTGGGATGCATCGGCCTTAGCACATGAAGGACAACGACAAGGGCAAGGCCCCCGAAAGGAGCTCGGGCAACCCCGAGCACTAGTGTCATCATTATCTATCGAGCGTAACATCTCAGGTGGTGCTTTTCGATAGGCCCGAACACCCAAAAGTCCAATCGCCACGACAGAATGTCAGAACAGCGCCCCCCACCCTACCCCCCGGTCACTTCAAAGGCATGTCAACATTTAATGTCTATCAATTTATGTCAAAGGTCTTCTCCTTCATGTCCAATCCAGGTCAGATCTCGTATCCCCAGAAACTTTCCCAGTACGCTCCTAAGGCTTCCTTAACACGCCTCCTCCAGTAAGGCCTAAGTTACAAATACCCTCGTCTACTCGAGGAAAAGGTATGACATTTGTCCCCTAAGGAAACTATGTCAAAATAATGCCAAGATACTGACTTAGGCATCGGAGGCCCTTAGGCGAGGCAACTACCCGCAGGTTCTCCTCACTTTCGGGTCCTTTGTTTGTGTTTTGTAGATTATGGGGTCAAGGGGAGCTCCATGCTAGGAGAGGATTACTTGCGAAACCGCTGCTGAACTTTTTGGTCAAATAGTTGGTGTCGTCTGTCAGAACGACGATAAAGCTATTCCTATTCAATGCTTTGAAACTCTCCCTCTCCCATAAAGGGATGATTGTTTTGGCATCCTACATCGACGAAGTCCATGATGAGAGGAAGCATTGATCCTTCCCCTCGGTGGGAGGACCTTCTGCTACCATAATGATCACACGATGAAGGTGGAAGGATACAGTGGTCTTAACCTCTAAGGTGACTAGAAAAAGAAGGAAAGACACGCTAATCATCACTCAAATGGTAGTGGTCTCTTGCACGGGAATAATCCTCCCTAACGGCTTAAATGCTAGCCATCATGGTCTTCATGCACTCATAAAATCCCTAGGGAAATCTACCTGAGAGAGGACGGGATGACGTTTGACTCATAGAAATTGCTACCTCTCAAGGAAACCGGGACCAAAGAAATACCAGGCACCAGATGGCTAAGCTCCCCTTTAAAGGTGGAGGTTCTAGTTGGGGTCATCCCAAGAAGGCAAAGAGAGAAGCGATATACTGAGGACACCCCGTAAAACAACCACGGACGTGCTTACGACTCACCTTATCGTTAGACGAAAGAGGAGAACAGGGATGTCGAAGAACGAGCAAAGGCAGAGAACCTTAAGAAACTTGTTGGGGGCAATATGTGAGTAGCTAGGGAAGACGGAGGAAAGTATCTGTAGCCCACCCTCTGCCAACTCCTTGGTGCCCTTTTGGTCACCAACAATTTTACAAGACTCTCACGCAAATGAAAGCCACGTGACACGGATAAACAGGTTGTGGGTCATTCCTAGTTGAAATACATAGTCTTATCAATCCTCCATAATAAGAAATTCCCAGTTTTTACTCCATGTATCACTACGCTGGCTTGCAAGCCAAATCAGAACCTGAAGTCTCGGTGAAAGGGTAAATGTGGTCACAAGACCCCTTACGCCATTTTCCAACAAGATTAGGCTTTACAAGTAAGCCATGTGAGGATGTCTCTTCAAGCTCCCACATGAAGCGGAAAAACTCACAGGAGTGAAGTAGCCAGTAACCAGAGCACCGCCCGAGGAATAACCACTAGGAGGAGTTTGAAGGGCCGGAGTGGTCAATCATTCTCCCACCAGAGCATCTAGGAAAGACGATTCATGACACGTTGACATATGTCCATGAGCATAATGTGGAGCATAAAGGGCCCTACCATTTAGGCAAAGATGAAGCCCAAAAAGAAGGACGCCCCAACAAGAAATGGAGGGCGACAGCCTCGGTGATACGAAATCGGCCGCCTTCAGATCTCCACCTCTGTCCTCTTCCCCCCAGTTAGAATAAAGGAAGAGATGTCCTTTTGGAACGACCAACACCAAGGTGTAACGGGCAACAGAGATCATGTACTCAGCAAGATTGTCGAAAAGGGAGAAAGTCAACTCTTTCACCAAGTGCCATGGAGGATTAAAAAGCGACGAATGGTGCGGTGCTCTAGCCCATCAGTCAGGATTAAAAAGTGATGACTAGTTCGACAATCTAGTCCACCAGTCGGGATTAAAAAGTGACGAATGGTGCGGTGCTCTTGCCCACTAGACGGGATTAAGAATGTAGCCATAACAGGCACTTTAGCTCACAGAACGGGATTTAAGCACTCTAGCTCGCCAGATGGGATCAAGGGTCTAGCCAGAGCAGGCACGCCTGAATAGTCACGTCTGCCGAGCACTCTAGCTCACCAGTCAGGATCAAGAGTCTCATCATAGCAGGCACGCCTGACTAGACGTCAAGACAAGAAGTGATGTATGTCGAGCGTTCTAGGTCGCCAGACACGATCAAGAGTCTAGCTAGAGCGTACATGTCTGGCTAGACATCAAGATAAAAAGTGATGTCTATCGAGCATTCTTGCTTACCAGACAAGATCAAGAGTCTAGTCAGAGTAGGCACGCCTGACTAGACATCAAGATAAAAAGTGATGTATGTCAAGCGATCTAGCTCGCCAGATAGGATCAAGAGTCTAGCCAGAGCAGACATGTCTAGCTAGACATCAAGATAAAAGGTAATGTATGCCAAGCGCTTTAGCTCGACATACAGGATTAAAGACTTAGTTAGAGTAGGAATTTCTAGCTAGACGTCGATGGCACGAGATGTCTGTTGAGCCCTCTATCCCACCAGACAAGAACGGGGGCCTAGCTAGAGTAAGAATGCCTGGCTAGAAATTGAAGAAATATCTGCCGGGCGCTTTAGTTCGCAAGACAAGGATTTATCCAAGGGAGGAATGCCTGGATAAGTGCTAAAGGAAAGGTCCTCTGACCGAGTACCAAAGGAAAGGATTTCAGCTTGTAGTCTAACTCGTCGGAGTAGAAAGGATGCTTTGACCAAATGTCAAAAGGTAAACTCTCAATTTGAGGCAGGTCCGCCTGACCAGACCTCCCGAATGGGAGCACACTTGAGACTTCGCCAAGATTACAGTTCATCTCGGTATGACAAGGAAAAAGCCTATGTGATTACAATAGGTCTGAATGACTCGACCTCCCTCAAAATGGGCAGCCCATTGAGAACGACCAAGTCCATTTGGGGCCCACTCAAGTTCAGGACCCCGTAGCTTAGGTCAACATGAATTAGTACTTAGAAACATTCATAACTCGAAGCAACAAAGAAGCAGAACATAGGAAGATTAAGGTCTCATCAAGGCCTTAATCAAAGCTTGACGAAAGTGAAAGTAAAACATCATCTACTCGAGGATGTTCATTACTTAAAGCACAGCTCGTGCAACTATGAAATGTTATGACAAAGGAAATAAACAAGACCAGACCCGAAAGAAGGATTTGGAGTTATTAAGGAAATTCATTCTCATTAATAAGGAGAAAGAATTACAAATACAAGCAAAGGAAAAATTATAAAGATCTCATCCTCTGGTAGAGGGTGAGCCCCCTCCTCAGGCTAACTTAAAAATAAAAGACGCCCCCACGTATGGGCTGGTGGTCGTAGGATCTCCACAACTTTCTTGAACTCGTCTAGAGGTTTTAAGAGCTCCAGTCACTTTTTGGCCAAGGATTCAGGATCACGATGGCTTGGTTCGGCGCCCACGCTAAGTCAAGCCAAAAGGGGACTCAACCCATGGGTAGCACGTCATTTACGAGTTAAGGATGGAAAAGGCCTCAATTCTCCCATAAGGTGAGCAAGGAAGGAAGCCAAATGCCTGAATTTGAAGCGATCCCAAAGGTGCAAGCGTTAGGGACACTTTACCCACTCCTAAGGCACGCTGTAATAAGAAGCTGGGGATCTCAAAGGATAGAGGTGGAAAAAGAAGGGATGGGTGGCAGTTGATAAAGGTGCTTCATTGTGGATCAAGGGTCAAGATCCTCGGACCAGGATGCAAAATTTTTCTAGGGATAAGGTTTCGCGACAGAGGAGTTTTACAACTATGTTCGTCAAACAAAGGGTTCACCATACAGGCTTATCGACGGTAAAAAAACCACTACGAACAAAATGTCAACAACTTTGAGGCATGACATTTAAAAGATGACATAAAAGAAAATGACAACCATGAAAAGGAAAGCCAGGAGGATCTCAAAAGGAAGCCCCCTAATGGAAGAAGCCCAGATAGGGAAGGATCAATGTTCTTCCAAGAAAGAAAGAAGAAATGTGGGCAAGAATAAAAGTTTTGATTTTGTATGGAAGCATGGATGAAGAAAATAAGGAGAAAAACTGCCTATTTATAAGCCTAGAATAAGGAAACCACTAATTTAAGGTTCATTAAAAAGGGTCATGGCAACTGACGAGGCTATCTTATGCCCCAGTAAGCGGCCGTTTCACAGTACAATCAGGAAAAATTTGGAAGACCAAACTTCGTTCAAACGATGCATCAGGAATGAAATAACGCATCAAGGAAACATGCCCTTTTACACACACACACATGTCATTAATGCCTTCACTCCTAAGGAGATTAATGCCCTTAAAACGTAGAAGAGGTGAAACGACGTGCGGGTGAGTCGCGACAAAAATGAATAGGGGTATCTCAAACGAGAAGTTCAGATAAAGAAGTCTTCAGACCTGGGCAAGTAATGCCACCCAAATCCCTGACTGGGGGCAACTATTATAGGTGTTTCTAACCACTAGTAACATAGAGACACATGTCATACGAAGCTTAGAAGGTCACTCTATGAGAGGGTTCCAAAGCTCGGCCAAATAGAAGGAAGAGGTCGACCTTTCCTAGTTGATCCCGAAGAGGCCCGGGATGCACCGACCTTAGCACATGAAGGATGACAAGGGTAATTCCTCAAAAGGAGCTCGGGCAACCCCAAGCTCTTGTGTCATCATTATACGTCGAGAGTAACATCTCAGGTGGTGCTTTCCCATAGGCCTGAATTCCTAACAGGTCCAATCATCGCGGCAGAATGTCAGAATAACCCCCTCATCTTGTCACTTCAAAGGCATGTCAACATTTAACGCCCATCATTTTTTATCAAAGGCCGTCTCCCTCCTGGGATAAACCTCGTGACCCAGGAAGCTTCCATACTAGGCTCCCAAGGCTTCTTCGACATGCCTCCTCCAGTAAAGCTTGAGTTACAAATACCCTCGTCTACTTGTGGAAAATGTATGCCATTTTCCCCTAAGAAAACTATGTCAAAATAATGTCAGGATACTGACTTAGGTATCAGAAGTCCTTAGGCGAGGCAACCACCCCTAGTTCTCCTCGATTTAGGTTCTTTGTTTGTGTTTTGCAGATTCTGTGGTCAAAGGGAGCTCCATGCTAGGAGAGAATTACATACAAACCCACTGCTGAACTTTTTGGTACAAACACATTATATTAATAGTAATAATTTTAAAATTATTAGTAATATACTTTATTCTTTAGGACAGGTTTACATAAAAACTAGAAGGCAGTCTCGATTGCTTCTTGTTTTGTGCATCACTGTTGGATTGCCAAGCTATATCTAGAGTTCGTTGTTTTTTGGAGGTAGTTCGATTACATCTTTACGAGATTTAAATTCCTAAGCAATTAACTGAAAACAAACATATGACTTAAATACTTTGATGTTTCCTACCGTAGATGACTCAAGTCAAACGAAGCCTTAAACTACCATCTTTAACTTTCTTCTAAATGTAAAAATGTTTCAATTCAACCGTCATCTTCTGAAACTTCATCTCAATTTTCCCAACCATTAAGGGACGCCTCCCAATCCCCCTTTTTCAGATGGGTTTCTTTTATTTTTCTATTTTTAACTTTTCCCACCATTCAACGCACAAGGTGGGTACCCTATGTACAACACAAACATCCTATACTGGTACAATTTTCATATCCCCCGTCACAGTAAATGTATATTTTGGTATTAACTTGCTTTCATAGTTTTTTTGGGAATGTTAATATACAAATATGTTGTCTCTGTGGAAGTTGTTTTTATGGTATTTAAGGGTTGGTGAAGAATTTGGTGAATTTTTCTATTATTAGATTTCTTTTATCACACCACTAATAATGTAGTTTGTCTACCAAACAATTTTGCTTAGGTTGAATTCGTTCTCCTTTCAAGGGTCTTTTCTTTGATATGAAAAATTTAACAGTCACCGTACACCGGTTAATATAACAATCACTATACACAATAACTTGCAAAAATATGAATATTTATAATTGTACACAATAATATACAAAATCTGTTTATCATCTTTATACACAATAATTTATAAAAATCTATTTATCTACACTATACACAATAATCATATAGAAAATATGACACAATAACATATACAATATATTTATCCCTTTAATTTTTTTCCTCTTCTCAATCATTTGCTTTAAAGTAGGACTCATCTTTGGGGGTTGCCAGGTCTCCGAGATAGATGAGTTCCTACTATAAAACTGGTCAACGCCCTCCTGTATCATTTTATACATGGTGTTCGAAGATCGTGCGATTTCAAATCTTGTACAAATATTCCTAATATTCAACAAACTATCATAGACATCAACAAATTCAATAATGACAGCCACAAATGAGCGAGTATATAATAATCAGAAAATTTCCAATTACATAACTACAAGAACCCAACTAAAGCAGAACAGAAAATGGACCTCTAAGCCTTGAATATTCACCAAACTATCATACACCTCAACAAATTCAATAATGATAGCCATAAATGAGGAAATCCACAATAATAAACAAATTTCCAATTACATAACCAAAGGAACCCAACTAAAACAAAACAGAAAACGTAGCTCTAAAGGTTAATGGACAGTCCTTATCAATGTCAGACACTAGGACATATGTCTCTAGTTCATAGATAATAGGTTATCTTACAACCTTCTCACTATGACAATGCACTGAGGTTTCCTGAACAGGAACAATGGTTTCTGTGATTTGTCGTTTATCAGTTAATGATGAAGGTGGTCTGATCTCAACAAATGTTAATTCTTTAAGAACTACTTTGCTCTAAGGTTTGTAGTTTTCCATATAGTTATGTTTAAGAAAAGTGACATTTATCGATACAAATTTTTTTTGATCCTTATGTCTATAAAAGTACCCACCTCTTGTTTCTGGAGCATAGCCAACAAATATACACACTTCAGACCTTGAGTCTAACTTTCTAATCTTGGATCTAAGAATGTGAGCTGGACACCTCCTATATACGAAAATGATGCAAACTAGGTTTAAAGCCATTACATAACTCTAAAAGTGTCTTGTTTACAGACTTAAAAGGCATTACATTCAAAATGTAGGTTGCCGTTTGAAGTGCATATCCCCAGAATGTGAGCGGTAGTGATGAGTAACGTAACATCGACCTAACCATATCCAATAGGGTTCAGTTTTTCTTTTTTTCAAAACACCATTTTACTGTGGCGTTCCAGGTGCTGTGAGTTGGGATAGAATGCAATACTCCAGCAGGTAATCCTTGAATTCTAAATCCAACTATTCACCACCTCAATCTGATCGAAATGTTTTCAAAGATTTACTTAATTGCTCTTCAGCTTCAGCTTCGAAGTCTTTAAACTTTCTAAAAGTTTCAGACTTTCTATGCATTAGGTCAGTATAACCATTTCTAGAGTAATCGTCAATAAATGTGACAAAATACTCATACCCACCTCTAGCTTGTACATTGATCGGTCCACTGATATCACTATGTACTAGCTCAAGTCGTTCTTTGACTCTTTCTAGAGAAAGGTCTTTTGGTCATTTTACCCTCTACACAAGATTCACAAATTGGAAGAGTCTCAACTTTTATTTCTCTCAAAGCACCATATTTTGTTAACCAGTTTAATCTATCTAGATTAATATGTCACAACCTAAGATATCATAGATACGTGTCATCATCATGAGAAACTCTTTGTCGTTTGTTACTTTTAGGATTTGCTAATTTAAACAATTCTGAATTATTTAATGCATGTTCAGTCAACTTAAGCATATACAGTCCGTTCAAAACTTTTGCATGATAAATATTGAATCTGTTCTTCAAAATAATAAACTGATCATTAATAAAAGAAATATCAAATAATTGTTCATGCAGTAACGATAAAGAAATCAAATTTCTCGAAAAAACCAGGAATAAAACAAACATTGTTTGAAACATGAAAATTATTTCCAAAGCTTAAATGGATTGTCCCCAATACTTTTGCAGATATGAGCGCACCACTGCGAACTCTCATTATCACCTCACCATCAGTCAGCTCCCTTGACGAATCAAGCATCTGCAAAGAAGAACACACATGGTTAGTGGCTCATGAATCCAATATCTAGGATTACAAATCATATTATAGTAAATAAGCTTCAGGTACAAGTAAAGCACATTTACCTTTCTTTTTCAGCTCAGAGAGATACTTGCTACAGTTTCTCTTCCAGTGACCTTCAACTTCATAGTGGAAACATTTTCCCTTGGGTATGATGTCGCCTTTATTCTTCTTGGCCTTGGGTGACTTTTTGTCTTCTTTTCTCTTTTGTTCTTACTCGTGTCCTTACCAGTGTTCTTCTTCATTTTGTTGTTCTTAATAACATTGGAAGAAGGCTTTTGCTCAACAACATTTTCATTGCCCTCTTTAGTCATACTCTTGTTGAATGACTTAAAAGTTTGTAGTTCATTCAAAAATTGGGACATGTTGATTTTGAATGGTAGCCCCATGTACTTTTGCCTCATGTATCATGTTGATCATTTTCAAAACATGTTCACGCACAGAAGTACTTATCTTCCTCTTAGTTGTCATGTTACTCCTAGTAACCTCATGATGACTTTGATCAAACTACTGCCTAAACATCGCCTGTAGAGATTCCATAATCTCATAGGTTATTTCCATGCTTGGTTCACAGAACATCATTCATGCTCACAAGCATGTAGCACTTAGCTTTGTTATTGGACATAATCCAAGCATCAAATTTGTCTGTAACATTCTTAGGGGCATTGGCAGTAGTCTCCCCAAGACATTTCTCAGTAAGAACAAACTTGTGGTTCTCACATATTAGCATCAAATTTAAATTTGACTTCTATCTCATGAAGTTATCACCATTAAGTTTTTCAAGCAGGATTAAAGCAATAATAGGGTTGCCCATGGTAGACATTAATAACTGAAAAATAGAACATGCATAATTCAATATAATTGAAATAAATATCAAGAAATTTGGAAAGTAAAGGTGATGCATGAATGCAATATAGCAAACATATAAACTTAACTAATCCACACTAACAATTAATGTGCCGCCTTAGAGTCAGTCAGATTAATTTGAAACTATATATGAGACATTCTCATCCTTATTTATTAAAACTTAAAATATCTCATATTTTATCTTCTAATAATAATGTGTCACTTATTTGGTCAAGTCACAATTATCCACTCAAACCTTAATTGTGCATTTATGAGTGTAACTCATTATTTCAAATTCCATGAATTGATTTAGAATATGCCGACTTAGGGTCAATCAAGTCTAAACTACATCACTTAGTCCTAACTCTTAAGAAGTTCAACCTTGATATTGATACAGTTCAAAACCTTCCTTAGGGGAATGGAAACAAAGTCATCTTGAGGTCACACAGTGTGGTGCTAATAATGGAGATCATAGGTTACGTTGACATGTCAACCTTCTCTCACTCACTATTTTATAATTGATGTGTTTCTATTTTAACTAATCAATTAATTCTAAATTAATTACTAGTTAAAATACCCTATGAATGCAAAATTAATTATTAGTAAAATCTTATTTGTTTAAGTTCATTTAATCTTCTAAAGAGCCTAAATAAAAAATAGGTGAACTAAGAAAAACTAATTAATTACATTTATCAAACGTTAATAAAACTCTTTAATATAGTTGTCCAAAGGTTACTAAGGCCTTAGAGTGGTGTGATTATCATGTTTTACTAATTAAAACTTAGAAGTTTATATGCAATTGATATCTCAAAATAATTCATATAAACATATTATAAGAGTCATAATCAATCATGTTTCTACTAATGAGATGCAGGAATATATAAAACTGTGTGGGATTTCATGTATGACATGTGATCGACTAATGCATGGTCATATTATCAATCAAATTAATAATAATTTATTTAAATAAATATAATAAATAAATGAATGAATGATGAACTGAGTGACTATTAGGTATTTCTAACTTACAACCTTCGAAAAATAGAAATAATTACAAAGAGGACTACAAGAATACATATTTTTAAAATAGTTCATTTTCCACCAAAGGTCCATCTTCAAAATCTTTAAGATTTGATCAAATCTCTTTTAATTAAGGAAAACTATTTTCCCAATTAAATAAACCATATCCTTTTAATTAATTGGATTTGATTTGTCAATCTAATTGACAAGTCAAATTTGGGTCTAACTCAATCAATTAATGAAATCTTTAATTTAAAAAAAATTAACATTTACAATTAAAATTTTAAAATAAATCCAAAATTCAAATTTCAAAATTCAAAAATCAAGGATTGGATTAGGGTTTTAGCGAAGCATCACGGGGATAGGGCAACATGGTATCAGGTCACGATCATATACCCCAGTAGTCACAGGGACTACTGTCGGCGGTGGCAGTGGGACACTCCCACCCCTATCGTCGGTTGCCCGACTACTGCGGGTGGTGCTTTCAGCTCCGCATCTGGTGCCGTTACCAGAGTCGTCGCCAACGACGGAACTCCTCCAAGGAGTTCCACTCCTTCTCTTCTCTGCGTCTGTCTAGACGTTATTTGTCTTCTCTCACGATCGAAATAGTTACATCATGATATTAAAAATAAAAATTACAAAAATTTCTATGCCCCAATCGGCTTACACAAGATCTAAAGAAAAATAGAGAACAAAACCTAACCCAAAAGTCACCATACAATTAATGATTCATCATCATGCATCCATTCAAAAAACATAAACATCCATTGATTCATACATATCAACATATATAATGAATAATACAAGAAACTCTCACAATATTTAATGCATACATATATAAAGGCCGTTCTGATACTAATTTTAGAATCGGCGGTGTCGCGCAACGGAGGCGTGGTGTTTTTAAAAAATAAATTAAAATCTTTATCGATTGAAAAGAAACAATTGTGATGCCACAGTTTACAAAAAAACTTTTAAACAAAAAACATCATTTTTTCATCGGATCTATTATATATCTATACATTAAATCAAAGACATATAAAGATACGAGTTATACCTCTTATAGTCTTATCAAGTGTTCTTGCAAACAACGAACTTGTAATCTCACGAAAAATAGACTACGAGATTCACACCAAGATCTTTCAAGTTAATTCTCAAACACACTAGAAAATGTGTGGACACGTAGAATAAATCAAAGACACATTTTTGTCTCTAGATGTACTCAACACATGAGATGTAGAGATTTTGGAAAATGACTATTTGAGATAGAACATTGAGAGAGAATAATAGAACTCAGAGCTTCGATCAACAATTAATCGATCAAATTGTTCACGTAGCTTAGGATAGCTTGTGATCGCTCTCTGAGGCCAATTAAACATTTCCAATATGAATCTCAAGGTTAAAGACCCCTTCGATTTTGGATGTGAATAATAAATATTTATTTAATGTGTCATGGTAGTGGGAATCAGTGCAATTGGTGCAACACTGAGTGCCATATGGCACTACGGTATGTCGTGTGGCACTACGGTATGCCGTGTGGCACTACGGTATGCCGTGTGGCACTACGGTGTGCCGCATGTTACTGTAGTGTCATGTGACACTACAGTAACTCATGTCAATCTCTGATTCAAAAATCAAAGATTAACATGTGACAGTCTAATATGCCACGTGGCAATTATCCTATAATTTATTATTTATATTAATCATATAAGTAACTATATATCACTTAATTCAAAATTAACTTATCTGATCTTCCAATCAATTATCTGTTAATTAACATATTAGATAAACCAAATGAAATTATTATCTCATAATGATTTAATATTATTTAATTTCATAAATCAAATATTCCTATATTTACTAATTGATCAACATTAGATTATTTGATATTATTATTTATTTATAATGTTCAAAAATTATAATAAATAATAAATAATTCTTAATTAATTAATATCACATAATTATCTAATAATTATATATTTGTCCCAAAAAATTAATTCGTTATGCAAGCTAGTCATTTTCTCACGTCCTGAAATATTCACACCATAAACTATGTAGTACAAAGGTGACTCGGATATCATGGACCCATAATTCTAAGCTCCAATAAATCAGATTATTAATTAAACTTTTTAATTAAATAATCTTATTTGTTAATTCCATTACTACTCCACTATAAATATAGAATTGCACTCTTAGACATTACAAAATATATTTACAGAGTATTCTCGTGTAGTCCAGTAATATAATCATTTCATATAGTTATGTTCTCCAGTTATTGGTTCCTAAATTAGGGTTGGTCAAAATTATCATTTTACCCTTATAATTACTGTTTGATCCTTCAGTATCATTAATTCGACGGCTAATTAATAATCGTATTATAAATTTGAGTTGAATAACCATTCAGTTTCAGAATTAATACTTAAGAGAACTAATATATGATTCATTAGGAAAGCTTGGATTTTAAATCTTGTAAGATCATGTTCCTAGCCATCCATAGCACGGAATCTCCAAAATAAAAGTCACTAGTCTGTTTTACAAACAAAACTTAAGAGTGAATCAAAAGATCCAGTAGACATGCATAGGAGTTCATGATTACTTAGAATTCAGACTGATCTACATATAATCATCATTTTTATGTGTATTAAATCTTATTATAAACGGTAAGTTAATAAAGATATTAATCCACATCGGCTATGTAAGGATGATACTGAGCGGTAGATACTCATAACAAACAACATGGGAATAAACCAGAAATCAGTTGCTCATCGACGTAACACGAGCCTCCAAGGTCGAAATGGTGACAAACAAGTCTATAACATCCGAGCCAAGCCAATTCTATGGACCGAGAGTCTTTGAGTCTCTCCAGTCAGCATGGTGGGCATAATGTTTAATGAGAATCTCACTGCAAAAGACAAATAAAAGACAAACTTAATCAAAATTTGAAAGTGATTGTGTGTCAAATGTTGTTAGATTACTGCGACTACTACCTATCCTTTAAGCTTTTCTAAAAAATATACTCCACTAAACGTTAATCTTTGACTTCTAGTAGGTATGACAACGTGTACGGACCCACTTTAAGTACATTTCTATTGCATTTAGTGGTCAGTTTACCTTTAAATTGGGTGAATAGTAGAGGACTATCTATCCTCTCCCGAGTACTGCGCAACCGCATTTAGAATTGACTTTCGGTAGACTCGATCAAGACTTGTTTGCCCTACCAAACACAACCCTAAGTAAGGTGTTAGATTACTAGTCATATTATCATGTTATATTAATCGAAACGATGAAATACAAATAAACAGAATAATACGTTCTGACGTCTTTTAGACGTTCCAGTCATTGATGGTTTCCTGACCAATAGCAGGTCAACGAATGATTTGTCAGACGCATCCAACTGGATGCAGAGATCATCCTTATCACCATTATCTAAAGGTGATGAAGAGTTCGATATCTCTTCTTCATGGGAGGGACTCATATCCTCATCAAAACCTCATTGTTCTTTAGGAGGAGTCGGAGTAACGTGTGGCTCATTGTCTTGGGCTTGAGACTTACTAGTGTCATGTCCTAAAAGACTAGCCAAAGTTGTGCAGATCTTCTCATAGATGGCCATCATCTTTCTCTACTCTTCAATTATTTGTGACATATCCGCCCTCATGGAGCTGGCCTCCGCCTGAAGAGTGAGAACTTGTGCACTTAAAGCACCTAGCCTGACGACTTGCTCTTCAGGTAAATCTGTACCCACATTCTAGCAAACGTGCGTACGCTCACGGTCCTCTCGAACCTCATGGTCGCCTAGAACGGCTTGCACAATTGTATCGTTCTACATAATACAAATATCTATGAATTAGTAATAAATAATTAATAGTAATATAACCAACCAAATTTGCAATATTCTAAATGCTTACCACAAAACTTTTAGGCCCTCCTTCCTATGAAGTTATAAAATTACTAATTCTTGCAACGGCCTAGTCGTTCCACACCAGCAACGAAGGCTGGTTCAAGTCAACATAGTTGCCAGCGCATGCCAACTTCTCCAGATAAAAAAACTGCAACAAAATGAACTTCTTAACATATTTACGTATGTTATAATGTGAAAATAAGACCAATGTACACTAAATATTTTACCTGGATAAATAACAAGCATCCAGTAATGCTATCATGATGGTTCTTTTGATACATCACGACACCATCCACAAAATTTTTAAAACATGCAGAAGCTAAATTCTTCTAATGGATGGTCACGGGTGTCTTCACATCGTGCAACCACTAATGACTGCCAATTGGTTTTGATCGAGAAGATAACAAAACTTCGACGGTGTATAGCACAAAGGCTTGCCTCTAATAGTCACCGTCAGTCTCCTCAATGAAGAATTTTGACAAGTTGTTCACCAAAATGTCACCTTGGGCATTCGCCCAATTTGCCATTAGATCTTTGATTTCATTCACATCACCATCAAATTGTATGTCCTCGCCACCGTTGATGATGCCTAGTATAGAACTCACATCATCTATAGTCACATTGAATGTCGACCCACGAACATTCATTGTGTAGGTGGTTGGATCGAAGCTACCTAATAGTTGCTTCAAGAAGTTCCTCTTAATCTTGCAACATTGAATATCCAACAACCCTCTGAATCTCATCTCCACTATCTCTATCCTCTTCTTGTCATCAATATTTTGCAACAAGATCCGTAAATTTCTCGGGAGTACAACGTGTGAGCAACTTCTCTTTAAAGACATGCCTTCTCGGATGACTAGGATCGGGTGGTTCCACTCTGCCTTTAAGGGCATGGATTTCATTATCCTTGATATAATTGATTTGTGCTTCCTTCGTAATATTGTTCCATAACTTAGCTAGTTCTCTTCATGCCTGCATATCACAAACTCACTTAAATTACAATCAAAATTTATCAATTCCATGTTATAATGTAATGTTTGTTTAAACATATTTACTTCAATACCCTTAAGCTCTCCTCCTGCAGCCTTAATTTTAGCACATTCTTTCACATTGTTTTAGTTATAAAAAACAACATTAACATTGCAACAATTGATATGGAAGTATGTACCATTAAATTGATGATCTCATTAATTACTTATAAGAAGACAAAGAAACCACCCGGTGCCTCATTCACGTTCACATTTGTATTATCCATATGAAATATATGTTAGTATAATCAAATTTAGCCCCGTGACAATGTCTTCTTATCATGATTATCCCTGATACTAATTGATAATGGATTGAGCATCATCTTGTAAAAATGCTAAGGTCCTATGTTCCATTAAATTGATGCTCATAATGTTATGTTCTTGTATACATCTGCCCTTATTATGTTATGAATCAACTTTATAAAATGACTATTTGAGATAACGCATTAATTAGAAGTGGCATATATCAACAATCTTAAAATGATAAACATGATGTGAATGTCAATGTCTTGTGAAAATAGACACAAGATTTCACGAAAATATGGATATGTAAGAAACTTAGTTGATCTAGTTGCAACATGCTCTTCTCCAATTTTTTCATAATTTATCATGTTAATAGAATCATATTAGTAAATTTTCACCACGTAGATAAGCTAGTTAAAAACTCTATAAAAGTCCAAATCTCTAGAATCGTATAAAAACGACGTTGATCATGTAGTTCTCTCTAAAGTAGGACTTTTTCTTTTATTTAGTTGCTTGAAGGATAACATGTGTAATGGTATTCATCTAATAACAAACATACACCTGAAATAACATAGTTTCCATGAAAAAAAAACAACCTCAAGTAATATCTCCTTCTAACTACAATATTTCGTATAGAAATATGAAAAAGAAAAAAAATGAGAAACTAGTCTACAATATAGAAAGTTTCATTTGATTAAGTAAATCCAATTCAAGCTAATGATATTTAGACACAAATTCTTATACGAGTTCACATTCCAGAAGTAAATGGCTACTAACTTTGTCAATGCTGACAAGTTTTTCGTATTGATGACTAATAATCAAGAGATTTCACCTGCAAAAAATAAGGAGACTTTTATAATTAGGTGAAAATTTGACTTCAAACCAATATTATATTCTCAAGTAAATCTATTCTAACTATAAGTAAATGGCTACCAACTTTGTCAATGCCGACAAGTCTTTTGTATTGATGACCAATATAATCAAGAGGTTTCACCTGCAAAAAATAATGAGACACTTTTATAATTAGGTGAAAATCTAACTTCAAACCAATATTATATTCTCAAGTAAATCTATTATAACTATAATAAAATATTAATCTTATTTCTCAAGAGCAACCCACAACATTAAGACATGAACATAATCCATCCCTTTTGCCAAAGCATAAACAATGAAGTAACGAAGCATTATACAAAAATGTCATTGGAATACATAAATCGTTCATATATAAAGGCAACCTAGCTAGTATACCAAATTGTTCTACAACCATATATTTTACTGTCTTATAAAAATAGTCATCCATAGATAATTCATAATGATCTACATATGTCAACTGAGCGATCACAACAATGTTGTTATATAAAATAAATAAACTTAACAAAACTAGCTAAATAAAACAGATCTAACTAAGAACATCAACAACACTCTCTCTACATAGATTAGCAAATAAATAAATATGCATGGCCTCTATCTGGTAACAAATGCATAAACATATTAGCATTTCGGTCTAACAAAGATTTAGATCCATTCACATTTCCTTAGATCTAGTGTAAGAAATATGTAAAGTATGAAATGTCCACCTAAGAAGATATTCATTTCGATATGAGCAGTTAACCTTATGACAAAGTAAGTTTCGAGAACTCAATACATGTCCGCCCGACCAACTGGACCCACCAAATCACTGTACCTTTACAAATAACACATTACAGTTTTCATGAGAAAACATTTAAGCAGTATGCTTCTGGTTGCAGATAAATTATGTCAACTTTATATAAAACAGCCACTTACTGAGAATGTAAATGAGAAAGTAGAGAAGAATGAAAACCGCAAGTAGACCACCTTTATGACATCAATAATATGTGTGACAACAATAATATGTTCAGCTCATTGAGCTCACAACACTTACATAGAACTATTCAACTATAATACAAGCCATAACAATACTGTCCGGCCCAACCAATAAGCTGAAAGGCACAAGATACCAAAAACATGTTCTAGACAACTACAAATATAAAGCTCCTTTCGTTGTAGAATGCTAAAATATATCAGTAATGAAACTCATATAATCCTCTCTTACCTCAAGAGCATAATACAAATGCATCTCATAAAATACGTTCTCACAGTAGAAATTTCAGAAATTTCATGGATACAAATACATCTCCTATCTCAATAGCAGAAAGAAATTTCATGGATACAAATACATTTCCTACCTCAAGAGCAGAAATTTCATGGATAAAAAATACGTTCTCACAGTAAATTATAATATTTATACTCATTAAAATGGATAAATTAGCTTCAATTCTTGTTTGTCAATCAAAATAGAACCAAAACCCTAAATCGTGAAAAATTCAAATTGCAACGAGAGGAAGAAATTTCAAAAACATTCAAATACCGAAACTTCTCAAACAAGAGGAAGAAAAATGATATGGGGAAGAGAGAGAGTTCGATTATACCTGGGTATCGTTGAACTTGAAGGATTTGTGAACTTATCAAATGAAAATCCTAAATAATGAGAAAGAACACCAATGTCCGAGAAAGAGAATCGACGATGGAGAGAGAGCACCGACACACCAATAAACATTCAAAATGAAATACCGAATATGAGGGAAAGAGAATGAAAGATATATATAGAGAATGAGGGAAAAATAAATATCGAGAATGAGGGAGATCGAGAGAGGAGGAGAAATTACCTTCTGCCAATTTGAGTTTCAGAGAAGGAAAGAGAAATATCGAGAATGAGACTGAGAGCACCTGAGAAGGGAAACCCAATGGTTAAAAATTGCGTGCCTAGACGAAGCAGAGAGAGAGCCGATGATAGTGAAAACTGGATGACAGGGAGATAAAGAGAGCTGGACGACGGAGAAAGAGAGCCGAACGATGGAGTGGGGATAGAGAGAGAGCCTGAAGATTGGGGTGAAAATCACCTGCCTAGAAAGCTTGATGTTCTTGAGTAATATCAAAGCTTTCAAAGAAAGCTTAAGGAAGGAAGAAGGAAGCTTCCTTCGATAACTTCTTCAGAAAAGGTGACATGCAACCGAGATAACAGGTTCCCTAGTCTTTATTTATCTAATGGCTGGGAGTCTCCTTGCCTCATCCAACGGGTAGGAGGACTCCCAGCATCAATGCCGGAAAATTTTTTCTTGGCATTGAAGAGGGATCCGTTAAAATTATGTTAGTTTAGGCGTGAAAAAAAGACATGATTATCCCTAAAATCAATCTAATCTAACTATTGTTTTAGCCCAAAACATAAGCCGACCCATTTTATTTCAGGTTTAGATGAATTCTAATTTTAATATTAAAAAAATTGATTTCAACGTTTTCATGATTGCGAATAAGGGATAAATTTGGTATTCTATGTTATTTAAATAATGTTAGTTTAAATTTTAATGGCTATAAGTTTTTTTGTAAATAAACTTAACATGGAGGGGTAATTTTGTTTCAATTTAGGTGAACTCTAATTTTAATGATAAAAAAATTGATTTCAACATTTTCATAATTACGAAAAGGGGTAATTTTGGTATTTTATGTTACTTAAACATTGTTAGTTTGAATTTTAACAGCTATAAGTTTTTTGTAAATAAATTTAAACTGATGGGAGGGTAACTGAGTTGCAGTTTGTTTAGCATCTAGAGTATCTAGTATAATTACTTAAACTTGATGACAAAATACTCAAGTTCTAGTTTGTAACATGTTTTCTTGTAAGTTCTGCTATTTTTCTTTATAGTTTCTTTTGTTGACTATTTTATTTTAATTTAATAATATACTTATTGATTTTTATCACCAACAATCCTATATAAAAAAATGACAAACTTTCTAGTTCAATTATCAAAAATGTTTGAAACACATTTTTTAATAAATGGCCGAAATAAGGTAAATAATCTATTTACATCGGTGGAAGTTTGATAAATAAATTATTTATTTTAGTCATTTCTAGCCATTTTGAATAAAAAAATTTCATTTTTGCGGTTCGAGTTGAAAATTTGATTTTTTTTTATTTTTCATAATAAAAACAACATAAAGGAAAACATGTGTGCTTTTTAAAATATAAAAGCGTGCAATGTTATTAAGCAAACTACCGGGAGACAAATTTTCCCTATTATGAAAACAAAAAACCAGCAAAAACTCTTTGCGAGAACTGTCTTGGTTTCTTAATAAGCATTTCTTGGTTTCTTTAGCAAAAACACTTATGCTAACTATTTGTGCAACTTCACGTACGCTCCTTCTCCAGCTTTTAACCTGCAACTCTACAGCATCATTTTTGTATAATTCTCCATGCTTCTGCCTCCGAAATTCCAAGCCTGCATACTGTGTACTCTTTCAAACTTCGCTTATGTCTCCTCCTTCGACTTCTTCTTCGGTGAAATTTGTTGCCGAGTATGCCAAGTCCAATCGATCTTCATGCAAGAAGTGCACAAAAACGATTGCTGCAAATGCTCTTAGGTTGGGTTTGGTGAGCAGAGACGCCCGAGGGTTCGACATGACCAAATGGTTTCACTCCGATTGCTTCTCTTTGGGTTCGCAGCCCGAAGGTTCTCCCGAGGCAATTAAAGGATTCGCCTCATTGAAGGTTTGGTTAAATAGGCAATTACGATTTCTGGGTTTGGTCTGTTCGTTTCTGACGAAATAAGGGGAAAACGGGAATCTGAAATATAGACTTGCTGTCATTTGATCCCGGAAACGTTTTTGGTTTCTTACTGTATCATTGAAAAATGTAGCTTTAAAATTTGCCATTAGCAGTTTCATTTTTGAGGTTGCTGAGAAAAAATATGGTTTAATAACAATGCCAAATGGATTTTCTTCTTACAATCTGCTGTTTGACTTATTAAGATTTCATTTATTTTCTACATATTCTTTCTTCGCAAAGAAAGGAAGTTTTGGTTTTAGAGTACATATCATTTTCGGAAATGAGTTCTTTTCTGTATAATGTTTACTCATGTTGGTGTAGGTTAGCGATCAGGAAGCTCTGAAGAAATTGTTTAGCGAAAGTAATCAGTCCAAAGTAAAGGTATGGCCCATATTATCAATGTACGTTGCAGCATTGTTGAGGGAATGGTGAGATATAGCAACAGTGTTTATTTTCTAAAAAGCAACCCACGAAAGGTTACAACACAACATCGTTTTCCCAAACGAAAGAGGGAAAACATGAAGTAAATATTGCTTTGTTATACTTCTCATCTCCTCTCCTTACCCGAGTATAATGAACAGGTTACATGTAAAATATTGGGTATAATATGGAAAATCATGATTTGGCTTGTGGAGAGCAGTTAATCATTGTTCCTTATCGTTATAGTGTTTGTTCATTGCTGATAATGAATGTTTCTATGTGTTTAATGAAGATAAACTTGACCACTTGAACTTCTGCTCGGTCACTCATTTCTGTTTATAAATCGATTCTGAATGAGAATGTGGTTTTCTTTTATCTTTTGCTGTCAACTTCTGTTATTATTAAATTTTGGCTTTGTAGGACTCTGATGGAGTTAGTTATGATACATCTATTAAAAGCAAGGAAAGTTCCAAGGAATTGAGGGTAGAGAAACTTATCTCTTTCATCATCTTATTCAGCTGAGAACAAATTGTCCTTGATCGTTGTTTACATTTTTGGTCAGGTTCATCCAAGAGATGAAGGTGAAGAAAATGATAGAGAGGCAAGAGATTCAAAGAAAGTCGAGGTAGATTTTTTTTTGTTTTTTAATTATTTATTTTTCAAATGGTTATGTTTCAGAAATGTAGTGTAAAATTTTGCAATTATATTGTCAATTGTTCATGTTAGATTTCAACACTTATTGACTCTTATAGATGGACTACTTTGATGTTACGTCCAATGGTTATGACTTATGAGCTCTGAATTATCACACTTTATTTTAACTGGAATACTGCTTTTATAACTGGTTCCAGGTGTAAGGTAATTCCTCCCTCTCTCTCCAATGTTTTTGTTTGTTTTAGTGTATGCATGTTTGTAGGAGGAGTCATGTCAATGATTATTAAGATATTAGACTAGAGTCATTGAGCATTTATAAAGTTGATAGTTCTGTGTAAATAAAATATGATTGTAATAGCTGCCACATATTCTTCGGTAAAATCTAAATTTTGTGTTGCATATACGTTTTCCAAGGATGTCACACATCTATCTTAATAAATCTTTGCGTCTCTTTTCTCTGCTCTATTTTGCAGTTAACAATTAATAACTTGCAACCTAAGTTAGACATGGTCCTTTCAGCTTCTGACATCAAGAACAAGTATAAGGTATCATCGTTCCCTACTTTTGGCTTCCTTAATTAATATTGAGATGATATCACCGTGTTGAATGGGATCGTATATATAAAATACACGCATCTTTCAGCTATGTGTTTTTAGAGAAACATGTTTTGGTGCTTAGAGAACCTGCAATCGTTTTTTTGACTCTTGTTTTATTAATTCAGGATGCTTACCTTTTACCAAAATGGAAGGCATTCCAGACAATCATATTTCTCGAACGGGTAAGATAAACTTTTCTTTTGAGTGATACTTCTGAGTAGCTTATGTCTAGAAAAATCATGATTAACGTAGAGAATTTGGCATGTTACTTTAATCTACCCCAGGGGACCTTTCTTGTTGTTAGTGGTGATGTTTCGTTTTTGTTGTTGTTGTTGATGATGACGATGATTCATTTTTAGGTCTAATGTGTGACTTTTCATTGTTGATAGTTCAATCTTACTAAATATCTATTTTTATCTTGTTGTTCAGTCCCAAGACCAACGTCAACAGATAATTACATCTTTTCTTTGTTATATGCTTTGAATTCCTTACCTGTTTCACATTTATCAGGACGATGGTCTGCTCGACTCGAGTAAAATTGCCGCATTTGATTTCGATGGATGTCTTGCAAACACATCTGTTAGAAGGTACGCTTGTAAATGTTTGGACTTTGGAGTTGCCATCAAATTTCTTCTTTCTAGGCTCATGGCCATAATCCAGTTTTGAAAGACTTGTATTCTTTTGCTCGACGACTCGTGTAATTACAGTGCAAGAACCTTTTTCTTTTTATGTGAGAAATTAAATGTTATTTATCTTATCTGGAGGGAGGCAGAGCTTCAGTTATTAGCAACCTAACATACTGCTCTAATTTCAGAGTAGGTCCAGATGCATGGTCCCTTATGTTTCCTTCAATACCCGAGAAGCTGCAGAGCTTGTACAATGATGGCTACAAGCTGGTTTGTTGTATTTTTCGTTGCGTATGTCAAGTGGCTGGACTAAAATGAGAGAAATCTCTCAGTTAAAATCATTTTCGAACTTATTTACTAGGTTATTTTTACCAATGAATCAAACATTGAGCGGTGGAAGAATAAAAGACAGGTGGCAGTTGACTCAAAGATTGGGCGCCTTAATAATTTTATCGAGCTAGTGAAGGTCCCAATTCAGGTAGTTCAGTCCAAATGATTGATCGTACATATGTTTTTATTGTATTAATCGATCCAGACAACTATAATCCATTTGCATGAGAAGCATTAATCTGAGGCCTATGCAAGTCTTTCTAAAAGATAGGTTATTTGGTTATGTAGTTTTGTCATGGTTTGTCAATCATTTGGGCTCAATTGGATGTGCGTATCCAATTCTATTGCTTCAGTAGGTTCTCTATTTACTTCTGATCAAATATATTATTTGGATTCCAAAACATCTGAAAACTACTGTGCTACCTTTAATTTTTCCATAGGTAATAATGTTGGCTGGCCATCTGAGGTGAAGCTAATGGCAAAGATACGCAAAGAATCTAACATCAACTTTCCACGGTGTAGGTTTTCATAGCTTGTGGATTGGGTAAGTCGGATGGTAAAGGAGAAGACCAGTATAGGAAACCGAACTCAGGGATGTGGAGGATCATGGAACAACACTTTAACTCTGGGATTTTGATCGATATGGATCAGTTATTCACCTCCCTGTTGTTTAATTCCGTTTATTTACGTAGCGTTTTACCTTGCTTATCATAATCACTCAAGAGTCCTTGTTATGCGTTGTAGATCCTTTTATGTTGGTGATGCTGCTGGAAGAGTTACTGATCATAGTGATGCTGACATCAATTTTGCTCAGGTACTACTACAGTCTTCTGTTTTATGTATTTCTTATGCTTGTGTTACTTTTATAATTTGCTTTAACAGGATTTTTCGTTTCTTTTAGCTCTAGGCTATAACTCAATTCATTAGTTTCTTTTAGCTCCAGGTGATAACTCAATTCATTAGTTAGGAGCACAAACGGTGCCATTTTATTTCAATAGATGACATTGTTTTTTAGAATCTGAGAAACAACAATTTTCCGTGTCTTCTCTTTTCTTTTTTCCTCATTCTAGTGGTGTCTTTACGGTGTTCTTCACCATTATTCAAAATCTAATGATAAGTACTGTATTTGAAATACTTGTGAATCACTATAAAGCTTTTAATGTGGCTAACTATCTTTCAAATGGTCTGATACTTATAAGTATCAGATTTGCTAACATGAAAGCATAATAAGCGAGCTGTGTGGAATGGAGTACAGAACAAAAATGAAGTTATACATGTTTTATGGTATAATTTATAATCGGAGACATGCATGCATATTTTCTGGAAGTCTAAAGTTGTATTTTGTAGCAACGCTAGCGTCAGAGGCCGGGAATCTCTTGCTTTCTCTTGAAAACATTGATTTTGTTATTGATGTGAAAAGCATATCTTGTTCTAAGATTACCAAAACAAAATGCTTACTTCTAAAGTACTTGAGAAAAGAAGAAATAGAAAAGGAATGTAATTGTTGGAAAATTGGATGTTATTGTTGAAATAAAAATGCTTCTGATTTTGCAGGCTATTGGTTTGAAGTTTTATGTCCCTGAGGAATACTTTGGCTCCTCCTGATATCATATTGTTTATGCTGATTAAGCTATAATGTCTACTATATATCCTTGTAATTAAATGTTTAACTTTTGATTATTGAAATAGACATGTTCCTAATCTCTCTCTCTCTCTCTCAAGAATTTTTTCAAGAGAACTTGAACAAAATAAAGAACAAATCTGATGCAATTATGAGATGTTCTTAAATACCGATTACAATATCTCATTTGAAAGAGGCAAAGGCCACAAGTACAACAGTTGCTCGAACCATTTTTAAGATAAATGATGAATTAATTACTTTAAATGGTAATTCAAGGCTTTCTACCAATTTCACCGTCCAAAATTGCATGCCTTGTCAAAACAATCTCCTTAACAAGGTTTCTATAAGTGAATGGTCTAACTGCTGCTCTCAGAAACAGCTCTGGAGGAATCCTGCTCTTCTTTATCTTTTTCCTCCATGGACCATACCCTGCATATTTCCATTCTTCTGGTCTTACTTTTGCTCTTTTACCTCTCAACTCTGTCTCATCACCATCTTCTTTTACTTTTACCTCTCCATTCCCATTAGCTTCCACTTCTCCCAATTCCTTTTTATAAAACTCTGTTGATATTTCTACACTGCGTTTTACTAACTTTTCCATTGCTTCAGAGCTACTTATTGCCTTCTTAAACTCCTCATCCCAATACTTACCATCTTCTTCTGGACCGGACTCGTCTTCCTCGACACTCACTTCGTCATTGTGCTCGCTCTCTTTCATATCCATTACCACATCGTCTAGCTCAACATCATCTTCGTCATCTTCATCATCATTTTCAATCTCTATCCAATCGGTTATCTCAGTCTTGTCCGTTTTACTAAAACGATCGTCGTCATCTGGAGCATCACAGCCTAACTCCTCCTCTTCCAACTTCGCCTTCCATTCATTAGTATAAGGATGCAACAATGGGATAGGGTGATTACTCAGAAGAAACTCTAAACACCTTGATTTCTTCTCATCACTCAACTTCTCATATGCATTTACCACATCATCCACAAATGCTTTGGGATTTATCCTCACAATCTTACATAATCCTTCAAAATACGTCACCGTTTCGGTGCTCCCATCTTCGTTCTCCAACTCGAACAGAAAACCATCCTCTGTACTCGGATCAAGAAATGGTACTATCGACCTGAAAAAATCATCCTGTGGCTCAAATCTGCATTGGTAGACTGGCCTTTTCACATATACTATATCGGGTCTCATCCATGCTGCACATTGTGTTATCAATTTCCTTGTCTTATTCCCAAGTCTACCCATCAAATTCCACTTATCCAATCTCTCTTTTCCAGCTTCAAGCACAACTTCAGCGATTAAGGTCCATTGCTGCCACGGAAGTTCCGTGATTTTCCACCTTGGATGCCTCACGAACACCCAGAAGTATCTGAATCCTTTGCTTTTATCCATTTGATTCAATCTCTCCCCAAATTCAGCTGACATTTCAGACTGTTCAATGTTTTCCCATTCTTCATGGTCCTTTACCCCGCTAATTATTGTCACGCGCTCGTCGGAGAAGCGCCCACGTATTGGCTCGCCGATAACGACTCCTCGCCATGAGTACGGCCCAAATTCACCGTACTTGTACCAGTCATCAGGGTGGCGCAAATTGGGGTCGTCTTTTTCCATAAACCGCACCATCCGATCATAACCAAGACCAATTTGTTGGAGCTCTTCCTCGGAGAAGTTATCGGCATAATTGCGGTTAGGATTCTTGAGGCGGTAGAAAAGCGACTCCGCGAGCTTCTGGCTTTTCCGGCGGGCATTGCGCTTCAACTCTCGTCGGTACTCTGCGTTCCCTTCAATGCGTCCAGGAGAAGGTCCTCCAGGCGTCTTCTTGCTCCGTCCGGCGAAAAGCCGGTGGTCCCGGCGACAGGAGGGGTTTTGCCTGGAAAATTGAGCATTTTGGCGGGAAAATGGAGGGTTAGGGTTGAGGGAGTGGGAAATGATAGAGAGAGGTCTAATGGAAATCTTGGGCTTAAGGGATAAGGAATGGAGGAGAGGGTTAGAAAATGGCCGGAGAGAAAGGGTGTGGATGAGAGAGAAATTAGGGTTTAGGGTTTTAGAAAGAGTAAAGTCCCCATTCATCTTTCCACAAGGTTGCAAATGTCACTCTAAGACTGAACTTGATGATATTAAATTGGATTGGATGTTCTATTCTTGAGAATTTACTCTTGTTCTTAATTTTTAATCTAAATAATCATATATAAAGAATTTTATTTTATTTTATTTTAAAATTCCATTCTCGTGTAATCCCATTTCTCTTGACAAATACATATACAGCAACTTCAAAACAAAAAATTTCAAACAAATATTAATTTTATTTGGATTAAATAATTAATCAAGTTTTATTTACATATCTTATGTGTGGTTTATATGAAAGAAAAGACATGTATGTTATGGTTTTCCAAGGAAACACACATGGACTCCTCATGTTGGTCAAGCAGTCGATTATTTGTGATGTTGTATTTATAAAGAATCTTTGTCAAGTTGTAGTTGGTGTTGTTGCTCGAAATTACTTGGAAGATGTATCAGGAGCAGTATTTTCTTATGCCATATATGTATGGCAAATGGTATTGAACATGCTGAGTTGAAGTCACTCGATGGAGAGAGTTGATAATGAAATCTGGTAGCAAAACTATTGTCAATTAGTTTAATTGTTCTACTAAAGCTAATTGGAGGCTTTACAATTACATTGTGGTGATAATCATATGAAGTATGGGTTTAAAAGACGCAGATTGCTTGTGATTTTGCTGGAGATGGATGCGACTTGGGTACTAATCAATTGATTTTTTTATTAAACTGATCCTTAGATTAATCATTTGGTAGAAATTGATCCATATATTAGTTTTTGTTTCCTCCGACTCCTGACTACCTTCCACTCAAAATATATTTATGAAGTTACATGTTTATCTTTTATCTCAATTCTCCTTCTTCTTTTTCATTGTTTCCACTCTTTCTTCGTCTTTTTTCTTCGTCTTCTTCCTTCTTCATATAACAACAAAATATTTATCCCTTCTTCTTTTTTCATTTTTTCCACTTCTTCGTTTTCTTCTTCGTCTTCTTCCTTCTTCATGCAATAATAAAATATTTATTTATTTTCTTCTCCATGTTCATGATATTTATTTATTTATTTTTTCTGAAAATGGATTTATGCCAATTTTTATAAATCTGAACCAGAAGATCTGACGGCAAACCAGATCTGACGCGGATCTGAAAATGGGTTTTTCCTATTCTTACATATCTCAACCAGCTCTAGCCACAACCAGATCTGAAAATGGGGTTTTGCCAATTTTTGGGCAACAATTTCTTCTTCTAGTTCTTCTTCGACGTTTTACTTTTTTTTTAATCCTTCGACGTAGACTACACGATGGGTGCATTGGCATCGTGTAGCCATCGTATTGTCTCAAATGGATACACTGGCATCGTATAGCCATCGTGTAGTCTACACGATGGGTAAACTGGCATCGTGTAGTCTACACGATGGATAAACTGGCATCGTGTAGTCTACACGATGGGTAAACGTGTAGCCATCGTGTAGTCGTCACGATGGGTACACCGGTAACATATAGCCATCATGTAGTTTACACGATGGATACACTGGTATCATATAGCCATCGTGTAGACTACACGATGGATTTTTCAAATACTTGAGACTATATTTTATTCTTCAATTTCAAAAGTATTCTTGACAAAAGATGCATGTATACCCATCGTGTAGTCTACACAATAGCTACACGATGCCAGTGTAGCCATCGTGTAGTATGCACGTAGTCTACACGACGATAATGTAATCATCGTGTAGACTACAGAATGGCTACACGATGTCAGTCTACCCATCGTGTAGTCTACATGATGGCTACACGATTCCAGTGTATCTCATCGTGTAGTCTACACGATACTAGTGTACCCATCGTGTAACTACACGATAGGTACACGACGCTAGTGTACCCCCATGAATGACACTCTAAAAATAAAACGTCGATGGAACATCGAAGGATTAAAAAAAAGTAAAACGTCGAAGAAGAACTAGAACAAGGAATTGCTGCAAAAAATGGGCAAAACCCCATTTTCAGATCTGGTTGTGGCTAGGTTTGGTTCACATCTATAAAAAATAGGCAAAACCCCATTTTCAGATCTGAGTCAGATCTGGTTTCTCATCAGATCTTCTGGTTAAGATCTGTAAAAATGGGCAAAAACCCATTTTCAGAAAAAAAGAAAATAAATAAATATTCTCAGAAAATTCATGAACATGAAGAAAAAAATAAATAAATATTTTGCTGTTGCATGAAGGAAGAAGATGAAGAATAAAATGCAGAAGAACACGAAGAAGTGAAAAAAATGAAAAAAAAAAGGAGAAATGAGGTGAAGTAAACATGTAACTTCATAAATACAATTAGTGTATGAGTCTATTTCTACAAAATGATTAGTTTAAGGGTCCAGTTTTGCATAAAACCCTAATCAATTTCCCCCATGGCTTTTCTTTGATTTGGCCATTTAGCTATGATTTTAGAGATGGGTGATCTTCACTTTGGATAATATCTGATTCCTCATGTGCGTTTTCTATATTTTAGCCATTTATATGTGAATTGGTAGGGATGAACGAGTCCCATTGAAACCAAAAAAGTATAGGTCTGTCTACCATCTCTACTAGAATAAATGAAGTTTTCTGAAAAAAAAAACATGATAGTGGAGGAAGACCTCCTAAGAATAAGAGACATGGGGATAAAAGAAGTTTTGTGTATTCATTTCAAGAGTTATTAACTATCTTTCTAATTTTATTTACCCTACTTACTATTAAACCTTTTCAAGCTACTATGCATAACCTCCACATAAATCCGTCACAAATCCTATCCTTCACATACAAATGCACCAACTTAACAAGCTTTTCATTTTACTAGAGCTCTAATGCAAGATGATCCTCAAAGCTCTATTTCTGACATCGCTTCTTGCTCCGGTCATGCTACGACAATGGTCGAAACTCTCTTAATTAGTTATTGATTGTAGTAAACTTTCAAGTAAAGGGCCTCTAGGCTGAACTTATAGTAAGTGAAGGTCGGAAAGGACTTGACTTATTTAAGTCAAGGTAGGAGAGACGGCTTACATAAGAGTTGGCGTGGATAAGGCTTATGTAAGAGTTGGCTATCGAAAAATAAATACGGGTTTTAAGAAGTGAGAGTACTGTCGGGGCTTTTCTCGAATAGAATTGGGTTGGAAAATAACTTTATGATGGAAATACAACAAACAAATAAAGGAATCAATGGTTGTCTACTATCAAGACAAGACTTGAGACATCCAGTCATTACTAAAACGTGGAAAAAACAAACCTTGTGCATAAATCACAGTAAAGGCAGCCTTGTACATAATAACATAATTGCTTAAAGATTTTCAACGTACTTGCAAGTAAAAACAAAATGCTTCAAAGCCAAAGAACTAATACGTAAACAACAATGCTTCATTCAAGTCCATACTCGTAGGCCATGGCTACAGTAAAAGATGAGCACAACTAAAATAAAATATTACCTCATTCACGAGACACTACAACGACCTGTTTCCCAACATTGCGACCAGAAAAGAGACCAACTAAAGCAGCTGGTCCACTCTCGAGTCCTTCAGCTATATCCTCCACATACACAATTTTTCCTTCTTTAATGTAAGGCAAAACCAGGTCAAGGTACTTGGGATACAAGTCAAAGTAATCAAGAACAATAAAACCTTCCATTCGGACTCTGTTCACGGTCATATACATTAAGTTGTGTATGCCTTCAGGTTGGTCTGTGTTATACTGTGAGATCATTCCACACACGGCAATACGTCCACGGATCCTCATGTTCAGTAGAACCGCGTCAAGCATCTTTCCTCCAACATTCTCAAAGTAAATGTCAACACCTTCGGGGAAGCACCTGAGAAAATTCCCATATGCATATTTCAATTTAGATGTTTATGAAAGGATTGATCTTGGCTTCATTAGTAGGCTAGTACTGTATGTATGCTAAGCTTAATCAGGAATAAGGTAGAATCCAAGTGAATAGAAATAAGATTATCCACTTTCACTAGATAATATTTGGCAATTTCCTTGCTTCTGAGGGGGAGCAGGGCCTCGTTCAGAGAAATTGAAATGCACAGAATAAATCCCAACTCCATGTTTGGACAGTTAAGGTTTCAAGCAAGTAATCAATCTTAATGAGCGCCTATCTCCAAAACCAAAACCTCTTGTTTTAGAAAAATTCCGTTACTGCTGACCTTTTCAGAGCCTCATTCAAGTCCGGTTCTTCATTGTAATTGAAAGCATCATCAAACCCAAATTTGTTTTTCAGCAAATCCACCTTATATTTTGAAGTATCAATACAAAGGATGAAAGAAAATTAAACAGAAAGGAAACAAATAGATTAGCAAGGCTATTTATCTACTCGATTGGGTGAAGCTCATTTACCTTTTCCTTGCTACCAGCACTCCCAACAACAAAACAACCCAACACCTTAGCAAACTGCCCAACAAGCTGGCCGATTGCTCCAGCTGCCGCCGAAACAAACACGTATTCACCTTTCTTAGGAGAGCATATTTCAAACAACCCAGCATAAGCCGTCATGCCAGTCATACCTAACAGATACGAGGCAATGCCTTAATTAGTAACTTTGAGAACAAAGCATTTGAAGAACGCTCTTAACAGATAAATCAAAGGGTATCTAGAAAATTGGAAACAAGGACAAGGCACAAGGAAGAAGAAGACAAAGAAAACATACCCAGAATTCCAGTATAGTAAGAAAGTGGAACATCAGTGTGATGAATTTTAAAAAGAAAGTCCGTCTTTGTTATTAAACTATATTCTTCCCAGCTTGTATTTCCCCAAATCAGGTCCCCTTTCTTATAATTTTCATCTTTTGAGTCCAAAACTTTCGCCACTCCATATCCATGTATAGGCTGCCCAACAATGATTTAGAGCTTAGTAGAGGACGAGGTGGATTAAGAAAGAAGGTTGTCCGCTAAAAATGATATAAGTTTATAATGTTGGAAGGGGTTCAATGGTTTACCAGACCAGGTTTGTAGGAAACCCAAGATGAATCGGGAGAGTCGATCTTCTTCATAAATGCACTCATGTAAGGATCGCAAGACAAATAGAGGTTTTTGAGAAGAACCCCATTGGAACCCTCTGGAACTTCCAGTTTAATGGTAGAAGTGGTTACCGCAAGATTCGACACTTGTGGGTGGTCGGAGTATTCTTTCAGGACAACCTGTTTGTTGCTCACTTCCTCACCAATCCTGTCCATTGTTGGTACCGTATATTTTTGAAGTATGTAAGATGAATCAATTGCCGAGTATAAATGGAGTAAGTTGGCGACGGACTCGACTTGGAGAAGAACGGGGAAGTTGTTATTGCAGAAAAGTTTCTACTTTCTACTTGGGCCAAGCGAATGAGTCGACCTCTCGTTTTTATATATAAAGAATATCGATGCTCTAAATAAATTTGTTTAGGTCGTTCGTGCATCATCCTGCTCTGGCTTTGCGAGTTTCGGGTTTTTGCTTTACTACACTGCACCCCTGTACAAGTAATCTCTGCAAGTGCATCAACTTGTCATATCATGTGTTAAAGACTATATTAGTATAGACTGTCTATTATTGTTTTACTATCAGTTAGCTTAGTTAGCTTACGGTTAGTTTAAAAACAAAAGTTAGCGTATTGTTAAATATTTGATTAAATTCTATAAAAATTATAAATAGAGGCGGGTGGTAAGCACTCTAATTCAATACAAGTCAAGCAAAATTCGTCCATGGCATCGTTACTATCATTTCTCTTCTCTCCTTTCTTATTACTTTTTGAGTGTGAGGAAAAAAACATTTACATTTTGGTGCTCTTGTTGAGAGTGGGGAGAAAGTCTCAAGAGAAACCCTTCCAAAATTGAACGATGTCTAGAATCAGATCGAACGCTGCCCTCAATGAGGGAAACAAAAATGGGAACATGAGGATTACGTCGATCAACCCTCTCCGCCAGTTGAGATGCTCCAGACGATCCTGATTGGGATGCAGGAGATGAATCAAAGGAATACTGAAACGCTACGTAATGCGTGGCAAACGGTGTAGGACTAGATCGATGTGTTACAAAGGGAATTTGCACAAGCACTTGCGAAGGCTAGCCAGCGAACTAACAATGAAGAACGGGAAAATCGTTCAGAAGGAAGTGGTCGAGAGGCTAGACGGAAAGGTAATGAGAACAACAGGAATGTGTAGCATGGAGATGAAAAAATCCAGTCCCAACTTCATATGAAAGAGACAACGGGAGAATCTCGTCCACCGAAAGTCATAACAGAAGAGGTTGTGGAGGAGATGCTAGAGAGAAAGATGATGGAGTTGAGGAATCTAGAGAGTACGGGAAAGGTATCTCGAATCACTCACTAGAATCCCACTAAGTCTGGAAATCCTAGCGGCGCCAATACCAAAGAAATTTGTGGCTCCTAAATTCAAGTGTTACAAAGGAAAGTATGATCTGGTGGACTATCTTAGACGGTTCAAGCAAGTTATGACACTACATCAGCATGAGGAAATGTTGATGTGCAGAATGTTCTCCACCAGTCTAGATGGTACTACCTTGAAATGGTACCATTCTTTTATCTCTTTTAGAGCAGTATTCTACATATCGTGCGGTGATGGAGGACATAGAGTACCACCTTACTATCTCCACCAAAAAAGGAGAATCCCTACGAGAATATACCCATACATTTAAAGAAGAGATGACCAAGGTGGAGAACTACGATGAACGCGTTGCTAGACTGACTTTCAGATGTGGGTTAGATCCAAACTCGCCCCTCTTTGAAGATTTGTCAAAGGCGAAACCATTGATATGGCTGAAACGTTCCAACAGGCTAAAACCTACATCACACTGGAAAAAAAAAAAGAAAAACTTGTTGAAGCTAGCAGAACGGAGGGATGGGGAATCTAAAAAAGAATTCTAGAATCGACATGAAGAGAGTGTAGAAAATGGAAAAAGATAGTAATAGGGGGACAACAAATGAGATAGGACTGAGAGTCGAAGGAGACACACTGAGGTTGTCCATCCCAGAGATAAGGTCTATACACCTCTCACGATGTCAATAAATCATGTTCTCGACATGATCAAGGATAAACCTTGGTTGAAAAGGCGGGCCCCGCTCACAAAGAAACCACATTATAAAGACAATGACAAGTATTGCTCCTACCATAGGAGCAACAGACATTACAAAAAAGATTGCTTCCAACTTAAAGATTACATTGAAGGATTGGTCAAGGACAGATACCTTCATCAGTATGTGAAAAATGAAGGGTCAAAAAGGGAAAATGAAAAGGAAACTCGTGATGGAGGGAAACATGACAACGAGGAACAACCTCTCTGGATTGTCGATACGATTATTGCATTGACCGAACAAGATGGAACTACTAAGAATGAGAGGAAGGTATATCGTAAGAAGCCCATGTTGAAGGAAAACTGGGAGAAAGGGAGCTTTTCGAGTGACAACGGGAATATCATGTTGATATTTGACAACTTGGATTTAGAACACGACGAGCATCACAATGACGCCCTGGTCATTTTGATACAAGTTGGCAACTGCTTATTGAGGAGAGTACTAATTGATGATGGGAGCGCTGTTAACATTTTACACAACTCTATACCTGAAAATATGTTCATGGAAGATCAACAACTGCAGGGACTGTCGCAACCCCTGATAGGCTTCAATGGGGTTATCAGTTACCTTGAATAAATTATTGTCCTTCATGTAAACATTGAACCCTTCAATCACTTTATGAAATTTATGGTATTAAACACTCCATCCCTATATAACACCATCTTGGGGAGGACGTGGCTGCACAAAATGAAAATTATGCCATCAACATTTTATCAAATGCTGAAATATCCATCTTCAGAAGGAAATAAAACCATAAAGGGAGATCAAACTTCTGCCCGTATTTGCACAATAACAACACTAGAGTCCACAAGAAAAAAGACAACAGAAAAGAAGATGGATGAGCATGCAACAACTACAGAACAATAGCAGTCACAAGAAGACGGACATATGGGCCCAATGTATGAGGCAGGAGAAGAGATTGGACATGTCTTCCTAGAGAGGAAACCTATAATACAACCAACAATGGAGCTCACCTTGAGTAAATGGAAAAGAAAGGTTAACTTAATTTTTACAGAGGAGCAGAGACATTTTTACGACTACAGCACAAGAGATGACATGTATTCCCGAAAAAAAAATATGTCATAAATTGAATACACATCCTGTTGTCAAGCCAGTGAAGCAACCAAATAGGAGTTTTGCTCTGGAACGAAACATGGTAATAAAAGAAGAAGTAGAGAAACTTTTGAAAACGGGCTTCATCCGGGAAGTGGATTACCCGGAGTAGCTCGTTAACGTGGTTATGGTGAAGAAAAAGAATGTGAAGTGGATGATCTGCGTGGACTTTATTGACCTGAATAAAGCCTGCCCAAAGGATGAATATCTGTTGCCAAGAATATAGTAGATGATGGATGCCACGTCGGGACACGAACTTCTCAGTTTCATGGACGCCTTCTCTGGATATAACCGGGTGAAAATGTTCCAACCCGATCAGGAAAAAACATTATTTATAACTAAACAAGGTAGTTTTGGTTATAAAGTAATGTCATTCGGGTTAAAAATTAGAAGTGCGACTTACCAAAGGCTTCTAAACAAGATTTTCTATGAGCAGATTGGAAAGAACATGGAAGTTTATATGGACGACATGCTAGTAAAGAGTTGTAAACGGGAAGATCTCATTAGGACCTTGATGAGGCATTATCAATCTTAAGAGAAAGCTCCATGAAGTTAAATCTGGAGAATGCACTTTTGGTATAGCAGGGGGAAAGTTCTTGGGTCACCTAGTCACACAACGGAGAATTGAGGTAAACCTAGATCAAGTAAAGGTCATCATGGAGATAATGTCCTCTAGAAAATAAAAGGAGATACAAGGAATGACAAAGATATTGGTAGCTCTAAACAGATTCCTCTTGAGGTCAACGGATAAGTGCAAGCCTTTCTTTTCAAAGCTAAGAAAAAATTTCATCGATGGCTAAGATGAAGAATGTGAAAAGGCCTTCAGCAGAATCAAGGAATACTTGTCAACTTCCCCGTTGTTATCAACTTTTTCTATATGCAGTTGTGTCACCTAACGAACAGTTGCTTCTATATGTAGTTGTGTAATAGACGGCTGTCAGCGCCATTCTTATCAGAGGGGAAGAAAGGAAACAGAGACCCGTGTACTTCATAATCAAAAGTCTAGTAGTAGTCGAAACCCGATATAAGAGAATGGAGAAGTTGGTATTGGTCGTTATGACAGTTACAAGGAAGCTGTGACCTTACTTCCAAGCTCAAAGCATAAAAAGGCTAACAGATGCACCAATCAGCGGGAGAATGTTGAAGTGCGCAATAAAGCTAGAAATCCATTATGAGCCAAGAACATCGATAATGGGTAAGTTTTGGCTGACTTCGTAGCAGACTTCACCAGTGATAAAAAGGAAGTTGACAATGGACCAAAGATCAAAGGAGCCAAGAACATCGATTAAGGGGCAAGTTTTGAAATCCATTATGAGCCAAGAACATCAATTAAGGGGAAAGTTTTGGTTGATTTCATAGTGGACTTCACCAATGATGAAAAGGAAGTTGACAACATACCACAAATCAAAGGAGAAAATGGGACCCGGAATACGTCGATGGAGCCTCGAATAATAAGGGGACCAGAGCAGGAATAATGTTTCAGACTCCGTTAGGAGAGACATTGGAGCACTCCATCTCATTTAGTTTTAACACCTCGAATAAAAAAGTAGAGTATGAAGCCTTGATAGCGGGAGTTTCCCTGCTACGGGAATTAGAGGTAACAGATGTAGAAATATTATGTGATTCAATGCTAATCGTGAAACATGTTATGAGAGAATTCACAGCAAAAGATGAAAGAATGATCAATTACTTGCAATGGGCGAAAGAGTTACTAAGTCTGCTAAAAAATTATGAGATTCGTCAGATCCCAAGAATGGAAAATGGACATGCTGATGCTTTGGCAAACTTGGGGTCCTCGTTGTGATTCCCGTGCAAAAGAAATGTACTAGTAGAATTTCTCGAAAAGCCATGTATCTTGTTCCTATTGAAGGAAGTGGTAGATGTGGAAGTTGAAAGGGAACTTAGCTAGCAAGATAACATAATTCACTACTTAAAAGATATGGTGTTGCATGATGATAAACTTCATCCAAGGAAAGTCCAGCATCAAAGTGTCAGGTACTGCTTAATTAATGGATTATTGTATAAAAGATTTTTTTTCTGGACCATATATGAAGTACCTAAGGGAAAAGGAAGTGAAATATGTTTTAGCTGAAAGCCATGAAAGGATTTGCAGGAATCATACTGGGGGGATATCATTAGCTCATAAAGTGTTGAACGATGGACACTATTGGCCCAAAATGCACCAAGACGTCAAGCAAGATGCAAAAAATTATGATAAGTGTCAACTCTTTGTTCCCGTAGCTAAGATGGCTCCTGGAGAAATTAACAAAGTGGCTAGCCTATGACCATTCATGCAATGGGCACTTGACATTATTGGACCACCTCCCAGGGCACCAGCTCAGAAACGTTTTTTGTTAGTCGCAATAGACTAATTTGCTAAGTGGATTGAAGCTGAAGATTTCACGAGAATTCGTGAAGAAGTAAAAAGATTCTTCTGGAACAATATAGTATGCCAAATTCTCATTTCTGACAACAGACTTCAGTTCACAGGAAAGATAGGGAAAACCTTATACGAAGACCTAAAAATTTTCAATCGTTTCTCGACAAGGGAACGAGCAAGCAGAAAGGTCAAACTGTATTATACTTGACAGCATGAAGAAGTGATTAGAATTGGCTAAAAGTAAGTGGGTATAGAAATTACTAGCGGTACTATGGACGTACAAAACCACCCCTAGGAAAACAACGGGCCAAACTTATTTTGTTCTGGCATACAGAATGAAAGCAATAATACATGTTTAAATTAGAAGCCCAACTATGAAATCAGAATTAAGTGAGCAAAAAAATGAAGAACTTCTAAAGGAAAACCTTGATCTATTGGAGGAAAGAAGAGAAGCGGCTCTGATCCGGATTGTCCACTATAATCAGAAAATAAAATATTACATCCGAAGAAGAATTAGAAGATGGGAATTCCCGGAAGGGGATCTAGTTTTGAAGAAAGTCTTCCAAACAAAAGAATTCTTTTGACCAACTTGGGAGGGGCCATACCGGTGGCCGATGTTACTATTACCTAGCAACGGATGAAGGGGAGGAACTAGCAAAGTCGTGGAATGATGTTCATCTGAAAAAGTACTTTGATTAAATTACGAATATTTTATAGTGACTAATTTTCCTGTGGTTTTTCCCGTAAGGGTTTTCCACGTAAAAATTTGATGTCAAATCTCTCTCCTCTCTCCATTAGAACAAAACAAGGTCGGCAATCCTTTGGCCTAAGCCTTTGGGAGTGGGAAAAATCTCCTCCCAGAAATATGTAAAACAAACAAGGTCGGCGATCCTTTGGCCTTAGCCCTTGGGAGTGGGAAAAACCTTCTATCAAAACAAAACAAGGTCGGCGGTCCTTTGGCCTAAGCCTTTGGGAACGGGAAAAATATTTTCCTAGAAATGTGTAAAACAAACAAGGTCGGCGGTCCTTTGGCCTAAGCCCTTGGGAGCGGGAAAAACATTCTCTCAGAAATGTGTGAAACAAACAAGTTCGACGGTCTTTTGGCCTTAACCCTTGGGAGTGGGAAAAACCTTATATCAGAAATGTGTAAAACAAACAAGGCTGACGGTCCTTTGGCCTAAGCCCTTGACAGCAGAAAAACATTCTCTAAAAAATGTGTGAAACAAATAAGGTTGACGGTTTTTTGGCCTAAGACCTTGGGAGCGGGAAAAACCTTTCTCCCATAAATGTGTAAAACAAACAAAGTTGGCTGTCATTTGGCCTAAGCCCTTAAGAGCGGGAAAAATATTCTCCTAGAAATGTGTAAAACAAATAAGGTCGGCGGTCCTTTGACATAAGGCCTTGGGAGCGGAAAAACCTTCTCTAAGAAATGTGTAAAACCAACAAGGTCGGCAATCCTTCGACCTAAGTCCTTGAGAACGGGTAAGTCATAAAACCTCTTCTCAGAAATGAACAAAACAAGCAAAGGCCCAATTCTATAGAAGTAGGCAACTCGAAGGAAATGGGAGCACATATTTTCTAGAGTAGAGTGGGGCTAGAGATTTTAAGGTAGAACAAAGGACATCCGTTTCCTGAGAAAAGTCTAAAAGGAAAAAGCTGACGTCCTTAAGAACGAACACAAAGAAAGCATATGTGCTAACAAAATCATTTTAATCACTGTAAGCGAAATTTCCTTTAAAATTTTCATAAACGAGTTTCTCAAGTTTTAATTTAAAATTATTGCAAGTTCTTTTGGTTGAAAAGTTTTATTAAAGTGCCCAGAAAAAGATAAAGAATTGGTAAAATGTAAGTTCTCATTGATTGAAAGTGGAAGTACAGAAGTTAGATTTCAAAAAAAGATCATCTGATTAATATTAATTGAAAATTACAAGTGACATTGACAAAAGAAAATGCAGGAAAGTACATGAAATGAAAGGTACAAATTTCAAAAAAGGCCTAGAAAAAACTAACTCTTTCTTAGGAGCGACTTCATCAACCAGATCATAAGTATTGAATGTAGTGGCTTCACCAGCAGGAACAGAAGCATTAATGGCAGTGTCTTCTGTGGAAGCGTTTACCCTAGCTTGAACCTCTACGGGATCATCGAGAGGAACCTGGGGAGGAACTTTAGCTAGCCCATCTCTATAGCCAGCATAGTAGGCCATTTTCTCGACCTTGTCAAACAAGGCATGAAACGCGTCTTCAGTCTGACTCTCTCTCATCTTTGCTTCAGATATAGCCAACTCATCAGCCACCAGCTTCTCTTCTATATCCCTACACTTCTCTTCAGGCTCGGCCAATGACTTCTTAGCCTTTTCCAAAGACTCCCTAGCGTCTTCAAGGAGTCAACAACCTTCAACTGCTCCTCGACCACTTTCTCCCGCTAGCTGAATATCTGGTGCTCCAAAGAAAGATAATACTCTTAAAGAGCATTATGGCGAACAACAACCTAGAAGAAGAAAGTCACAAAGTATAACCAAACGGAAAATAAAATAAGAAAAAGATGCAAGATAAATAGAATAAAGTATTATTCATACCTTCATCAGACCATGACTCAGGGAGTAAAGTTGGTTCCCAATGGTCATGCCAATAACTGCCATCTGAATTGACAAATCAAAAGATGATAGCTGGAAAGGAAATAAGGAGTGTCTTGTCGAATAGAAAATTTTGAAATTTGCATCGTACATTCCCAATAAAAGTAATTGGAAACGGGAAGATGTAGCCATAAATAGAAATGCTAAGAGGCCGTTTATGTATATTCGAGGAGCATGTCAGCAAGAATGGGAAACGAAGTGACAAACGAAGCGGTACACACTTTTCTTACTTATTTCATTAATTATTATCTTTATATGTTATTTATGTTTGCAGATTCCAACAAATGGCGAAAAGGCAGAAGATCCAAACAATTAAACCCCTTATCGAAACGCACGTGAACAACATAATACCATCATTATAACACAAATAATGAAATTTGATTGAGTGTAATGAGGGCAAATGAACATGTATAAAATCCTCGGTGAGCCACATGTACAAAGGAGAACCAATTAGATGAGAATGTGAAGTCTTTCATTATTGTAGAACGAGAAAAGGAGAATCAAGATCGTAGGCGGGATTCGACAGTTAAAGTTGAGTCAGTAGTTAAAGCTAATTTGCATGATTCTAGGAGAATATTCAACAATCCCATAAATAAAGTGAAAATCTCGCAGATACGGGGATATTTTCCCATGAATTGTTTTAATTCTGTTCTGGGAGATTATTAGATTTTAAAAAATCCAATAATTAACGACTGGTTGTAAGCACTCTCATTCAATACAAGTCAAGTAAAATTCATACATAGCATCGTTACTATCATTTCTCTTCTCTTTTTTCTTACTAATTTTTTAGTGTGAGGAAAAAATCATTTACATGAATGAAAAAGCAATTCTTCTTCAAACCTTTACATGGTATCAGAGCAAATCTGATCTCTTTCTTTTCGTCATCTTCATCGCGCTCTTTCTCTACAAATCTATCTCTATTTTTCTATAAGCTTCAACAATGGCTGCCGATGAAACAAACTTAGCCGCCAATGCAACAAACTCAACTACAAATGCAACTAACTCAGCTGTTAATTTAACAGCAACAACTCAACTTGCTTCATCATCTTCGTCTGTGATAAGTTATATTCCCAAGAACTTGATTACGACTAACATACGTCTTGATCGGAATAACTTCATTTTCTGGCGCTCTCAAATCTTGTCATCAGTGAGAGCTTATGGTCTTGAAGACCTATTATTAGGGAACTTTACTCGTCCTCCTTAGTATGTTACTAAGGTAATTACCAATATGAATGGCACAATAGTCTTAGAAGTAATGCCAAATCTAAAGTTTTTGTCATGGCTGCGACTAGATTAGTTCGTTTAGAGCTGGTTATTATCCTCAATTTTAGAGTCAATGTTTGGTCACATTATACGTTGTGATTCATCTCTTGAAGTTTGGACAATATTAGAAGAAATTTTTACTACTAACTTAGAGTCAAGATTGCTACAACTATGTTTCTAGCTTCAATCAACCAAGAAAGGTTCATTAAGTATAAATGATTACATTCTAAAAAGAGGTCTCTTGCTGATAATCTTTCATCTTCTGGTCAATTAGTAAGTGATGAAGAATTGCTTCTATACATCCTAGGAGGTCTAGATAATGGCTATGACCCTGTTGTTATTAACTTAACTTCTATGAATGAATTTGTTTCAATCCAAGAAGTAGAGTTTATTTTTCAAGCCAAGAATTATGTTTAGAACAGATAATTCAGTAACTAGTCTTATACTGCACAGTTTAGATCAAATCAGTTTAGTTCAAACTCTGCAAGAAGAGTTCGTAGAGGAAATGGTTAGTCTAATGGTCAGTATAATAATAGATGGTCAAGAGGAAATTCAGGAATAAGAGAAAGAGGACATGGTGGTCGTGGTAGAGGAGGATCTAGACCTGTATGTCAAATATGGAAAAGGATAGCTCACACTGCATTTAATTGTTACAACAGGTTTGAGACAGATTTTCAGGAACCAGGGCAAACAAGCTTCAATGAAAATCAAAATCATACTTCTTCAGCCTTTGTAGCTTCCTCTTCCATATTTGCAGCTAACACCTAGTAAATGGATAGTGGGGCTAGTAATCATATCACCTCAGACTTAGAAAACTGGTCTATCAAGTCAGACTACAAAGGAAAAGGAAAGGTGATGGTAGGAAATAGTGAGTGTCTGCCCATATCTCATATTGGTAATTCTAAAATTTTGGTTGACTCTAAATATGTTACTAACATAGGTAGTGACAATGATCAACTTTTATGCAATTCTAACTCACATACAGTATCCCTTTCTCTTAAACAAATCGTATGTGTTCCTTCTACTACCAAAAATTTGCTTAGTGTATCTGCTTTTACTAGAGATAATAATACTGCAATTGAGTTTGATTCTATTTTATGTCTTATTAAGGATAAGATTTCGAGGAAGGTCCATCTGCAAGTAACACTTAGAGATGGATTGTATCATTTTCAGCTCCAACCAACTAATCTCAAGCTTTTACAAAATCATTTAAGTTCAAATCACAAACCTAGTGTGTACTATGCAACAAGCACTTTATCTTTTCCCCATGCAAATTTAGCTTATGTTTCTAGTTTTTTAGTTCCTGTAAAAAATTTAGTAGTTCAACTTTCAATAATAATCCAATTGTAAAGGTTGATGCTCTAAACATTTGGCATCAAAGACTTGAGCATCCCTCAAGTCATGTTTTGAATGCAATACTAAGAAAAGAAAATTTGATTTCTACTTCAACATGTCTTTCTTTATGTGATGCATGTAAATTTGGTAAAAAACGCATCGAAGTCCATTTCTTTCGGTTGCACATGATACAACTAAGCCTTTTGACCTTATACACTTTGACATTTAAGGACATTCACCCTTACTGTCTTCAACAGATTATAGATACTATCTTAGTTTCTTAGATGATTTCATAAGATATTGTTGGATCTTTCCTTTAAAGACCAAATCTAAGACTAAAACATTGTTCTTCAGCTCAATTCATTCATTGAAAGACACTTTGATACAAAAATTAAAATTTTCAGTCAGATTGGGGGTAGGGGTGAATTCAAATCTTTGGAACCAATATTTGCTTAAATATGAATCCATTTTAGGTATCCTTGTCCCCATATCCATCAAAAAAATAGGAAAATAGAAAGAATGCATAGAAAAATAGTAGAAACTGGTCTCACATTATTAGCTCAAACAAAAATGCCATTAAAATTCTTGTGGGAGGCATTTCATACTACTATTTTTATTATAAACAGATTACATTCATATGTTATCTAAAACCAAACTCCTTTTGAGAAAATGTATTATGTTTGCCCATCTCTACATATCCTAAAAACTTTTGGCAGTACCCATTTTTCCTTCACAAGACCTTACAACAGATATAAATTAGATTATCATATTGTCAAGTGAGTGTTTAGGTTACTCAGACAAGAACAAAGGGTATACATGTCTAGAACCAAAATCTTCTAAACTTTACATCTTTATTAATGTGTCTTTCAATGAGCTGGAATTTCCCTATCAATATTTAGTTTCTTCACAATCTTCTACATCCTTAAAATCTTATTTTTCATCACATTTTCCGAATCCTTTCAAGTTTGTGCAGCCAAAACCTCAAAATGATACAATTACATCCATATCAGATACTACAGAAGGGTCATTCACGCGATCTCCTTTACTCAGACTAAATGAAATGCAACATATATCTCCTTCTAACTCAATCTTGCCTATTACGACTGTTTTTTCTTCTGATAGTCAACCTGTTCCTTTACATATTGTTCCATTTGATGATATTTCTTATAATTCAGTATCTTTTACTGGTATGGTTTCTGAAATTCTAGAATCTAATGTTCAAACCTTATCTCAAACACACTCCTCTTTGCCACCTATAAAAAATATCTGCTCATCCTATACTAACTTGATCTAAGCATGGCATCTTTAAACTTAAACTTTACATGTCTACTGTATGTGACTTTGAATCTGAACCTACCTCTGTTAAATCAGCTTAGATAATCCAAAATGGAATATTGCTATGACTAATGAGTATGATGCATCAGTTAAGAATCATACTTGGTAGCTTGTCCCAAAAACCGGTGATATGCATGTTATTAAGAATAAGTGGGTGTTTAGAATTAAGCATAATCTAGATGGTTCTGTTCTTAAATATAAGGCAAGGATTGTAGCTAAAAGATTTTAACAATCATGTGGTGTTGACTATTTTGATACATTTAGTCTTGTAGTAAAGCCTTATACTATTCGCATTGTTCTTACTTTAGCAGTTATATATCAGTGGGACATTCAGCAAGTTGATATAAACAATGCATTCTTGAATGATGAGTTGAATGAAATTGTTTATATGGCTCAACCATTTGGTTTTGTCAAACTTGTAAACCCGATTATGTCTGTTAGATTACCAAAACTCTATATGGATTGAAGCAAGCACCTCGTGCATGGTTTAAGAAGCTTCAATGGGGATTTCACAACTCCAAGTCAGATTCTTCCTTATTCATTTATAAGTCTTCTACTTCACTTATTCTTATTTTGGTGTATGCAGATGATATTTATTAGTGACTGAAAACTGCTCTAAATAGATTGAAAAGGTAATTTTTTATATGAATCATAAGTTTACTCTAAAGAGGTTAGGTTCTCTTAACTATTTTTTGTGTTTTGAAGCTTATCGAGACACTACCGGTCTCTACCTCACTCAAAGCAAATGCATAGTTGATCTCTTAAAAAGAACCAACATGACAGAAGTAAAGGCTTCTCCTACTCCAATGTGCTCCTCCATAAAGTTATCTTCTAATACTGGTACCCTATTTGAAGATCCAACTTTTAATAGGGGCATGATGGGAGCATTGCAGTATCTTACTATCACTAGGCTTGATATTTATTTTTTCTATGAACAAGTTAAGCCAGTTCTTGCAGTCCCATTCTTCTAATCATTGGAAGACTTGTAAGAGATTACTTAGATATTGGAAAGAGACCCTTGATTATGGACTTCAGTTTAAACCAACTTCCTCACTCACTTTGGAAGGCTTTACAAATGCAGATTGGGCTGAATGTATTGATGACACAAGGTCTGCTTCAAGATATTGCATCTATTTATCTAGCTGGAAATCTGATCTTATGGAGTTCTAAAAAGCAACATATAGTTGCGAGGTCTAGTACAAAATCTAAATATAGATCATTTGCTTCTACTGCTACAGAATTTCTTTGGCTTAATTCATTGTTTACCGAACTGGGTTTAACTATTAGCACGCCCTACTTTGTCATGTGATAATATTGGTGCAAGCATGTTATCATCAATCCTATTTTTCACTATAGGAAAAACACATAGAGTTGGACGTGCATTTCATTAGAGAGAAGGTGCTAGCTAAATAGTTTCAGATTCAACACATTGCAACAGAAGCTCAAGTTGCTGATGTGCTCACTAAGCCTCTTCTAGACGCAAGGTTTTCAAGTCATCGTGGCAAGTTAAAAGTTGTTCAAACACCTTTTAGCTTGAGGGGGCATGTTAGGACTATATTAGTATGGATTGTCTATTATTGTTTTACCATCAGTTAGCTTAGTTGGCTAACTGTAAGATAGTTTGTTAACAATTAGTTTCTGTTTACAGTTAGTTATAGTTAAGTCCTCGTCTATACATAGCAACTATTGTAATCTTAAAAGTTAATGAAAAAGCGATTCTTCTCAAACCTTTACAATGAGTTTAATAGAGGTTTTTGAGAAGAACCACATTGGAACCTCTGGAACTTCCAGTTTAATGGTAGAAGTGGTTACCTCAAGAGTCTACTATTATGGGTGGTCGGAGAATTCTTTCAGGACAACCTGTTTGTGGATCACTTCCTCACCAATTCTGTCCATTTTGAAGCGTGTAAGATGAATCAATTGCCGAGTAGAAATGGAGTAAGTAGGTGACAGACTCGAGTTGGAGAAGAATGGGGAAGTTGTAATTGTAGAGAATTTTCTGCTTTCTACTCGAGCTAAGCGAATGAGTCGACCTCACGTTTCTATATATAACGAATATCGAAGCCCTAAATAATTTTTTAGGTCGTTCGTGCATCATCATGCCCTGGCTCTGTGATTTTTGGGTTTTTGCTTTACTACACTGCACCCATGTACAAGTAATCTCTGCAAGTGCATCGACTTGTCATAGCATGTCTTCCTGGTTTATAATTTCTACCTTCAAACTAACTTGTCAACTAATATAATTTGATTTTTTTTACAATGAGTTTGCAGATAAGCTGTTGTGCAAACTTAGAGAGTATTGTCTAATATAATCCTTACTACATTTACAGTGCAATCCTCTGCATCCAGATTATAGCCACAGCTATATGGAACAACTATGAGATATGAATGCATGTTAATAATGAGTAACACCCACGTAAAGTATCTTTTTTTAAACCAACTTAACACCAACGAGAGTCTTCAAACAAAATGTCCCTAATTGAATGGGGAAAATCCTCAAGCCAAACAGAGAAACTGGCTTCTAATAGAGCTAACTTGGCCAATTTATAAGCAACCTCATTGTAGCTCCTAGAAATATGATTAGTTGAGGAATAAAAAAAGATAAAAGAGACATACAATCTTTAATAATAGCAAAAACATCAGCCAAGGGTTTAGCATTGCCCAAATAACTGTCCTCAGAGAATCAGACTCTGCCATATGAACTGGAACGCCTATAGAAGAGGCCAGCAAAAGTCCTTCCAATAAGACAGTAGCCTTGGCAGCCTGTATCGAGGTCTTTGACATAGCAGCCATAACCTCACTCGATGCATTATAAATAATGATACCCAAACCTGTTCCAAGAGAACCACAAGTAGCATCAACATTGAGCTTCAAACAATCTGCTGGAGGAGGAAACCAATGCCTAGCATCTATCCTCGCGGGAAGGTGAGGAGTCTTTACACGACTGATGGCAAGCTTCAATCTCTCCCATGAAAGAGTTTCCCCAGCACAAAATACCAAACCTAGAGCAAGACTTCCGGCCACTAAACACCACATTCCTGTTCCACCAAATAGACCAACACATAATAACAAAACAGGGAAATTTGAGCCTTGGACAATTCATTTTATAGTCAAGAAAAGGTCCGATGCATCATTTATTTTTAGAAGACTCAGAACGTAAGGAAAGGATACCATTCATATCTCTTTGGTCATTTTGCATCTAAAGAATGCGTGCTCCAAAGTTTCATTCTTACCACAGATCCTACAATTTAGAGAGGTATTTATACCTTGAAGAGCTAAATTGCTGAGACAAGGAAGAGATTTGAAATCCGCTCTCCACCCGAAGATTTTAGTCTTATTAGGGAGCTTTAGATTCCAAAGGAAGCTCCACCACTCAGCTAAAGACAATTATGAGGCTCCTTTAGATGATAAACTCGAAAGACCACTTTATACCCGTTCCTAACAGTGTATTGACAAAATTTATCATAATGCCAAATTAAGAAATCAAGAGCCTCAGATTTGGGGATAGGGATAGATAAAATTCGATCAACATCCTCAAAAATAAAAAAGCTTGAAAGTAACTCATCTTTCCGTCCATAAGCATCAATCAAATCAGCCACAAATATGTTTTCAGAGAAATCAGAAGTTGGAGAAATCACCTTGAAAGAGATAAGCCTGGGAATCCATTTGTCATGGTAAGCTCTGATAGAACGACAGCTGCCGACTTGCAATCTCAGACTCGTTTGAAGGAGATGATCCCTTCCCTAAAGAATGCTCTTCCAAGTGAAAGAGGAAGACGGGGTTGCAACTACATCCATAAAACCAGAACCTCGGCAATACTTGGCCTGAAAAATTCTAGCCAATAAATTATTCAGGTTTTGACTAAACACCAAGCCTGCTTTGCTAACAATGTCTTGTTAAAAAGCTCTAGAGCTTTGAAGCATAATCCCCCTTCCTTCTTCGGTTCACACAACTTTTTCCATGATGTCCACTGCATCTTAGATCTCAAATCAGAGAAGCTTGGCCAGATATTTGATGTCACTGCCTCAATTTCCATACAAAGGCCCTTCGGAATTCTGAAGCAGCTCATGGCATAGGTAGGAATGGCTTGGATAACTGCTTTAATGAGAACCTTTTTACCTCCCATCGAGAATTGTCTCTCTCACCAACGCATCAGAAGCTTCTGAATTTTTTCCACGACATAATTAAACAGTCTTTTTTCTTCTATCAAGAATAACAGGGAGACCCAAGTAGGATTCAAGGCATGGACCCGTATTAATTTTAAGAGTTGACACACGAATGCTTCGCAATTGGGTTGGAGTGTTTGGGATTAAGGGAATGATTGATTTCTTCGTATTAATAATCTGGCCCGAAGCTGATTCATATAGGTGAAGAACCTCTACAATTCCAACACACGAAGTCTCATCCGCTCTACAAAATACCAGGGTGTCATGTGCGAGAAACAAGTGGGATATAGTTGGGCCTCCTCTACACTTTGGGTTACAATAGCATGAAAATCCAGCACTTTCCTGAACAAGCTTGAGAGCCCTTGCGTACAAATCAAAACAGATACAGTGATAAAGGATTCCCTTGACAAAGGCCCCTAAATGGAACAATACGACCATACACCGATCTATTAATAATAAACCAAAAACTGACCAGGGTAATACATCAACGAATAAGGGAAATCCTCTTCTCAGGAAAGTTTTTCCATGACTGCGAACAAATATCTCCACTCGACTCTGTCGTACGCCTTGCTAACGTCCAGCTTGATAGTAGCCAACCCCATATTTCCAAATTTTTGGTTCCGCATGGATTGAATTATCTCAAAAGCTACCAATATATTATCTGTGATCCGACGCAAAAAAAATGTTCTGATTTTAAGATATTAAAGTTGGAAGGATTGGTTTCAACCAATTGGCAATGACTTTGGCTATAATTTTATACAGAACATTGCACGAGCAGATCAGACGTAAGTCTTTCATGTGCTTCACCATCTTCACTTTCGAAATTAGAGCAATCAATGTCGAGTTAAGCGGCTGTAAATCCATTTCTTCATTGAGGCAGCTGAAACAAACCAAGGAGATATCTTCACCAATAATACCCCAGAATTTTTGGTAGAAAAGAGCCGGGAGGTCATCCGGCCCCGGGATTTTAGTCAGGTGCATAATTTGAATGGCTGTCCAAATTTCTTCCTTCGTAAAAGGGCAAGACAAGATACTAGCTTGCTCATTGGTAATGCTTCAATCTATACTAGTGATAACAGGGACCAAATTATCCTTTGAGGGATTTGACGATTGAAACAGGGAGTCAAAATAATCAGCTATTATGGCACCCATCTCCTCTTGATTCTCAGTCAAACTCCCAAATTTATCAAAGAAAACCCACAATGGTATTTTTCCTCCATCCCTCCGATGCTCTCAGATGAAAATAGGTTGTGTTTCAATCCCTAGATTTCAATCAATTAACTTTGGACCGTTGATGCCAAAGTAATCCTCTTGATTTTGAAGATTATTTAGGAATGATTCAAGCTGAGCAACGATTCCAATCTACACTAGTCGGGTCCTCATCATATAACTCCTCTAGAACCTTCGTGGTTTGGTTTATCCTTTTTGGAAGTGAACCAAACTTCCCCTTGCCCCACGCCTTTACATTTTTCGAGCATACTCCTTTCACTGTTTCCTTTTTGCATGTAGTAAAAGAGAGCTATGTGATCTGAAAAGAGATTACAATCATGTTCAAAAAAGGCCATGGGAAAAATGGATCTTCACGACTGACAACAAAAGCCTCTATCCAAACCTCCCGAGTATTAGCCTTCCTTGATCTTCTGTTATTCCATATAAATTTTGTACCCTTGAACCTGAATTCCATCAAATTACAGTCATTTACCACTCCTCGGAAGTCATTCATCAATTTTTTCTCTCTAAAAACACCCACTGACTGGTCTAAAATCTCATTAAAATCTTAACAAATCAGCCAAGGTAAGTCTAACATTCTCCCCAGTCTCTATATTAAATTCCACGCGTAGGTTCTTTCCCTTTGATCAGGGTTACCATAGAACCCTGTGAATCTCCAAACCAAACCATCCTCCAATTTCACAGAAGAGTCAATATGACCTGCAGCTTCCAAAGAAGAAGCAAACCCCATTGAGACCTCTACTAGGAATCACAAAAACCGAATCGAAACCCAAACGAAAATGCAAATCATTACCTTTGTTGTAGGAACACCTAGTCTCCAATAAGAAAACCATTGTGGGATCTTTGCTGGCTATTAACCTCTCCAGCGATTTGAATGTCCGTCAGTTCCCAAGCCCCTGAGCATTCCAGCTCAAAATAATCCAACATAAAATATCTACTACAATTATGAAGTTAATAATGAGCAACACCCACGTAAGGGTTTTGTACTGTTCTCTGTGGCAACTCAAAGTGTGGACTCCCAGAGACTTCCCTCACCCCTTCTCTCTCTCTCTTTCCAAACCCTAGCAGCCCCCATTTTTTTCCCGCTTTCAGTCACGCGGAGAGCTCATTTTCTCTCCTCGTGACCCCCTTTGCCTTCCCCTTTACTTCTTCTTTTCCTCTGCCCTATTCCTCTATTTTGGCTCTCCTTTCCTCTCCCCATGTTGTTGCTTCTCTTCCGCCCATCCCTCTACTTTCCCTATGTCTTTCTTTCCCTCACTTTGATCCTCTTTGCTTTCCTCCCTCTGCCCTTATATGCTTCCCTCCATCCACCCTTCTTCTCTATTCCTTCCCTCTCCTTCTGTTTCTTCCCTATTTTTTGCATCTTCTCTCTGTTTCTAGGAAGTGTTATTCTGATATGCAAGATTTTATGTCTACCGTGTAGCATCACTAGATCTCTCGTTCTTTGTGATTTTCATCTCTTTAAATATGACTTTTTTTTAAGATTTTGAGACCTATCTTACGTGCATCACCATCGGGTTTCTGATTTTGTCAAGATTATTTCATTTTTTATACAAATATGTTTTTGTTATGCTAGTTGGCCGAGTCAGGAATGGACAGTGAAGGATTTGAGAAACAAATCGATTGTGTTATATATTTGTGTGTAATTTACACACGATTCTCTCTTCAGATCTAAATAAATTTTTATTGGTCATATAGTACTTATAAGCGTGTATTTATATTTAGATCTGATAATTTGAATCAAATTCTAATATTGTTTATATCTTTTCTTTGATTATGAATGTAATCTTTATCTTAAAAAAACACTCACGTAAAATATCTGCTACAATTATGAATTATCCCAAACCATCCAAACATTGTATTATGGGCATTGCAACTGGAATATTCTATGATAATGTTTTAATATCATGTTTCTATGTCTTAGAAGGCAAAACTAAAGAATGGTGTGGTTGGACAGTCTCAGACGTACATGCTATTTGTCAACGGTAAACTCATAGAAATCATACTGTTTATGAGGTTTTTTAAGACGCCAAAATCGTTCCACACTTTCGAATTATCCACACCATATAATTGCAAAACCACTACAGTATGGAGTTTCCTCATTGAGCAACTGAAAGGCCACCTTGTAACCTGTTTTGTTTTGACGGTGTAGAACTCGGAGTTATAAAAATGCTAAATGAGAGTGTCACTAGTGGGATGGTAGAAACACTCCGTGGGCATAGATATCAACGGTTATTTAATCTAGTGAGTTTCAAATATTATATATGAGTATAAGTTTTAATTGAGTGGCAATTTTTTACCCACTATATATGGATAGAGTAAGGGTAAATATCCAATACCCATTGAGTACTTAAAAAATTCATTAACTATTTTTTTTAAAGATAAGAATGTATAATGAAAATTATAATGTAATTCTATTTAGCACTCATGATTATCAAAGGAATAGTAGATGTTTAGATATTCTGAAAATAAATTATTGGCAGTTTACAACTTCAACCATGTACATGAAAGGTAATTCCTTTAAAGTAACACTTATCTTTTTATGTTTTGAGATATCAAAATACTACAAACGTTCTTTCATCTCAAATAATCAATTAACTAAATCTTCCCATTAATGGAATACCGTTAAGCTTGGAGGTGGATGAATAGGGATTGTGTAGTAAATTTTGTAGAAATCTTTAAATCATTCAAAGAAATCCTATAAATATATATTCATATTGAATCGTACATAATAATAGAACATCAAATAGAGTTAGAGAAATATAATGTGTACATGATTGATCTATCTTTGCAGCGATAATCGTTGTACAATCTAATGAGACTAGATCTTCTTTTCCAAAACCACAATTCTTTATGGCAGCTGTTGATGAGGCAAGCAAAACCTCCATATACGTCATATGTCTATAGAGTTTAGAGATGAGACCTAGCTAACCCTTAGTCTTATGCAACCCTCCCATCACGACTTTCAGTAAAATATGTAGCCCACACTATTCTACCAAGTTAGACAGCTTAATACGAGATGCTAAGCTCAATACCGTGAGATCACTTATTTAATTGGGTCATAATGAACCAAGAACTATCTATCAACCTATTTTTATCAAATTCAATAAAACATTAATGTAAGCACATTATGATTTTTCAACATTCTCCCACTTGGGCTACATTAATAACTTTTTTAATTAAAACAAGTTTAAAATGACCCTCGGGTTGATAACATGAAAAATATTTTATGTGGTCACAATTTAAAATAATAGTTCCTTAATAGCATCTCAACCAGTCCGGTCCAATTCAACATTTAATATCAGACTATGGCAATCAATATATCTTTCTCATTGACATATGACCAGTCCACAATCATAAATATTATCAATTAAATCGATATGCATTACAAGTCTAATAGTGTAGTAAGGAATGGTATTCTACATGTGATCATAATGTAATCACCACTTCCTTTCGGTCCTCAATTTCACGTAGACATTTATACTTAACAATTAAGCAAGTGAAATTCATAGCTCAAACAAGCTAATATAATCAACAAATTCACATGATCTTTATGCCGAGCAAAATGAGATCATATGATCTCATATAACCTGTATGTCTAGCAAGTGAAATAACATGACTACAACGAGTCTTGTGCCTTCGATTTTTTACATCTCGAGAATAAATATAACATTAACGAAGACATCACAAAGCAGCTAACAATGGTGATCATCAGTATAAATAACCTTATAAATCAAACATATAGATTGATAACAAAGTTGTAGAATAACAAAGTCAATCTTGAAACAATTCAAAATAGCATATCAAACTCCTATTAACTCAAGAAATAAAAGACTCCATCTTTATATTTTCTATCACAAAATATCATATTATATATATGTGTGTGTGTGTGTGTTAAAACACTAACGAAGATATATTTTTCCAAGAAATAGCCCATCAAACAAGCGAAAATGTATGTTGAATTGGACTTTAAGCTATCTGCACATCCACCAAAATCAGAATCCGAATATACAATTATTTAGAGATTATCAACTTGCTTATATATATATACAAGTATAAAAGTCTTTGTCCTCTAGATATCTCATGACTTTCTACGTTGCAACCCAATGATTATGCCCAAGATTGGACAAATATTGCCTAAGAATCTTTACATTAAAAGCAATATCAGATCTTGCATAGTCCACACAAGTTCTCAAATCATCTAGGTCTAGAAAAGGAAGAATCTTGACTTTAACTAATCTTTAAGTTCTTTCTTTTATGATATGACTCCAACGTTTATGCCACAATAATGATGGCAATACTTTTCTTAATATTAAAAGATAAATCATACCACACAATGACAATTTTTAAAGCCTTTCTAAGTAAAAATGATTGCCAAAAATTTAAGAATTAAAAAAAGAAGCTCTAACATTTATTCTCAAAATGAAAACAATATCATTTTGAAATCCGCGTCGACGCATGACGGAAGGCGTGGTGGTGTGTAAAAAAATTATAAAATGATAAACGATCGCATCGTCGTAAATCTCAAAGATGAAAATTTTTAATTGAAAAACACTTTTTCGGATTGGATCAGATCCATTATATATTTATATATTAAATCAAAGACATACATGGATATAAAAATATACCTCTTGTAGTCCAATCAAGTATCATTGCAATACAATGATCTTGCTATCCCACAAACGACAGACTTCAAGATCCACACCATGATCCTCCAAATTAATCCTGAAACACACTAGGACGTGTGCGAGCACGTAGAATATATCAAGAACACTTTTTATCTCTGGGTGTACTCAACACATGAGATCTAGAGATTTTTTAGAATGATTTTGTGAGACAAAACTCTGATCGAAAAATAATTAAAAGCTCTTCACAGAGGTTTTTGATTAATCTCAAAGAGTTTCACCCATAATTGCTACTATGTTGTTAGCACATTGAAGCCAATATAATCATATCAATATATTTTTTAGATAATGACATATCAGATCTTTTAGAGATAAAATAATAAATTAAATATAAATGTGCAATTGAAGTGGGACCCACTATAATTGTATAACACTGCAGTACCACACAACATTGTAGTGTACCGTGTGGAGTCATAGTTTCTCACGGCATGATGTTTCACGACACCACTGTAGTGTAGCACTATAATGGGACGTGGCACTATAGTAGTCTATGTCAATCTCTTATTCAAAATCAGTTATTGACAAGTGGCAGACCAACATACCACGTGACAATTTCTACAAATTTATTATTTATTTTCATCAGATAAATATCTAGATATTAGTTAATTCCAAAATTAATTTATCTGATCATCCTCATCAACTAGCTTATCTATTCATTCAAACAACATATTTAGTTGATTCAAAATTAGAATTATTATCTCATAATAATTAAATATTATCTAATTTCTAAAATTGATCGATATTATTATTTAATGATAATTTCCAAAAATTACATTAAATAATTTAATTAATTAATTAATCATACATAATTATCTTATAATTATATACTTACCTCAGAAATATAAATCTTTTGGCAAGTCAGTCATTTTTTCGTGTCCTGAAATATTGACACCCTAGACTGTTTAGTAGAGATGTGACTTGGGGACCATGCACTTATAATCCTAAGCTCCAATAAACCAGATTATTAATTAAATAATCTTATTTATTCATTTCGTTATTACTCTACTATAAATATGAAATTGCACTATTAGAGATTACATAATATATTTTCAGAGTATCCTTTTGTAGACCATTGATATAATCATTTCATGTAGTTATGTCTTCTAATTATAGGTTCGTAAATTAGAGCTTGTCAAAATTACAGCTCTATCCTTCTAATTATCTCTTGATCCTTAAGTACCATTAATTCACTAGTCAGCGGTCAATTTATAACTATATTATAAATTTGAGCTCCATAATCATTCAGATCTAGAATTAACACTTAAAGAAATCAATATATGATCTATTAGGAAAACTTGGATTCCAAATCTTATAAGATTATGTTCCCAACCATCCATGTCACTGAATCTCCAAAACAAAGCCACTAATCTGTTTTACAAACAAACATTAACGAGTAAATCAAAAGATCAATTAGACATGCATAGGAGTTCATGACTACTCAGGATTCAGACTGATCTACATATGATCATCAGTTTTGATTGGTGTTAAATCTTTATGATAAACGGTAAGTTAATAAAGATATTAATCTACATCGCTCATGTCATATATAATCTAATTATATAAAGTACATTTACTAAGATGTCTATCCACATCAATGATCCAGATCTAGATCACATGCATTCATAATGCTTAGTGCATCGTACTAGCAACCATTCATTAAAGATTCTTTACTTTAATATATTACGGACTATTTTATTCATTATCTATTATCTTAATCCTCTCATGCTTATACAAGATCACAGTCTCATTAATTAATATGAATTTTTAGATATTTACATATAAATTATTTAACACTAATTCAAAAGAACAATTATAAGAAAAATGTAATTTCATTAATTTCATATTAAAAATGTCTAAACAGATGTTTTGAGAGCATTACGCCCACGATCACCCACTTACCCTAAAGAAAATGTGACATCTCTTTCAACCCCATATTACGCACACAACCTTCAGATGACTTAGCAGGAGGTGTTTTGGTAAAAGGATCAACCAAGTTCAGATCTGACGTTATCTTCATAACAGTCGCATCCCCTCGATGCACGATCTCTCTTACAATATGATATTTTCTCTTAATGTTCTTGCCCCTCTTGTGACTCCTTGATTTTTTGGAATTAGCTATCGTTCCACTATTATCACAGTACAGAATTAGTAACTTGATCATATCTGGAACTATTTCTAGATCATTATATAATTTTCTTAGCCATACCGCTTCTTTCGCGACTTCACAAGCTGTTATATATTCGGCTTCCAGAGTGGAATCTACAATACTAGATTGTTAAATACTTTTCTAGATTACAAGTCCTCTACCTAGGGTGAATACTGATCCAGATGTTGACTTTCGATTGTCCCTATCTGGTTGAAAATCAAAAACAGTATATCTCTTGATCCAATGAATAAACAAACATATAATTTCTCATTCTCTAAAGATACTTAAGAATGTGATTTATTGTAATCCAATGTTCTAAATCAGGATTTTATTGATGATGACTGACAATTCTTACTACATAACATATGTCTGGTCTTGTACACAACATTGCATACATAAGACTACCAGTAGTTGAAGCATCAGGAACCTTTCTCATATCATCTTCCTCATGAGGTGTCTTAGGACACTACTCTTTGGAAAAGACAATTTCATGTCTGTCAGTAGTTGACCTTTCTTGGAATTTTCCATTGAAAATCTTTCCAGCACTTTATCAATATAAGATGCCTGAGAAAGTGCCAAGAACTTATTCTTTTTATCCCTTAGGATTTGGATGCCTAGAACATAGCTCGCCTCTCTTAAATATTTCATTTGGAATTTCTCAATTAACCACCTGTTTACTTTCGACAAAGTTTCTACATCATTCCCAATAAGTAGACTATCATCTACATAAAGAACTAAGAAAACTACCATCTTATCTTTGTTGTATTTATAAACACATGCTCCGTCAACATTTTGCTCAAAGCCATACGATTTAATAATTTTATCAAAGGTAAGATTTCAAGATTTAGATGCTGACTTGAATCCATAAATGGATTTAAACAACTTGCATACTTTCTGAGCTTGCCCCTTTTTCACGAACTATTCTGGTTGCATCATATAGATGTTTTTTAAGATGGTTTATGTGGTTTGTCATTTATCAGTTAATGATAAAGGTGGTCTGATCTCATTGGATGTTAATTCTTCAAGAACTACTTTTCTCCAAGGTTTGTAGTTTTCAATATAGTTATGTTCAACGAAAGTGGTATTTTTCGATACAAATACATTTTTATCTTTGTGACAATAAAAGTACCCACCTCTTGTTTCTGGAGCATAGCCAACAAACATACACACTTCAGACATTGAGTCCAACTTTCCAATCTTAGGTCTAAGAACGTGAGCTGGACACCTCTTTATATGAAAATGTCACAAACTAGGTTTGGAGTCATTCCATAACTATAAAAGTGTCTTACTTACAGACTTAGAAGGCATTACAATTGTAGGTTGTCGTTTGAGTGCATATCCCTAAAATGTGAGTGGTAGTGATGAGTAGCTTAGCATCGATCTAACCATATCCAATGGGGTTCGGTTTTTCCATTCTAAAACACCATTTTGCTACGGCGTTTCAGGTACTGTGAGTTGGGATAGAATGCCATACTCCAATATGTAATCCTTAAATTCTAAATCCAAGTATTCACCATCTCGATCTGATCGAAGTGTTTTTAATGATTTACCTAATTATTTTTCAGCTTCAGTTTTGACGTCCTTAAACTTTCCACGCATTAGGTAAGTATAACCATATCTAGAGTAATCGTCAATAAAAGTGACACAATACTCATACTCACCTCTAGTTGTACATTGATCGGTCTACAGACATCACTAAGTACTAGCTCAAATGGTTCATTGTCTCTTTAGTCATTTTCTGTGAAATGTCTCTTGGTCATTTTTTCCTCTAGACACGATCACAAACAAAAAAATTCCTAACATTTAGTTCTCTCAAAGCACCATGCTTTGTTAACCTGTTTAATATATCTAGATTAATATGTCCTAACCTAAGATTCCATCGATACGTGTCATCATCATTATGAGAAACTCTTTGTCTTTTGTTACTTTTAGGATTTGCTACTTTATACAATTCATAATTATTTAACGCATGTTCAATTGGTTTAAGCATATATAGTTTGTTCGAAACTTTAGCATGACAAATATTGAATCCATTTTTTGAAATAATAAACTGATTATTAATAAAAGAAACTTCAAAAGATTGTTCGTGCTGTAATGAAAGAGAAATCAAATTTTTGAAAATTCAGGAATAAAATAAACATTGTTCAAAACAAGGAAATTATTTCCAAAACTAAGATGGATTGTCCCCAACGCTTTCGCTAACACGAGCGCAACGCTGCCCACTCTCATTATCACCTCGTCATCAGCAAGCTCTCTTGCTGAATTTAGCATCTGCAATTAAGAACATACATGATTAGTTTCTCTTAAATTCAATATCCAGGATGGTGAATCATATTCCACTAAACAAGCTTCAAGTACAAGTAAATCACATTTACCTTTCTTTTTCAGCTCGAAGAGACACTTGCTACAATTTCTCTTTCAGTGACATTCAACTCTACAATGGAAACACTTTCCTTTGGGTTTGATGTCGCCTTTGTTCTTCTTGGCCTTGGGTGGCTTTTTGGCTTTCTTCCCTCTTGTGTTATTACTCTTGTCCTTACCATTGTTCTTCTTCCTTTTGTTGTTCTTAACAACATTGGAAGAAGGTTTTTGCTTAGCAAGATTTGTCTCGCCCTCTTTAGTCAAACTATTATTGAGTACTTAAAAGTCTGTAGTTCATTCAACAACTAGGTCTGTTCTGCATGACTCTGGAACGTTATAGCTAAGGAGCGGATTTCAGGGTCCCTTGACTTGCCAAACGGTTTCCAGTATGCCTATACTATCAGTCTTTACACACATGATAGTGGCAGTCAGGTTATCGACGATTCTACAATAGGCGGATGTTGAATTTCAACTTGTTCATCAGATAGCTGGTGGTGAACGCAGAAAAAGAAGGTGTGGGCAATTTGAGTTCACTCATCAATGGTAGCTATGTGTACTTCTGCTTCATGCATTATATTGATCATGTTCAAAACATGTTCACGTACATAAGTACATTTCTTCATTTTAATTTTCATGTAGCTCCTAGTAGCCTCATGACGACTTTTATCAGAATGTTGCCCAAATATCGCATGTAAAGATTTCATAATCTCATAGACAATTTCCTTACTATCATGCTTGGTTCTCAAAACATCATTCATGCTTACAAGCATGTAGCACTTAGCTTTGCTGTGGATTGAATTCACGTATCAAACTTATCCCTAACATTCTTAGGGGCATTGACAGCGGGTTACTCAGGACATTTTTCAGTAAGAACAAATTTGTGGTTCTCACAAATTAACATCAAGTTTAAATTTGACTTCCATCTTATGAAAATATCACCATTGAATTTCTTAAGTGAAAGTAAAACAGTAATAGGGTTGCCCATGATAGACATAATAATAACTGTAAAATAAAACGTACATAGTTTAATATAATTGAAATAAATATCATGAAATTCAGAAAATAAAGATGATGCATGAATGCAACATATCAAACACATAAACTTAACAATTACTAATCCATAATAAGACAACGTAACAATTAATGTGTTGTCTTAGGGTTGATCAGATTAATTTTAAACTGTCTGTGAGACATTCTCATCCTTATTAATTAAAACTTAAAATATCTCATATTTTCTCTTTTAATAATAAGGTATAGCTTATTTGGTCAAGTCACAATTATCTACTTAAAGTTTAATTGTGACTTTGTGAGTGTAACTCATTATTTTAGATTCCACGACTTGATTTAGAATATGCCGCATTAGAGTCGGTCAAAACTAAACTACATCACTTAATCATGTCTTCTTAAGAAGTTCAGTTTTGGTATTGATATAACTCGAAACCTTCCTTAGGGAGATGAAAACAAAGTCATCTCAAGACCCTCATTGTACCTCAGGGTGTTGTACTAATAATGGAGACCATAGGTTATATTGACATGTCAACCTTCTCCCACTCACCATTTTAGGATAATGTGTTCCTATTTTAACTAATCGATTAATTCCAAATTAATTACTAGTTAAAATAACCATATGAATGTAAAATTAACAGTTAATCCAGTCTAATTGGTCTAAGTTCATTTAACCTTCTAAAAAGCCTAACTCAAAATTAGGTGAACTTAGAATAACTAATTAATTACATTCATCAAACTTTAATAAAACTCATTTAATAAAGTTGGTTATCCTAAATGTTACTATAGCTTTTAGAGTGGTGTGATTACCATATTTTTCAATCATGTTTCTACTAATGAGATGCATGATTAAATAAAATTGTATGATGTTTCATGTATGGAATGTAATTGACTAATGCATGATCATGTTATCAATCATATCAATAAATATTTATTTAACAATTAAATAAATAAATGATGAACCAAGTGACTATTGTGTATTTCTAAATTACAACCTTTAAAAATAAAAATAATTATAAGGAAGACTTCAAGAATACATATTTTTCAAATAGCCTCTTCTCCACTAGAGGCCTATCTTCGTAATCTTCAAGTTTTGATCAAAACTCTTTTAATTTGGATAAACTAGTTTCCTAATTAAATAATCTCATTAATTATCCCTTTCAAATTAATTGAATTTGATAGTCAAAAAATAATTTGATTACTCATCAAACTTGGGTCAAACCCAATCAACTAATTAATTTTAATTTTAAAAAAAAAAATTAAAATCGATAATTATCCTTTCAACAATCAAATTTCAAATTTTAAAATTCAAAATTTAAAATTCAAAAATTCAGAATCAAAATTTAAAATTTAGAAGATAAGGATAGGATTTGGGTTATCGTGACACATCGCAGGGATATGGTAACACGGTATCAAAGTTTCTGTGAAATTTTCCTACTTGGTGATATAAGTCAGACTGTACGATTGTATGTCATTAATCCAGTCTCCAGGCAAGTATTAAAACTCCCTAATCCTCCCACATTCATTGAGTATATGATTTTATATGATGATATTTCGTGGTTGCCTAATACTGGGGAATTTAAAGTTATATGCCCTGGTCAAGATGAGGATGGATGTTACGATTGGTACGTTTTAACCATTGGTAGGGACACAACATGGAATCTAAATAAGACTACTCTTCCTCAGACAACTATTAAATCTTATATGAAGTTTCATTCACTTTGTGTTACTGGTGTTGTTTATCAGCACAAACATGATCCCTTGGATGAATACATACGTAGTAAGGAGATTCTTGCTATAGACCTATGTGACCAAACATTTCACATTGTCCATGTTCTGGTAACTGTACCTTGGTTACTACATTCTATCATTGAAGGAATATATTTATCTTGCCTTTTCACAACGTAATAAAGAGATATCTGTATGGAAACTGAAAGATTGTCGAAAGAATGAATGGGTGAATGTTTGCAAGATTAATATGAGCAATGAATTGGCATTGTTCATGAGAAAATATCCTGACATTACTGGTTGGATGGATGATCATCAAATATTGGTCTTTGTAGTTACGTTTGTAGTTCATGATTTGGGAAAGATTATGGCCTACAATGTGAGGACAGGACAATGCACCTTAATTAAGATGTGTTGCATTACTGAACCCTTATTGGTGATGCATACAAATAGCTTCTTTCATGGTGATTGGTAAAAATGATGCGGCACCCCATCATATTACATTGACAGATTTGCTTAGAACACTGTTGTCCTCTTTAATATTACTAATATTAAGTTAGTTATATTTATGCTTTTTAATATTACTAATATTAAGTTAGTTATATTTATTCTTTTTTCTTCAAAGGATTTATTTTTAATTTAAGTTATAAATTATTTAAGTAAATTTTAAAATGTTACCAAAATATTGACCACCCATATCTGTTTAGCCCTCAAGTACTAACCTAATAACAAAGCAAGACCCTGCCCTTACGGTACTGCATCAATAATGGAAAGGTGTTCCTTAGTATCATTTCGCACATAATACCCATTTGAGGAACAACTAAGCTGGACTATTGCCTCCAATGATAGAACTCTCCCACCACCTCCGTCACCACCGCCATTACCGTCGCGGGACTATTGACTGCGCCTGTGCCGGAATTCTAATTTCCGGTGTCGCCGTCGGAATTCCTTAGGAATTACTATTTTTTTCTTCCTCGTTCATCTCGTGTGTTCTTCGTCTACTAGTGATCAGAATTTTACAACATGATATTCAACACAAGATCTAATGAAAAATAAAGAACAAAGCCTAAACCTAAAAGTCACCATATAATAAATATTCATCATTTAACCATACATTCAAAAAACAAACCATCCATTCAAAAAACAAACCACCCATTCATTCATATATATATCAAAAACTATATATTATGATCGATGCAAGAACACCCACATAGTAATTAAGTTCATATACAAATATATAAAGACATTACAAATGCTGGAATCCACGGCGACGCGCGGCGGAAGGCGTGGTGGTGTTTCAAAAAACTTATAAAATGATAAACGATCGCATCGTCGCAGAACTCAAAGATGAAAATAATAGATTAAATATAAATGTGCAATGTAAGTGAGACTCACTGTAATTGTACAACATTTCAATGCCACAAGGCACTGTAGTGTGTCATGAGGAGTCACAGTGCCTCACGGCATCACTGTAGTGTCACATGACATTACAATAGTCCATGTCAATCTCTGATTCAAAATCAGTGATTGACATATGGTAGTTCAACATGCACGCGACAATTTCTTTAAATTTATTGTTTATTTTAATCAGATAAATATCTAGAATTAGTTAATTCAAAAATTCATTCATCTGATCATCCCTATCAACTAGCTTATCTGTTAGTTCAAACAAGAGATTTAATTTATTCAAAATTTGAATTATTATCTCAGAATAATTAAACATGATCTAATTTCATAAATTAGATATTTTATCTCACTTATTGATTAACACAAAATGAATTGATATTATTTTTAATGATAATTTCTAAAAATTACATTAATTAATTCTAATTAATTTATCATACATAATTATCTTATAATTATATATTTTCCCCAGAAATATAATTTTTTTACAAGTCAGTCATTTTTTCATGTCTTGAAATATTCACACCCTAGATTGTGTAGTACAGAGTTGACTTGAAAACCATGGACCCATAATTCTAATATCTAGTAAACCAGATTATTAACTAAACTTTTTAATTAAATAATCTTATTTATTAATTTCATTATTACTCCACTATAAATATGGAATTGCACTCTTAGAGAATATAGAATGTATTTATAGAATATTCTCGTGTAGTCCATTGATATAATCATCTCCTGTAATCTTATCCTTCAATTATTGGTTCGTAAATTGAAGTTGGTCGAAATTATCATTCTACTCTTCTAATTACCTCTTGATCCTTAAGTACCATTATTTTACTAGTGAATGATCAATTTGTAATCATATTATAAATTTAAGCTCAATAATCATTTAGTTCCACTATTAACACTTAAGATAACCAATATATGATCCGTTAATAATGCTTGTATTCTAAATCTTGCAAGATCATGTTCTCAGTCATCTATGTCACTGAATCTCCAAAATAAAGTCATTAGCCTGTTTCACAAACAAATTTTAATGAGTGAATCAAAAGATCTAGTAGACATGCATAGAATTTCATGACTACTCAGGATTCAGACTGGTCTATATATGATCATAGTTTTGATGGGTATTAAATCTCTGTGATAAATGGTAAGTTAATAAAGATATTAATTCACATCGGTCTTGTCCTATATAATCTAGTTATATAAAATACATTCACTAAGATATTTATCCACATCAATGACCAGATCTAGATCACATGTATTCATAATACTTAGTGAACCGTATTGGCAACCATTCATTAAAGATTCATTATTTTAATATGTTACAGACTATTTTATTCATTATCCATGATCTTAATTAGCTCGTACTTAATACAATATCATAGTCTCATTAATGAATATTGAATTTTCAGATATTTATATCTAAATTATTCAACAATAATTCAAAAGAACAATTATATGAAAAATGTAATTTCATTAACTTATTAAAATGTCTAAACCCGTGCTTTGAGGGAACTATGCCCAACATATCCAACTTTGTCAAGTGACAGAAGCAAAAATAAATTTCTATTGAAAGAAAGAACATAAATGTATTATTTAAAACAAGCCAAAAAGTAAACTTCAAATCTAAAACAGTTGTTCCCACATAGCAAACTTCAACTTCAATGTTGTTTCCAACTTCAAGTCCGGACTCTCTTTCACTTGGCTTCCTCATGTCCATTAGCCCCTTACTCCTTATCTTTCTTCTCTATCTAGATATCACATTCACGACAATCATCTTTCTTGAGTCCTTTTTTATTGCAAATGTAACACCTTCACTTCCATTCCCTTTGAAATCTCCTCATTCACACTATTTCCATGCTATTTTACTTCTTCACCTTTCTTCGAAGCATGATTCTTTGACCTTTTGAATTTCCCTTATCCTTCATTGTTGGGCTTAAATTGAAAAGTGAAATTAGCATATGCACTCTTCTCTCTTTTTAGTTTTTCCTTCTCTGCGACACACTTTGAAATCAAATCATCTACACCCCACATTTGCTCATGAGTGTTATAGCTTGTTTTGATTTGATTGAACAATGATAAAAGAGAATTGAGAGCATGATGAACAATGAAGTCATCAAGCAGAGAAATATTGTAAGCTTTTAGTTTGGTTTGAACATGTACCACTTTCAGAATGAAATCACTCGCACCCTTTGTAAAGCCTCGATCTCCGAGGGTTAGCATGCATGTAAATTCACAATCTCAAAATCCCCAATTCGAATCAAACAAAAATTTTAAGAAAATTCCTAAATATTAAAATCTTATTTTACCCATGATAGAAAAACCCTTACCTTAGATAGTGGAAGCATTAAACTTATCAATGATAAAAAAACTTAATTATTAAATAGCAGAAGCGATAAAGTGTCTTAAATGTACAATTGAAAAAACCTCGATAAAACATAATTAAACTCTGAAATAAAATCAAAAATTGAAATCCATAATTCATGAAGTTTTCACAGTCCTAATTCATAGAAATAACATAAATAAACTATTTGAATAACTGACTTTAATAGAAAACGTTTTCCTAAGTCTTGAAGTAAATCATAATACTGAAAATCATAAATTCCTATGATCCAACTAGTTATGCCAATCTCTCACTCATCTGCTCGTCATCACCATCTGCATCATAAACAACTATGGGGGGATGAGTATTTTAAAATACTCAACAAGAAAACTCACATAATAACATACATCCACATATCATAAACATAATCATGACAAAATATAATTGAACATGACATATATCATAAATGAAACAACGTAATGTACTTGATAATGACATGTCTTAACATAGCACGTAGATAATATGTATCTCAAATAGAATCATATAACAAACTTATTCATATCTCGTCTTGGTATATTCCCTAGTTAACAACCTATTCAGAACTCTTCACACGTGAACTAAAATGTAACATGATGAATTGGGCAACGAAATAGATGACACACAATGAGCGATGGAAACAGATGACACACATTGAGCGACGTATGGCACCTCATGAGTGACGGATGGCACCCAATATGTGACCAAACATGAACATATGACACCTCATGTGTGACCAGAACATGAACATATGACACCTCATGTGTGACCATAACATGAACTAATGCACTCGATTCATATAACAGAATAAAACGTGAACAACTTGATTACTTGTTAACGAAGGCTCGTGCTTAAGTTCATATCTTGCTTGATTACCACTTGAATTAATTTAGTTTCATAGTTTGAAATATCCAATGCTTGATAACAATTAATCATATGGTTCACAAGTAAACATATAATGCATAATGATACATGTAATGAAATCAGACATGATAACATACTAAGGTATAATCATACACACTTAAATATTTATCTCATGATAATCAAATTAATAACCGAATAGTAAATAATTATCAAAGAATTCATGAATATAAAAATTATCGAAAAAACAATTGAACAAATACTAAATATAAATACATGATACATTTATAACATCGGAGTCAAATAACTATGTAAGCTAACTTACATAAAACATACACATGAACCTAACATGTTTACTGATAATTAAAGCTACTGATAATTAAAGCTGACGAGAATAACGCCTTTGACATTTATGACATATGGGTAATGTTACAATATAAGTTCACTTAACAAAACATATCCATAAACATAACATGCTTACAAACAATTAAAACTAATGAGAATCGCAAACGGGTCATATTACGATGTAAGTTCACTTACCTGGATTACTACGAATTAAATTCAGCAGCTAATGACCTAAAATTCAAATATCTCATATCACAAAATATTCATATAATATTATAATTATTTAATTAACTAGAAGACAACGGTGACAGATCGATGAAGAATAAACTAGATAACATCTGATTGAGCAGTCCGGATCGGTTTAACTAGGTCTGGTTGGGCTGAACCAGTTGGTCCAATTCAATTGAATCGGGTCAGACTGTTTAAAATATGGGTCGAGTCTAAATCAACTCGAATGGATTGATAATAAAAACACAACCAAACAAAAGAGGGTAAAGCACAAAATTGTTAAACCACTATGAAAATCTGGTGAACATTCAAAATCAATTCAAATATTAATTCATTTGCTTAAGGAATATCAAACTATTTGAATTTAATAGAAAAAGTAATTTTAATCGTTTTAAAAACCGACCAACTCAATTGATTACCAAAACCCACATTGATGCAATAACAAAAGCCAAATAAAATGCAAAATTGAAAATTGAAAAAAAAATATAAATAAAACTAAAAGTAATATAAACATAAAACAATTGAAAATGTATTTTAATAAACCCAAACCTCATAATTAGATAAATAAGAATTGACCACTATATAAACAAACCAAAATTAAAGAATCAAACAAAATTAATTGATCCAAACTATGCAAGAAGTAGTTTAACAAAAATGACATTAAATTACCCATTTGTTCAGCTAGCCAAAATTGAGGAAAACAAGAGGAGATCTATGTCAAAGAGAGATAGTTGGATAAAGAGTAACATAGAGAAAAATAAAGAGAAAAGGGGAGAGAGAATAAGACCATGAGAGAGAGAAAGGAAGAGAGAGGTGAAACAGAGGGAAAGACCACTCTTACCAAATTGAGGCTCGCTGCGGTAAAAAAATAGAGGGTTGAGTGGCAGTCTTCAATGAGACACGCTATTAAGACAATTGCTAAAAGAAATTGAAGAAGAAAAGAAGTACAGAAAGATCAACAGAGCCGCAGAAAAATTCAACCAAAAATAAATTGAGATTTAAAGGAGGCATAGAGGAAAGATGAGGAAAATAGAGGTGAAATAAACACTTAGCGAAGAAGACTCGAGCAACCGACGATGAAGGAATGAAAATTGGAAAGAGAAGGCAAGTAAAAGAAATAGCAGAGATGGGTTCGCAAACAAAGGAACGAAGACGTTGAAGAATGAGATGAACATCGGTTATTAGAGGTGGGTTGTGTGAAAGATTTAATGAGAGAGTGAGGGAGAGAGGTGAGAATAAACATCTAAATAGTTTAGGGTTGGATTGGTGTATAAATGTGCATAGGTGTGAGAGTTTTCAAAATTATATAGTAAAACTCTTTTTAAAATTTAAAGAAATCAATTTTAAAACAAATCATATCTAATTAAATAGTTTTACAAAAATTACAAATAATACCTTTTAAAAATGAAATTTTAAAATCACATTATCTTTTAAATCATTTTTACAAAAATGCCCTTTTACAAAGGGTCGAGGTATTATATTCTCCCCTCCTTAAAAATTTACATCCTCGAAAGGAAGGTGTCACATTTAAAACACTAGAAATACCAAAAAAGAATCTAAAACCCAACCAACGGTAAAACACAAAACACAAATGAAGAAAACAAATATCGAGATTCAATCAATACGGAGATTGAATGCGCAAGAGCAAGAAGTGTACCGGAGATACCTACGTTCCAATCGTTAGCTTCCTGAGGTGTCAAAGCGAATGACTTTTCTTTATTCTTGTTGATTGTTGTGCTATCGTTCTGACCTTCTTTGTTCAACGGGCAGTCCTTGAGATAATGCCCTGTTTTCCCACATTTAAAGCAAGCACTAGTCTTCTGATAACATTGCCGAGTGTGCATTTTGTTGCAAGTGGCGCAAACAGGATGAGAATCTCTAACTTCTTTTTGCAACCTGTTGATCAGTATGGTCGTCTTGAAGCTTATTTTTCTCTTACGATGAGTGATCATCCCGTGACAGCTCTCTTAGTGGACGATTCTGCTCCATCAACAAGGCTGCTTCAACCACCGCTATGTAGGCGGTGTGCTTATGGAGCAACACAGAAACCTTTATCTCTGACAAAGACCCCTTTTAAATGTTTGAACTTTCTTGATATCGTTATCAATGTAATGCGCGGCGTAGCGAAATAATTCCTCGAACTTTCTTTCATAATCAACAATACTCATATTACCTTGCACCAGCCTAAGAAATTCGGCCTCCTTACTTATCCTGTGGTGATAAAAAATACTTCTCAAAGAACATCTCCTTAAATCGATCCCAAGTCACCAAATTATGCACAACATCATGGGCTCTTTGTGTAAGCTCCCACTATTTTTGAGCTTCTCGCCCCAGCAAAAAACTTGCACAAATTAGAAGATCTGCTCCAATCTCAGAACACATCATAAACTAAAAGATCTGCTCCAATCTCATAATCCATTCATCAGCTAACAATGGGTCGGACGAGTGATCATCAAATTCGGGTGGGCTCAACATCCTGAATGTGTGGATAAGTTGCATGTCAACCGTTGTCATCTATTACAGTTGTTGTTGTTGTTTAGTTGGGTGAGTCATCGCTGACTGCCTCAACAACAACAAAAATTCTTGAAACATTTCGTTCATGGTTGCCAGAGGGTTCGCAGGAAGACTGACCGGTGTGTGGTTATTGTTTCTCATAGGGGGAGCCATTACTTGCTACCCACAAAAGTAGACTTTCCAAAAGCCTAATCTTAATGCGTAAATATAACATAAACGTAACAAAACGCCATAATGAAACTAAAGCACATCATTCAATAATTAAAACACATATAACATGTGTACGTACCTGACTTGTAAGGTGATGGAGGAGTAGAGTGAGCGACATGCCATATTTTTCACTAAGAAAAGTCTATAGAATCTAAAACATTTGCTCTGATACCAAAATGTAATGCCCCGATCCCCGACGGTTAAATATGCATGTAATTTCACAATTTCAAAATCTCCAATTCGATACAAATCATAATTTTAAAAAAAATCTCAAATATTAAAATCTTATTTTATCCATGATAGAAAAACATTGACCTCAGATAGTGGAAGCATTAAACTTATCCATGATTGAAAACTTAATCATTCAAGTGTCTTAAATGCATAATTAATAAAATCTCGATAAAACATAATTAAACACTGAAATAAAATTAAAACTTGAAATCCATAATTCATGAATTTTTCACCATCCTAATTCCTAGAAGAACATAGCGTAAAATAACCTACTTAAATAACTGACTTTAATAGAAAACGTTTGCCCAAGTCTTGAAGCAAATTATAAAACTGAAAATCTTAAATTCCTATAATCCAACTACTTATGGCAGTCTCTCACTCATGATACTCGCAATCATCATCTACATCATAAACAATTATGGGGGGATGAATATTTTAAAATGCTCAGTAAGCAAACTCACATAATACACATGCATCCACATGTCATAAATACAATCATGACAAAACATAACTGAACTTGGCATATATCATAAATGAAATAACGTAGCGTACTAGATCATGACATGTCTTAACATAGCACGAGGATAGCACGCGTCTCAAATGGAATCATCTAACAAACTTATTCATATCTTGTCTTGGCATATTCCTTATTTAACAACCTAATCAGAATTGTTCACATGTGAACTGAAATGTAACATGATGAATTGGATGACGAAACAGATGACACACATTGAACGACGAAATAGATGGAACTCATACATGCCAGAAAATGTGAGCAGATGGCACCTCATGAGTGATGGAAAATATTTACAAATGACATCCAATATGTGACCAAAATATGAAAAGATGACACCCTATGTGTGACCAAAACATGAACAGATGCACCCGATTTGTATAACAAAATAAAACATGAACAACTTGATTTCTTGTTAACTAAGGTCCGTGCTTAAGTTCATATCTTGCTTGATTACCACTTGAATTAATTTACTTTCATAATTTGAAATATCCAATGCTCGATAGCCATTAATCATATGGTTTACACGTAACTATATAATGCATAATGATACATGTAACGAAATCAGACATGATACCATACTAACGTATAATAATACACACCTAAATATTTATCTCATGATAATCAAATTAATAACTGAATAGTAAACAATTATCAAAGAATTCACAAATATAAACATTATCGAAAAAAAATAATTGAACAAATATTAAATATAAATACATGATACATTTATAACATCGGAGTCAAATCATTATGTAAGCTAACTTACATAAAACATACACATGTACCTAACATGTTTACAGATAATTAAAGCTAACGAGAATAATGTCTTTTACATTTATCACAGAACATATACATGAACATAACATGCTTACAAACAATTAAAATTAATGAGAATAAGACATTTTACGTTTATCACCCGTGGATCACATTACAAAGTAAATTCACTTACCTGTATTGCTACGAATTAAATTTAGCAACTAATGACCTGAAATCCAAAGATCTCAGGTCACAAAATATTCATATAATATTATAATTATTTAATTAACTAGAAGACAACGGTGACAGATCGGTGAAGAATAAACTAGGTAATGTCTGATTGAGCGGTTCATATTAGTTCAACTAGGTCTGGTTGGGATCAACCGGTTTGATCCAATTCAATTGAATCGCGTCAGACTGTGTAAACTCTAGGTCGGGTTTAAATCAACTCGGGAGGATTGGTAATAAAAACACAGCCAAACAAAAATGGGTAAAGCACAAAATTGTTAAGCCACTATGAAAATCTAGTGAACATTCAAAATCATTTCAAATATTAATTCATTTGCTTCAGGAATATCAAACTATTTGAATTACATAGAAAAACTAATTTTAACTGTTTTAAAAACCAACTAACTCAATTGATTATCGAAACCCACATGGATGCAGTAACAAAAGCCAAATAAAATACACCAATGCAAAAGTTAATACTTAAAGAAAAATATATAAACAAAACTAAAAGTAATATAAACATAAAACAATTGAAAAGGTAATTTAATAAACCCAAACTTGATAAATAAGAATTGGCCACTGTATAAACAAACCAAAATTAAATAATCAAAAAATTATTTGATCCAAACTATACAAGAAGCAGTTTAACAAAAATGACTTTAAATTACCTATTTGTTCAGCTAGCCAAAATTGAGGAAAACAAGAGAAGTTATATGTCAAAGAGAGATAGTTGGATAAAGAGTAACAGAGAGCAAAATAAAGAGAAAAGGGCAGAGAGAATAAGACTAAGGGTATTCACGGTTCAGTTCGATCAGTTTTTTGGCGACAAATCAAATCGAATGAAACTTTGATTCGGCAACAAAATTGAACCGGTCATATCAAAGGAACCAAACTGAACTGTGAGTTTTAGTTTGGTTTGGTTCGGTTCTTCCGTTTGGTTTTATATGAAATTATATCTAAAAATAAAAAAATATAAAATTAAAGTTTTGGTTTGGATCGGTTTGAAAACCACCAAAAATCCAAATGGAATCGAAACTTCAGTTCGACCATTTTTTTGAACCGAACACATATAAAGAACCGACCAAACCGGTCATTTTCGGTTCTGTTCGGTTCGGTTCGGGATACTTTTGAACACCTCTAAATAAGACCATGAGAGAAAGAGAAAGGAAGAGAAAGGCGAAACAGAGGAAAAGACCACACTTACCAAATTGAGGCTCGTTGCTGCAGAAAAAACAGAGGGTTAAAGTGGCAGTCTTTAATGAGACACGCTATTAAGACAATTGCTAAAAGAATCTGAAGAAGAAAATAAGTATAGAAAGATCAACAGAGTCACAGAAAAATTCAACCAAAAATAAATTGAGATTTAAAGGAAGCATGGAGGAAAGACGAGAAAAATAGAGGTGAAAGAAACACTTACTGAAGAAGAGTCGAGCAACTGGAGATGAAGGTATAAATGATTTTTTCAGTATGGGAACCTTTTACAAATGCATAACAAAGATAATAATTTAGAAAAAGAGTGAGAGAATGAAGACACCATGATTTACGTGAAAACCCCTTAAAGGGAAGAAAAATCATGAGGAGACGATTGATATTGACTTATGTAAATGATTTTACACAGTTGATGATGAAAGAAGAGGGAAAAACAATGCACTTAGTAAAGGTTTTCTTGAGTTGCCTCTTCTTTTTATTTTTATATGAGCATGTACTTATAGGTTTTACAATAATAATAATAATAAAGATAAAGGTAAGGGAGATTATCACACCCCCTATGAGTTTGGCTGATGGGATCTTCTTCATTTCCCTTTCTCATTTCTTATATGTTTGCTCAACTGCCAATTTAATCACACTCACTTGATAATTTCTTGTGGTTCCGAGCCCATCAGTCAGAACCACTTGGTGGGCTACCAATCTGTCTTGTCTGGGTCACTTCAACTTACCCAATCAATTACGGTCACATGATTGTCGATCTGAATCCCTTTTTCTCATTCTGTTGTTCTTCCCCATTCTGGAAGAGATGGGAAGTGATGGACCCCCCATTCCTAAAGCGATGGTTCCCCATTCTGGAAGTGATGATCCCTCATTCTGGAAGTGTTAGTCCCCCATTTTGGAAGTGGTAGCAATCTATTTATGAATATCTCACGACTTCAGCCCGTAAATCATTTTTGCTTTATATTCGCTTTTCGCGAGCCCTAGGCAGGTCTCTTTTGTCCACAGAGCAACATGTATTTTTTACGTGTTCATAAAGGATTTTACACAGTTAATGATGAAAGAAGAGAGAAAAAGCAATGCACTTAGTAAAAGTTTTCTTGGGTTGCCTCTCCTTTTTCTTTTTACATGAGCTTTTACTTATAGGTCTGACAATAATAATAATAATAATAATAAAGATAAAGGTAAGGGGATGATCACACCCCCCTATGTGTTCGGCTGATGGGATCTTCTTTCTTTCCCTTTCTCATTTCTCATCTATCTTGCTCAGCTGCCAATTCAATCACAGTCACTTGACGATTTCTTATGGTTCCAAGCCCATCAGTCAGAACCACTTGGTAGCCTGTCAATCTATCTTGTCCGGGTCAATTCAGCTTACCAATCAACTACGGGCATTTCTTTGTCGGTCTGAACCCCTTTTTCCTGTCTGCTATTCTTCCCCTTTCTAGAAGTGATGGTCCCCCATTCTAGAAGTGATAGACCCCCCTTCTTAAAGTGATGGACCCCCCATTCCTGAAGTGATGGTTCCCCATTTTGGAAGTGAAGGTCCCTCGTTCTAGAAGTGATGGTCCCTTATTTTGGAAGTGGTAGCAATCTGTTTATGAATGTCTCACGACTTCAGCCTGTAAATCATTTTTGCTTTACTTCCACTTTACGCGAGCCCTAGGTAGGTCCCTTTTTTCCACGTGGTAGTGGGTATTTTTTACCTAATCATTGGCCATGTTACACTCAACAGAATTTTATTCGTTGAGGTGTAATGATTTGTCTTTTCTTATTCTGACGTTACATCTGTCCGCTTCTGTTCTCACGTGCTTCATAAAAATATGCAACGTTGTTTTTCCATATAACATTTCGATTGTCTGTTGTCAGTGGTGGTTTCTCATTTTCTTTCTGCCATTACATTTTTTTGCTCATGTTCACAAATGTTTTACGATTTTCGAATAACTTTTTTTCCAGCTCGTTGTCGATGATGATGATTACTTTTCCTTTATTTGTTGTAATGTCTTTATGTTCTTTTTACTATGGGATTATTGATAGAGTTTTTCCTGTTTTCCTTTTTCCTTTGTATTTCTGCTTCGATCAATGAAAATCACTTTGTTTGCACAAATTTTCTTTTTGAACTCCCTTTTTGTTGTATTTCATTCTTTCTTCAAAGGCTTTAGCAAAATTTTAGAGATCCAAAACTGTTCCCGTACCAACTTCAAGCTATCAATGAAATCCGTGCTCAGACACTTCAAAAATTTTTTCCTCCCAGTTCTCTTAAGAATAGTTGTTTCCATACTAGAATTTGTTGTCAAACGCTTCTAGTTTAGAATCTGTTCTGGTGACTTTGATATTTGTTAGAGAGCAAATATCTTTCTAGTTGTGAAATCCATTTTTGAGGATACGACTTTAACTTCCTTTAGAGAGAATGCGTTATAATCTTCTTATTTCTGAGGACTCAGGTTCAAATAAAGAATCATGATCACATTCTCACTCCGAAAGAACGACTTACGATCTGCCCGTTCTCAAGGACTTAGGTTCAAACAAAGAACCATGGCCCCTGTTTTTTTTCCGAGAAGACTTGGGTTCAAATAAGGAACCATGGCCCTGTTTTCTCTTTGAGATGGACTTACGAACTGCCCGTTTTCTTTCAAGATGAGGACTTAGGTTCAAATAAAGAACCATGGCCCCATTTTTAAGAAATATTTCATCTTTGCTTTCTTCATTTATTTTCGTTATGAATTATTTGAGCATCATATGATCCGTTAGACAAGGATACTTCTATTTTGAAGTTTTTGATTTCCTTCTAAGAATGATGTCCATAGACACTCCCAAGGACTTAGGTTCTTGTGGAACCATGGTCTTGTTTTGATTTTCTTCTAGGAATGATGCTCCTAAACACTCCCAAGGACTTAGGCTCCTATGAAACCATGACCCCATTTTGATTTCCTTCTAGGAATGGCGTCCGTAGACACTTCCAAAGACGTAGGCTCCTTCCGTGAAACTATGGTCATGCTTTGATTTTCTTCTAGGAACGGTGTCCGTAAACACTCCCAAGGACTTAGGCTCATATTGAACCATGGCCCCATATTAATTTCCTTCTAAGAACGGCGTCCGTAGACACTCTCAAGGACTTAGGCTCCTTCTGTAGAACTATGGTCTCATTTTGATTTTCTTCTAGGATTGGCGTCCATAGACACTCCGAATGATTTAGGCTCTTTCCGTGGAACCATGACCCCATTTTGATTTTCTTCTAAGAGTAGAATTTATAAATTACCCCTGTCAAGGACTTATGCCCTTAGTTCATTTTGAGAGTAAGACTTATGAATTGCCCCTCCCAATGACTAACGCTCTTAGTTCCTTCTGAGAGTATGATTTATGAACTGCTCCTCTCAAGGACTTATGTCCTTAATTTTTTTAGAGTATGACTTATGAACTGTCTCTCCCAAGAACTTACGCCATTAGTTCTATTGTCAAAGAAGAGAGAAAGTTGGCAGCCTGCACGTTTATCGGGTTACAAGTTTTAATCAAGAGCTCTAAAGTGAATTCTGTAAAATTCTTCAATAAGTATACTTTTGTATTTTTATGATTATATAAGATTTGCCATGTCTTTGGCTTTCAATCAATACAGTTTAATTTTTGAAATTGATCGTTCCGCATAATCTACTTTCATGAGCAGCCTTTATGAAAATTATCATAACTTTTTTTCAAGAACTCCAAATCAAGTTCTGCAAAATTCTTTCAAGAAGTAGACATCCATATTTTTTTAACATATATAAATTGTCGTATAATACTTTCTAAATCAGTACAGTTTAAAATTTAAATATGAAAAGCGTGAATATATTTACTTTCCTGGATAGTACTAAAGAAAAGTATCATAACTTTTGACCGAGAGCTCCGAATTGATTTTCGTAAAATTTTACGAAAAATAGACTTCCATATCTTTCTGATGATATAATATTTGTCATGTAGTTAACTTCCAATAAATACAGTTTAATTTCTGAAGCTTACAGTTCTACATAATCTATTTTTCCTGTATGAAAACCACCATAAAATTCTCCGTCATCAGGATAATTTCATCCGCCATCAAAGATAATTCCGTCCCCGCTGTCAAGACTTTTCCCATTATCAATACTTTCCCATTCTCAAGACTTCTCCCGTTCTAAGGACTTTTCAACTCAAAACTTTAATTCAAATTAGAGTTAAAACCCAAAACTTTTTTATCACGAGTCAAATAAGTTCCCCCTTCCTTTTTTTAGAAGTTGATGATGATGTAAAATAAATAAGCCAATCGAATATGCAAGGAACGATTGATATTCACTTGTGCAAAGAGATTTTACACAATTGATGATGAAAGAAGAGGGAAAAGTAATGCACTTAGTAAAGGTTTTCTTGGGTTGCCTCTCCTTTCTCTTTTTACATGAGCATGTACTGACAGGTTTTACAATAATAATAACAATAATAATAATAATAATAATAATAATAATAATAATAATAATAATAATAATAATAATAATAATAAAGATAAATGTAAGGGGGATGATCACACCCCCTATGTGTTCGGCTGAAGGGATCTTCTTCCTTTCCCTTTCTCATTTCTCATCTGTCTTGCTCAGCTATCAATTTAATCACAACTACTTGACGATTTCTTGTCGTTCTGAGCCCATAAGTCAAAATCACTTGGTGACATGTCAATCTGTCTTGTCTGGATAATTTCAGCTTACTCAATCCATTACGGTCAATTGATTGTCGGTCTGAACTCCTTTTTCCCATTCTATTGTTCTTCCCCATTTCAGAAGTCATGGTTCCCCGTTCTGGAAGTGATAGTCCCCTGTTTTGGAAGTGATGATCCCCTGTTTTGGAAGTGGTAGCAATTTATTTATGAATGTCTCGCGACTTCAGCCCGTAAATCATTTTTGCTTTACTTCCACTTTTCGTGAGCCGTAGGTAGGTCCTTTTTGTCCATGTGACAGCAGTTATTTTTTACCTATTCAGAAGGCATGAAAACTGCAAAGAGAAGGCATGTAGATTAAATAGCAAAGATGGGTTCGTAAACAGAGGAACGAAGATGTTGAAGAAGGAGATGAACAACGGTTACTAGATGTGAGTTGAGTGAAAGATAAAATGAGAGAGTGGGGGAGATAGGTGAGAATAAACATCTAATTAGTTTAGGGTTGAATTAGTGTATACGTGTGCATAGGTGTGAGAGTTTTCAAAATTATATAATAAAACTCCTTTTAAAATTTAAAGAAATCAATTTTAAAATAAATCATATCTAATTAATTTTACAAAATGCCATTTTATAAAGGGTCGGGGTATTACACCCTTAGTTTCATCATACTTGATACCACTAATTCGTTCATTAAATTATTAGCCTCAACTTGATCTAATATCTGGTATCTTTGACCTGTAGCAGTGAAAAAATCTTTGTTCTTATTTGTCTCTCGTAAACTATTTAGAAGGTGCTCCCACTTGGCATAGTAACTATTTTCATTAGCATCATTTTCTACCGTGAGTGGTGCAGGCTCATCCTCGCACAAAGCTAAGTCCATGTCCATTATTCCTAAGGCAAACTCCACATCTTGCTTCCATTTCTTAAAATTTGAATAAGTCAAGACTTGAATAGTGACATTGTTATTGTTCATTGTAAAAGCGACTAAGTGCTCCAAGATAAACAACTTAGATTAAAACATAGGCAATATATGATAAAAGGATTATCAATGAGGGCCGGAGGCATTTATTATACACTTCCCTTTAGGCAAAGAGTATAACACACTATTGGTCTCCTAGCATGAGGTAAATAAAAAAAATATACAATACTTGAAAAGTTTATCTCCTTTAGGTAGATAAATCTTCTAAGTCATACATTTTCTCAAGACATGAGAATGTGTATATCTTAAAATTATCCTCTTTTAGTGGTAAAGAACCGTAATGGTTATTAACCAAAATTTCTTTGAATAAGAAGAAAAATTGCCCATTTACTGTCATTGTATATATTGTAACTATATATATGCATGTGATTATTCTAAATGAAATGTTTGACCAAAACACTTCTTAAAAATTAACCCACAAATCAAAGTTGTTAACCAACAAAATCACAATATATTTTATCAAATTAACCATATTAACTAAGGGTCATGAACTAAGAGGACAAATTGCCTATACAGTTTCCATTTCTTACAATCAATAAACGTGCAACGCAAATGTGATAGCCAGCTGAAGAGTCCAACTCATTATGCACATAGTATTTTTAAGATTTGAAATACGGTCTTTAACGAGTTTTCTATTCAATTGAATTATACTGATTGTTATATTCATAAAAAAAAACAGCCCGACAATGGAAAAATATAAGATTTGCATAACAATTAAATTATTTTATCAAAGATTACAAACATAAATAAGTCAATTTTACCAAAACAGTGACTTCAAATAATTTCTAAACTACGATGAATTAATGAATATCTAATTTTATAAAGCTGAGAAAATACCCGAACACTGAGAGTTCCAAAATATCGAAACAACAATTGGATATCCTAAATGGCTGAATACTAATAATAGTCAAACATATACGACTAACAATAGGCATTGAACACCATCCTTAGTGAACAATCAATGGAACTATAGTAAACAATCAGTGTAACAGTCGTTTGAATAGTCAATTAAAAATCATTATTGAACAATCGATAAGCAATGGAAATATACCAAACAATATACTCTGATTGAACAAATAAATTTGGTTCTAATTAAATTAATCATATAATTTGTTTAAACTTATAAATTAGGTTTCACATTATATATGATTAGCTCTGATACCACACGTAGAAATTTCTAAATCGTTCAAAGAAATTCTATAAACATATATTCATATTGAATCATACATGATAATATAACATTAAATAGAGTTAGAGAAATATAATGTGTACATGATTGATCTATCACGACAATAATCGTTGTACAATACAATGAGATTAGATCTTCCTCTCTAAAACTCTAATTCCTTATGACAGCTCGTGATGAGGCAAGCAAAGTTGTCATATATGTCATATATATAGGGTTTAGAGAAGGGACATAGCTAACCCTTAATCTTACTGTATCCTCTCATCGCGGGTTTCAGTAAAACACATAGCTCACACTATTCTGTCAAACTAGACTGCTTAATACGAGATGTTAAGCTTAATACCGTGAGATCACTTATTTAATTGGGTGAAACGGACCAAGAATTATTCATCAATCCATTTTTATCAAATCCAATAAAATATTAATATAAGCTCACTTTAAGATTTTCCAACAAATTTTATTTCTTTTCTTTAGTCTTCATTCTTGAAAACCAAAAAACTAACCTCAACGCTTATTTTGTTCTCTAGCCTTTCTTGTTTCTCCAATAAGTGCTCGTATGACCCTCCTCCCGTTATTTTGTTTTCTCTCTTTGATTCTCGTCCTTTCGTACTCTATGTTTCCTTATTGATTTACCCCTTTCTTTTGATCTTTAGTTGTAACTTCTTTTTATCCTTGTACGAGGGGTTTGAGAATATTATTGATCTTGATGATTTGATCCAAGAAGAGCTGCAAGTAAAGGAAACATGGTTAGTTGGGAACCTCATTACAGATAAGAGCTTTAATATTAATACCATGACAAATATATTAAGAAAAATCTGGGGTTTGGAAGAGTGTATGTAAGTCAAGGTATTGGAAAAGAATGTCTTTTCAGAATAAAAAGCCAAAAAAGATGTGTAGAAGATAGAAATGAAGAGCTCATGTAATTTCAATGATGTTTACCGGTTCTTAAGAGGTTTAAAGCCATGTTAAAAGTTTCTGAATTTAATTTTGATAAATGCCATTTGGATGCAAATCCAAGACTTACCCCCAGATTGGGTGACAAAATCCTATATGATAGAGCTTAAATATGAGAGGCTCCCTCAGTTTTGGTTCATCTGTGGCATAATTAACCATGATATTAGAACCTATCCTATGATAGAAGAGCAAAAAATAGGGGAGGAATATCATTTTGGCGAATGGTTAAGCGCTGAGGCAAACCTAAGGACACCTATGGATATCAAGATGTCGTATGCAAGACTCAATGATGGTAATGTAGGTATACCAGAAGCGGGTGACAGACTATAACCAGAATCAAAATAAAAAAAAATTCCAAGAAGTGAACTCTATCGGACATAATTTTCAGACTAAAGAAGCTGAGAGCAATAGGTCATTAAAGGGTAATTTAGGCTAATCACCTGGTAAGATCTTTATTAGTCCTAATGAGTTAGAAGTATCAGGTACAAGTTTAACTCTAAATAATAATGAAAATTTCTTTACTTCTAACAAGGATGAAAAATTACGAGAGTAAAAAGTTAATGCTGGTAAAAATAAATATCAGGGTATGGATGTTTCTGATAGTGGAAAACATTGCAGGAACAAAAGACCTAGGTCTGAGAATGATATTACTAGTAGAGAGAGGGAACTACATGAAATTCTTGTTAATGTAGGATTAGATTCTGAATCTGTTTCTTGGGCTATGATGGTTTACCCTAACAAGCCATCCAAGGATCAATGAGTGTATTAGTTTGGAACTATCAAGGTTTGGACAATAATCTGACAAATCTTGCCTTAAGAGATGCCCTTGTTCATTTGAAGCCTAGCTTAATTTATCTTATTGAGAACCAAACAAAATCAGAGAAGACAAAAAGGTTGATTAGAAAATGGAAATTTGAATTTCAACATATTGTTGATCCTATTAGATTTTCTAGGGGTATGATTATCTGTTGAAATAGTGATATTCTCGTAACTACTATTTCTAATACTAGAGTAATATAGTGGACATGAATATGAAGGGGCAGAAAATTAATATTGACAAAAGATGCTTGTGGTTTAGTGTAAATGTTCCTAATCATAAGAGAGACTCTATAGCAAATATTTTTAAGGTCTCCTGTTCTAGTAATAAGGATATATATTTGGGATTGTCTATAGATTTGACTAAATCTAAATCTTCTATCTATGCTATGCTTATTGAAAGGATGAATAAAAAAAACCTCATTATGGAAAGCCAATTTACTATCTTACGGTGGGAAGTAAATCTTACTTAATCAGTAGAAAGCCTTTCATAGCTACATTATGAGTACTTTCAAATTGCTTAAAAAAGTCTGTCAGAACCTCCAAGCAGCTATTATGTCATCAACAGTACAAATGTCAATCTCCCGTGCATTGTGAGGGAGTTCTCTTGACCAGGGGCATCTGCTAGAATGACATTATATGAATTGTTTCCTCTTTACAGTGGATGTACCCTTCCTGTTCACTGGATCTCCTCACGACCTCGACGCCTGTAAAACACATACCAAGAATCCTAAAGGCGAGGGACCGGGGGTGTTGCCCCGTCTAAAGGCCTCCGATGCCTAAGTCAGTAGATGATCGGTATTCTGACATAATTTTCTCAGGGACGAGTCGACATACCTTTCCGGTTAATTAGTAGACGTATTTATACAATGATTCCTCCAAACAGTAGGTAGCGTGTCGAAGAAGCTTTGTGGGACACAAAATTCATCTTACCTGGCAACGATTGGATGGAAAGGAGGTGACCTTTGACATAAAGCTGATGGATAAATGATTATGTGCCTATGAGATGATCAGATGGAGGCTATCCTGTCATTCCACCGTAGAGATTAGACTGGTTGCGCGCTCGAGTTTAGGAAGTTGTTTCACCTTGGCCACTACTTTCGGTTGGTGATGATGACTTTACGCTCGGGGTCGATGGAACTTTCATTGCGCTCTTATTCCTATTTTTTCATGAGCTCGGGTCTGTGCATTCTGAACTCCATAGGGGCCAACCAGTCGAGGTCGGTTCCACTCCTTTCTTGGCGTAAGTAGCTTCCTATTATGGCGCGGCACGTGCCATTGAGTCATTGGGGGTTGGGAAAACACCTATAACAGTTGGCCCTAATCGAGAACTTGGGTAGCATCTGACATCCAGGTCTGAAGACTTCATTAACTCGAGCTCTACATTCAAGCTATTTAGGCATTATAAACTTTGCATGATGCGGGTAGCTCAAGCTTATGCTTCAAGTTTATTCGTAATTGGGGATCGCACCAACCGACGTTGACTACCTAACCACTTTTGTTGTACACGTGTCGTCTCACCTTTCTCACGTTTCGAGATCGTTAACCTTTTCGAGAGTGGGGGCATTAATTGCGTAGGGAGTGGTGAGTATTATTTTCCTACGGATCCTGACCACTCAATATGTTGTGTCATATCATTATGTTGTTTGGTCTTCTGAAATCTTCTCATTGGTCTGCGAAATGGTTGTTCATTGATTTTAGCCTCAACGGTCGCCATCATGGACTTCTTTAATGCTCATTAAATGAGTGGTTTCTTTTCTCTAGGCCTATAAATAAGTGACTCACATCTCATTTCCTTCATCCTCGCCTCCTTCAAAAGGCCAAAACCATTGTTGATCCTTGTTCTTACCCCCAGTCCTTCTTCCCAGAAGAACAATGATCCTTCCCCTTCTAGGGCCTCTTCTGTTTTGGGGGTTCTCTTTCAAGACCCTCCTCCTATCTCATGACTGTCATTTCTCTCTGTCGTTTCTTTAATGACGTGCCTCAGAGTAGTCGATGTTCCATTGATGGTAAATTTTTCGACATCGACAAGCCAGTTCGGTAAATTCTCTGTTCGTACTGGTTACCCGCCCTTATCGGTGGAGACTTTTCCCTTAACAAAGGCTTTTAATTCGGCCATTAGCTTCGTCATTTTCCTCATAATGAAGCACCTTAACCGGCCACAACCTATCTCTCTCCTCTGTATTGTCATTCCTTTTGATATTTCATCAATTTACTCCCCTGACCGTTAGGAGTGTGTTGAGGCACCAAAAGTAGGCCGAGGACAGGATCGTTCTGAACTCGAGGATGGGTGTCTCCTTCCTTTCTGACCTTAATGGGAAGAGATTGAGTCCCCAAGATTAGGGCAGCTAGAGTCCTCGAGATCTCAAATAAGTTCAATGAAGCTATGAAGATCCTACAACCATCGCCCCAAACAGAAAGGGTTATTTTGCTTTTTAAATTATCCTAGGAGGGGTTCACCCCTTTTAACTGAGGATATTTTTATACTTACTTATACTTGTAGGCCTCTGTTTATTAATGAAAATGAACTTCCATTACCTCTAGCTCCGTTATTAATATATTCTTTTTTGCCTATTTTATGTGGTAAACATATATCAGGTAAGTAGGGTTTTATCTTTTCTCAGTCAAGCTTGAACTTGGTCTAGATGAGACATTTATCCTAAGCGGCGTGGTTGTTCCGACTACTATGTCGTGCATTATATTTCAAAACTTTTTTTGACACGAGCTTGTGATCCCGATTTGGAGTGGATCTTAAAGGGCCTCGATCATTTTGGAGTAGGGTTTTATCTTTCCGAGTTCCCCCCTTTATAGGTCGGCGGTCGTACAAACCTGTTGTGACCTTTATGAAGTTTTGTTCCCATCCGGGAAGTCTGGTCGGGCAAACCTTCCTCGCCATAGGAATTTACCTTTTGACATTTTGTCGAACATTCCCTCTCCTACTTGGACTTTTTTCTGCTCTGGTGGTTTAGAAAGGAAGTCAAATTCCTTTGGTTTTTTACCAGAGGACCATTTCTTGACCATATATCCAGGCGTTCTTGCTCTAGATAAATCCCTAAAGTGCTTATCAGAGGGCCTTGTCCTTATTTTTTGAGCTACACTGCTCGGTAGATATCCTTGTTGATATATAGCCAGGCGTGCCTGCTCTAGATAGATCATTGATCATGTTTACAAGCTGAAGTACTCGACAAACATTACTTATAGATATCTATCTAGGCATGATCGGTCTGACTAAATCCTTGATCCCCTTTGTGAGTTGAGGTGCTCAATAGACATCACTCGTTGCTTTATATTAATACGAAAATATAAAGCAAGAAAATAAAATGATTACATAAACTTAAAGTGCGGAAATTAAATTGCAAAAATTAAGTGCGAGAAATTAAAGTGCAGAACATAAATAGCACAAAATAAAAAGAGAAGATGGAGAAGAAGATAGGCACACGATATTTTTACATGGTTCAGGAAATCCTATCCCTTCTTCCACGCTCCAAGACCCCCTTGGAGATTTTTAATCCCACGATCTCTTTAAGAGTGAAGACCAAACCTTACAAACTCAATTGACTTTATGGGTGCCAACTAAACCTCACAAGGCTATGTGTTTTGAGATTAAATGACATCTTAGAATAAATCTCTCAAAAGAGTAGAATCTCCGATCTAAGCTCACAAAAAAAATAATCTTGCTCATTCAAGAAATTTGTAAGTATAAAACTCAAAATATTAAGAGAGATTTATGAGAGTTTTAAGAGCAAGTCTCTTGGCTATGGATTTCTATTTTGTGAATAAAAATGGAGTGTATTTATAGAGGAGATGGAAGTTAGGGTTTAGGAGAGAAATTTTCAAATTTTGAATATAGGAAAAGGAAAGAACACTCCATCCTTAATAAGAAGGATAAAAATTCCTTGACCAAAAAGGCAAGAAAAACTCCTACTCAAAATAACACGAATATGGTCAAAATTATTTGCGTAAGCTCCATTTCTCTTTATCTACTTAAAATTGAAACTTACTTTGCTTGTGCTTTGTCATTATCTCCATCTCATGTATTTTGTCTATTGTGTAAGAGAGATATGATTTTTAGTGTTTAGGCTTTTTATGGAGGAGACTTAATTTAAGGATTGGCATCCCTAAATAAAATTGAGCTTTAATAAAGACAAATAAAATGAGTGAGCTCCTAAGAAAAATTACATGAAAATAAATATCTTTATGATCTTCAATCTTCATGCTTTATGAGCTACTATGAAAATAAATATTTTCATGATCTTCAATTAGAATGTCTTGTGGTAATTTTGCCAATAGCCTCTGCAAATTTGATTAGATTTATTAACAACGTCAATGTTTTTCTATCATCAAAAGTTATCTCATAGAAATATAGGGCTAACAAAATCAAAGGGAGGAGAAGCTTGGCATAAAATTTGTGCGGTAAGCGTTTTAGAATATTGAAAATTTGGTAGGTTATATTACTATTGATTATTTACTACTAATTGACATATATTTGTATGATGTAGATTGATACAATCGTGCAAGCTGTTTCGGGCGACGACTAGGTTCGGGAGGACTGCGAGCGTAAGCACGTTCATGAGGACGTGTATGTAGATCTACTTTAAGAGCAAGTCGTTGGGCCAGGTGCTTTAAGTGTAAGTGATCGCTCTTCAGATGAAATCCAGCTTTATGTGGGCGGCTCTTCAGGTGGAGTCCATCTCCATGAGGGAGAAGATTTCACAATAAGTGGTCGTGTAGAGAAATATGATGGTCGTCCAAGAGCAGATGTGCACAACTTTGACGAGTCTTTTTGGCACGAGACACTGATAAGTCTGGAGCCCAAGACGATGAGCCACTCGTCACCCCGATTGAAGGTAAAAAACGAGGAGGTTTGATAAGGATATGAGTCCCTCCCATGAAGAAGAGCTACTGATCTCTTCATCACCTTTTTATAAAGAAGATAATGATGAAAGGTGCATCCAGCTGAATGCTTCAGACAATGCATCTACTGACCTATTATTGGTCAGAAAACCATCTGTGACTGGAACATCTAAAGGACGTCGAAAAGTATTATTTTGTTTATTCGTATTTTATCTTTTCTATGCATATAACATGTATAATCTGACTATTAATCTAACACCATACTTGGGGTAATGTTTTGGTAGGGAAAACAAGTCTTGTCCAAGTCTACCGAAAACAAATTCCTAATGCAGTTGCACAACACTCAGGAGAGGATAGATAGTCCTCTATTCAGTTCACCCTATTTGAAAGGTCAATCGACCACAAACGCAACAAGAATGGACGTAAAATGGGTCTGTACACATTGCAGGACCCACTAGAAGTGAAAGATGAGTGTTTAGTGGAGTATATTTTTTAGAAAAGTTTAGAGGATATGTAGTAGTCACACTAATCTAACAAAATTTGACACACCTTCACTTTCAAATTTTGATTAAGTTTGTCTTTTATTTGCTTTTTACAGTGAGATTCTCGTTAGACATTCTAACATCCATGCTAAACAGAGAGACCAAAAGAATCTCAGTTCAAAAAAATTGGCTTGGCTCAGACCTTATAGACTTGTTTGTCAGCATTTTGACCTGTGAGGCTTGTCGTGCGCTGATGAGCAACCAATTATGGTTTCTTCCCACGTTCTTTGTTGTGAGTATCTACTACTCAGTATCATCCTTATTTTAGATTTGTATGTACGTTGTATATTATGTTTTTGTTATGCTACTGCATAGTCAATGTATTTCAAAATTAGTAGAGCTTCCTAATTTTGTAGAGAAACACAAGATCATGGATAAATACGTGCCAACGCTTGAGCCAGGAATGACAGTAAACAAATTTACTGTAGTTAAGATATTAACTTTTGACTTGGTATGATTGTGTAAATGTATTGTGTAATCAGATCTGTATTTTGGTACACGATGGTCGAGATCATTGGCTTATGGCCAAGATCACCATCATGGATGAGGAAGTCATCGTATGGGACACCTAGCCAGATGGTCGAATTAACGTGGGACAGACTGAAAAGGTAAAAAAGATTGTATGTTCTAGCCCCTCATCATGACTTGTAATTTGTTTTATAGCATGTGTGATTTTTACATTGATTACAGTTTTATATTTTGTGAATGAAATTATAGTTAGAAGGTATGGACTTTATCTTTGGGCCTAAGCTCATAGATTTATTGTCCCCGCCAACAACATTCTCTCCACTGATCGCGAATTGGATTGGGGCTTCCTTCACCCTTTAATGATGCACTTATTTTTACGTTTGTAGGAGTGATCGTGGTGTGTGTGTCTTGAGATATATGGATGGAATTATACTAGAAATTGTTCGTGACTATCGTTCTCAGGTAATTTTTCATATATTGTTTATATTTTGTTAAACTTGATAGCTTTATTTTTTGTTTGTTATAGTTTTGAGTTCTTTTAGTCTATAATTGAGAATTTTCTAATTGTTTTGGATTTGCTCATTTGTGGTTTTCATTACTTGTTATTTGTTATGGTGTATTTTAGTTTGCTGAATATTTAAGCTTGATGTTTTATTTTAGTTTGGAGTTAGGCTTCTTTTAGTTATGTAATTGGAAATTTTCTGATTGTTCTAGATTTGCTCATTAATGGTCGTCATTGTTGAATTTGTTGAGGTGTATGATAGTTTGTTGAATATTGGAAATATTTTTACATGAGTATAAATCGCACAATCTTTAGTGTAATATTTTGTTGATGATCGCCAACCATCCTTCAAACGACATGTATGATACATTACATGATTTTATAGTAAGAACTCATTTGTCTCGGAGATCGGGCTACCATTGAAGACGAGTCCTGCTTTAAAGCAAAGCCTTCAGAAGAGGAAAAAATGAAGGGATAGATAGCTTAAACAGTTTGTGTGTGAACACGTTTGCCGCGCGTTGTTCTAACGCACACAAGTGAGTCTTAAGCAGAGGCGTTTCATTTGTCAACTTGAAGTCGTCCAAACTCTCCTCATGGAATACGTGCCAACACCCCGATCAAATTGTAGCTCAAATTCAAATAGTTTAGATTGATGTTCAACGAATCAATAGAGATATGCTTTCATACCTTCAGACGTTGCGTTGTTCTCATGAACGCAAAGAATTTTTTACGTTGGATGGCCCTGCCCAGCATTCACGCTTGGCATACATCCATTGTACCCATTTATTTTGATTGAGGTTGAACGATTCTTACAAACGATCTCATTCTTGTTCAAACTTCTCTTCACTGAAGACGTCAAACATGACTCTCTTGATTACTTTACGCGTCACCTTATTGCCATATGTAATGATTGGGAAAAATCCCGACATGATAGAATTTCCTTTTTATTGTTATTAGGTCTTGAAGACATATTCAGGTCAAACTTTGACTTTATCAAAGTGGATAAAAGCTATAAAGAGCCAACTACTTCTGTATCCATAGTAATTAATATATCCAAATAAAAAAACAAACAAATGGAACTAACTTGTTGAAGTTATTGGACTAACATTAGAACATTACTATAAACTTCACATTCAACGACGGTAATTTGTCAGTCTATTACCATACATAACGGTAAATTATTAGGGTGTATGTGAGTGTCGTGATAGATAAGTTGATTTTCTACAACAGTAATATACCATCGTGTAATATAAAACCTTTCATGATAGTTTGAGCCACTACCGTCATAATAAATAATTTACTACCTCGTATAATATGATATCATTAACGATGACATTACGATTGTAATAAATAATTTACCGTCATATAATATGATATCTTCCATGAAATAACTAACATCATAATAAAAATTTTGCCACTATGTAATATAATATCTTTCATGACGCCTTGTATAATTACCGTCGTATATAGAAAAGTTACACTATTTGAAACTTTGTAAATCCATTATCCTTCACAATATCAAAGGGCAAATTGTTTACTCTATCAAAAGTTTTGTATATAAATATGCTTGACATGAAAACAGATCTACAAGCATAATCAAATTCTCATCAAGAATTAATAATGTAAAAAATTTGGGACTAACCCATAATTTTTTTTTCAAATAGGATATCATAATAGCAAAACAGTATAACAGTTATATAATATGCAAAATCATATATATAAAAAGTATCCCAAAAACATATACATACTTATACTTCTTACTCAACAAGACTTCATAATTTGAACACTTCATCGTCAATAATGTTATATATCATTTGTAATGTATAGGACTAAGCAATAAGCTAACTATTGATCTCTCTTTTGGTTACGCGATCAAATTCTCGCAAATTTTTAATTGATAATTAATACATCACTTAGTCAATTAACTTTTAATCTATAATTTAATCGGTCTAAAATTACTTTAAAAAAAATTCTTCCAATATTTTGTCTCATAGTCCATGCTAACACAAAATTTATTAATTATTTATCAATTATGTTAGAATTGGAATAGACGTTTCAGATCAAACTTTCTTATCGGCGTGTATTCGGTTATAAAAAATCTAGATCCTGATTTATTATATAATTTTTTATAGACATTTGGAAAGGATTACGTACGGGTCTTGTTGGCTGCATTGACTCAAACCTACTTTACTTGAATATTTTAATCCACTTTGTTTTTACATTATTAACCAGCTGTTTGGCCAACTTTTGTAATTTTAAAATATTTTTGATATCTCAACTTTTGTAATCAGCTAGGTTCAAGTAGCTAGTTGAATTATTTAACCAGTGACTAAGTAAGTAGCTACTTCGAGAATTTGACTAGTGTCTAAGTGTAGCTACTTTGAGTATTTTTAAATGAGATAGTTGGATATAAAAATTAGTAAATAGATCAGGATATTTGACTTAATAAAAATATACGAAAAATAACATATTTCAGTTAATAAAAATATCATAAAAAATAAAAGAATAACAAAAATTCAGAATATTTCATCACAACCTGAGAATAATTATACGAGGCCTTAAAAAATCTATAACGTGGTTATCCCAATAAAAACGTGTGATACAAAAACCTGTCCGACTGCGAAAACTTCAACATTCATTTGAATAAGCATGACGGCTAAATTTTCCAGATCAGATATAGGCCGTTTCAAAACTAACATACATGTTTCCATAGTCAAATCTATCACCCATCCCAGCTACTTTATTTAATAGAATAGTTGGAATTACATAATAAGACAGCGTCTTCTTCATTGAGAAATAATAATGCTTCAACATCTTATTCAGTTGGAAAAGCAGATTACTTTTGTGACGAATGGCATCAACTTGTCCATGCATCCAAGCTTTTCTCTTAGTTTCAGCAGCATTTCTTCTTCTTCTTCTTCTCAAAATTACTCCTGCTGAAGCCACTGTATACTCCACTCTCTCTACCAGACTCGGAAACGAGACCGATAGGCTTTCTCTGTTAGCCTTCAAATCGAATATCATAAGTGACGCTCAAGAACTCCTTAGCTCGTGGAACGATTCTCTCCATCTCTGCAAATGGCGTGGCGTTTCTTGTAGTCCAAGGCACCAACGAGTCACCTCCTTAAACCTCGGTTCGAGTGGCTTAAAAGGCTCTCTGTCTCCTTTCTTGGGAAACCTAAGCTTCCTCAACTATATGGATCTCACGAACAACACCTTCAGCGGCCGAATCCCCGACGAGCTCGGCCGGCTCTCGAGGTTGCAGAGTTTATATCTAGGGAACAATTCCTTCGAAGGAGAGATTCCGGCCAATATTTCACATTGTTCCAAGCTTGTATACCTTCATTTTGGTAAAAACAATCTAGTAGGCGAGCTTCCGGTTGAGATATTTTCCTTGATTAATCTTCGGCGAGTTTCTTTCTCTCATAACAATATTACTGGAAGCATACCTTCTGTGATGGGAAACCTTACCTCCTTGGAATTTTTGTCACTTGTTTATAATGATTTAGGTGGAACTCTGCCAAATTCAATTGGTAGATTGGAGAACTTGGTAGATCTAGGATTGGCTGGAAATCGATTTTTTGGTACGATTCCTGTTTCGTTTTATAATCTTTCTTTGGTTGAAATATTCTCTTTGTCAGAGAATCAGCTCCATGGGATTCTTCCACCAGATTTTGGCCTATATTTCCCAAATCTTCAGTATATTCAATTGAATGATAATAATTTTACTGGGAATATTCCTCTATCTTTGTCAAACTGTTCAGAACTTGAGTATATTGAGTTGGAAAACAACTATTTTCTTGGTAAGGTGTCTGTAAACTTTGGTGGCATGAAAAATCTATACCAACTTAGCTTATTCCAAAATTATTTGGGTAGTGGTGACCCTGATGAAATGAATTTTCTAAGCCAGTTGGTCAATTGCAGCGATTTACATGTTCTTACTCTGAGTGAGAATCGGTTCAAAGGGGTATTACCCAATTCAATTGCCAATTTGTCTACTCAACTCAATTGGATTACATTGGGAGAGAACCAGTTGTTTGGAACTATTCCATTGGGAATTAGCAGCCTTATTGGTTTGACAACATTAGGATTGGAAATGAACCAACTTACAGGAGAGGTACCTACTGATATCGGTAAGCTTCAGAACTTAGTATTACTCGCTCTCGGCTCTAACCAACTCTCGGGGAAAATTCCAGCGTCTATCGGAAACTTAACCGAACTAAATGAACTTGATTTTTCCAAAAATGGATTCGAGGGAACAATACCATCTAGCATTGGGAATTGCAAAAAATTGTTAGGGCTATCCTTTCAGCAGAACAACCTAAGGGGAAACCTTCCCAAAGAACTTTTTACCATTTCAGGACTATCTGTATTGTTGGATTTATCTAAGAATCAGTTTAGTGGAAACCTACCTGCAGAAGTTGGTAACCTGAAGAATTTGGTGTCGTTAAATCTGTCGGAGAACGAGTTATACAACGAAATTCCTAGTGCGCTTGGTAGCTGCACAAGTCTTGAGTATCTCTATCTCCAAGACAATAACTTCCGGGGATCTATTCCTTCATCGTTTAGTTCATTGAGAGGCATTCGGAAACTTGACCTTTCTCGTAACAACTTGTCCGGTCAAATTCCCAAGTATTTATCAAGTATCAACTTTACGTACTTGAATTTATCATTCAATAATTTTGAGGGTGAAGTTCCGACTGATGGAGTTTTCTCTAATGCAGCTGCATTTTCATTGCTTGGAAATGATAAACTGTGTGGCGGTTTATCTACTCTGCACCTACCGAAATGCACTTCCAGAAACTCTCAGAAGAGGAAAATGTCTCATTTAGTTAAAATTTTGATTTCAGTTTGTGTTGCTCTTTTTGCGATAACTGTGGTATCCTTTTTCCTGTTCTATTGGATTCAAAAGAAAAGGAAAGTTCAAACTCCAGAAATTGTCCAGAAAGATACATTTCTAGAGGTTTCATACGGTGATCTTCTTAAAGCAACAGATGGTTTCTCTTCAGAAAATTTGATTGGTGTGGGCTACTTTGGCTCTGTATATAAAGGACACCTTGTTCAACTTGAAGGAACTGTAGCGATCAAAGTACTTAACCTTCAACATCGCGGAGCGGCCAAGAGTTTCACTGCCGAATGTGAAGCGCTGAGAAATATTCGACACCGGAATCTCGTAAAGATCATTACTTCTTGCTCTAGCATCGATTTTCAGGGAAATGACTTTAAGGCTCTAGTCTATGAGTTCATGCCCAAAGGAAGTCTAGATCCTTGGATGCATTCAAAAAGCCCTTCCGGCGATTCTCTAGACGAGCCACGGCATTTAAACCTTATTGAGATAATAAATGTTGCCATTGATGTAGCTTATGCAGTTGAATATCTTCATCACCAGTGCCAAAGCCCAATTGTTCATTGTGATCTAAAGCCAAGTAACATTCTTCTTGACGATGATATGATTGCTCATGTTGGAGATTTTGGCCTAGCCAAGTTTCTTCCGGAAGTCTCTGATTTCAGTGAAAGTAGCTCTATTGCAATTAGAGGAACTATTGGATATGCTGCTCCAGGTACAAATAAACATATTCTTATTTGATTATTGGAAGAGAGATTATACACGGTTGTCAATCTTGTATATCCTTCTCCTTTTGCCACGTGTGTGTTTGTGTCAAAATGACAAAAAGAAAAAACAAATGGGAGTTGTCCCACATTTGTAAAAGTGGTTGAAGAAGTTTTGAATATAAGTAAACGTGTCTCCAAATGTTAAGCTCTTTTAGAGGTAGTGCATGATCATCAGTCTTGTGTTTCCTTCCTGCTATGCCTCATGTCTGTGCGTGTCAATATGACAAAAAAGACTTATTTTAGCCATGAATGAATGTTATCTAATTATGATTGTTTTGAGTTTTGTTTGAGAAACAGTAGAGAAGTTTCTTATGCTTTCAGATTACATGTGTTTCAGAGTACGGTCAAGGAAGTGAGGTATCAATCAATGGTGACATTTACAGCTATGGGATTTTGTTGCTGGAAATGGTAACAGGAAAAAGACCGACGGACGACGAATTTGTCGGAGGTTTGAATATTCACACCTTTACCAAACGAGCTTTGCCTGACCGAGTGGTCGACGTTGTCAATCCGTTTCTTCTGTCTAAAACAGAAGCTGTGGCGCATACGATAACGAATCACAGTCTTGTGAGATGTACAGACTCTGACCAAATAGAAATTTGTTTGGGTTCTTTAGTGAAGATTGGAGTTGCATGTTCTGTAGAATCACCACAAGATCGAATGGATATAAGAGATGTTATCAGTGAGTTGCAGGTTGCTAGAAAGAACTTGCTTCAATCAGCCAATACTCATATACAATAAAGAGGTAAGGAGTTCATCTTTACTTGGGAATGGTTCACCATTAAGTATGTTGAATTCAATGCCTTTTTCCTCTCTCAGTCATCAGACTCATTACTAATTCTCACGTTCTTTCTTAATTTTGTTTCATTTTATATAACTGCAGGCTCATGCAAATCAAAGAAATGATTGGTTGGATTGATTTTTTATGTTTTCAGTTTGAAAACATTCTGTTTGGTTCAAATTTTTTGTGATTTTCGAATCAAACCGAATCAAAATATTAAATTTATAATATTTTTTTTATTTTTATATATAATTCATATCGAACCAAACCGAAACAAAATTTTGATTTTATATTATTTTTTCAATATCATTTAAAAATCATTTTTAATTAATAATACTGAACCGAAAAATCGAACTGAGCGGAAACTCACGGTTCGGTTTGAATTTTTTGACACGAACGGTTCAGTTTTATTGTCGAACTGAAGTTTGTTCGGTTCAGTTTTTCACCAAAAAATTGACCGAACTGAACCGTGAACACCCCTACTAACTATATAGTGGAAATTTTTTACAGTACTCTTGTAATATTGCGTCTAAAATGCTACTGCCCAAGACTCTGGTCTAAAAGTTGCTACTCTAATCTAGCAAAAAAATTACTCTTAAAACTATGATCTAGGATTTCGCCGTTAAAATTTGAACTCACTAGATCAGGGTATTAGCAGTCATCTATTTTCACCGAAATTTTTTAAACTAAAATGAAAATTCAGTCTTTTTCTTCTATAAAAAGATTTGAATTTCTTTAAAATAAAGATTTCTTTTTTTTTTCTTTTACAATTGGTTGTTTATAAAAAAAATTCTCCTAGTATAACATTGTATAGTAAAGAGGATGAATGTAATCGAAGTTAAGAACTTTATACATGTGGTGTCAATTTATGTGAAAGATACTAAGTTTTGAGTATTGTAATTTTTCATAGTTAACATCAATGCCATTAAAAAAATGGGTCATAAGATATGAATTTCATGGAGACTTGAGATATGATGTTCTAAACTAATTACCTCGTGATGACTATTCATTAAGTTCCTCGTGATGAATATTCGTTAAGTTCATCGTTTTGATTTGATTAAGTTGAGTCAAACTGAAACAATTTAAATTAGTTTTTATTAAAATAAATCAAGCTTATTTTAAAAATAAAATTGTTGGTGATAAAAATTATCTAACTTAATTTAACATAATTATTAAAATATGATAAAGGAGTCAACAAATAAATATTATCAGAAATAAAATAAGAACAAAAATTTGAAGTATTTTATCAGTGTGAAAAAATAACTATATTGGGAGACTTGAATGCTAAATAATGTGTAACTCTATTATCTTCTCTATTTGACAAGTTTGATTGACGCAGTTGATTAAACCTCACACTCATAATTTAGAAATCGTGAGTTCAAATCATATTTTTTCATTCTACTTAAAATTTGATCACAAGTTAACTGAGCAATGAAGATAAACCAAACCAAATTAATATGCTATCTCAACCGATAAAAAATTAATGGCTTAGATTGGTTTGGGTTTGATCGATTTATTACTTTTCTCGAACACTCCTATCAAATAACCGTTGGGGTTTAGTCACATTTCCCAGCAAAACTGCAAATTTTTTGGATCTTCGTTATTTTTTCAACTCGGCCAGTAAAGCTCTTCGTCTTCATCTGTTTCATGGCTTAGACTTCTAAAGCTCTTCCGCAATGGCTAGAAGAACCCACACGACAGAGTTAGGCTGCATAGCTTGTGAGGACCTTGGTGAATTTGGCGCCGGTAAGGAAGGCTGGCTCGTCGACAACCAAAACATTCTCTGCGCCCTCGACACCCACTCCCTTGCGCTAGCCAACCGATCCAAAATTCTCGTCCTTGGATGGGCTGATTCTGATGGTTCTCGGGTAAAGATCCGACCTGATTTATCTCCAATTGAGGCGGAGTACATATCGGCTTTGGAGTGGTTGGTGTTCGATGAGATCAGGGTGATTGTGGCCGGGACCTCGTGTGGGAATTTGCTGGTTTTCTCCTTGGGTGGTGATTTGATTCACAAACAGGTGCACTCGTTTTTCTTGTTAACATTTCTGTCGTGTTGATCGGTTGCTCAGATTCATCCTGTAGTATGAATGAAAAAATGGATTAGAGACCGAATTAACATAATGCTTTGCCTGCTTCTAATGAATCCATACTCATGATAAGTTTGAGGCAAAAGCAAGGGAATGTTTGACTTGTTAAAGATTATAGTTCAATTCAGTTTTATTGGTTTCTGGATTTGGAGTGTAATGTAACGTGAATTTTGAATCGCAGGTGTAGTCATATGTTATCTTATGCTGTAGTAGGCGGGTAGAAAAATGAGATGCATATTTATCATGTGCATCTTATAGTCCACAGATTGGCGATAATTTCTAGGGAGTAATAATAGAAGTGCATAGGTCCTTACGTTCAGTTGGGTTTGTGATACTTTGTTTAATTATTTAGCTGGTGATAAAATAATGATGCCATCACTCATACTCCCGTGTTTACTTCAGATTTTCTTTCCCCCGTGGGAAAACGCTGGAAATATGTTCTGTGATCGAACGCAGTTAAACAAGTAGCTTTATTTGTTAGTCCAGTAGATAATGAAAAATGTGATTTAATTAATAAATCATACAAGTTCATGTGCTTATGTTGAAATAAAAAGAATAAAGAAGAGATACAATTAGTGGGATAATTAGTACTAGACTATAACTTGATATATTCCTGGAATAGTGTTACTAATCTTGTAAAAAATTTGTGCACTTATAGCTGATCCATCCTGCCCGAATTCTAAAGTTAAGAGTTCGTGGCACAAAGAGAGATTTATCCCAAGATACTTCCTCTGAGGAGGTTTCCGTTACTATGCCAGGAGTTATTGCACGTTTTGAGGGATCTGATATTCAGGTATTTAGTCATTCTTGGTCCTATTATCAAGTATTATTTTGCTACTGGCATTTTCCATCATGAAGTTTTATGCTTTATATTTTAGCTGACGGTGCTCCTCAATATAATTAGTATAGCATAGACATGGTGCTATCGTTCCATTTGTGATGAGGACATGTTAATCCTTAAGATCACTACTTTTTGTGAAATCCTTCTTTCTATTGATGTTCAAAGATATTGGCTTCTATCCTCTAGGGAACTTAAATTTGGCTCTGACTCTAACAACAGCCTCTACGTGGTGGATTGTAGAATATGCTGCAGAAGTCGATTCAAGATTCACATTCTCAGTTTTGGGATCAGAAACCAAAACGACGTGAGTCTGATGAGTATGGAAATTCATTTGATAGATTACCATATCAGCTATGGAACGTTAGCAAGTATGGTAGTTGTGCTGATGCGGCTATAGCTGGTGTCATGCCTCCACCACTGATGGAACTTCAGGTACACAGCTAAGTTTTAAGCTTGTGTTGAATTCATAGGAGTCTTTGCACTGGTATGGAAACTTTCTGAGGTTATTCTGGTATTTGAATTCAGCTCCTTTTATTCTTGGGCAGTCAAGTCAACGTTATTACTGTGCAGTCACTATTGGAGATGATGCAGTTATCTCCGCATTCAGGTTAGTGTGGTGGGATTTTCCATTTAATACGTTATCCGTAAGCTCTTTGTAACTGATGAAATTATTGTTCTACCCTTGCACTAGCACTAGAAGTGATATTTTCGTTACTTATTGAAATCTGATTACTAATTACTCTCTCTCTCTCTCTCTCTCTCTCTCTCTCTCTCTCTCTCTCTCTCTCTCGGTTCACAAAAGGCTTTCTGAAAACAAGAGCAGATCTCTAGTTGGAGCTATTTTGTCAAAAGTTGTGCCGGCAACATTTTCAACGATAGCTTCTTTTTCTAGAATGATTTGGCGGAGTGAACCAATATCATCTACAAAATCAGATGTGAAGAGTCAACCTTATGCACGAGGTGAGAATAAATGTTTGTTGCTGAACATGTTTTTACTTGATATTGGACTAGTCGGAACCAGGAATGATTTTAATGATGAATTTTGAATAAGATGATGAATGGTTTAATTTCTCGGTCAATTTGAGATCGTTGTTCATCTATTGGCATTCTTAACTTCAATGAGCTTGCTTATTTTTGTGGTTCTTCCTAGATAGATGCATACGTACAGATAGACACAGTCAGTATTCAGGGATTGAATAGAGAATAAACAGAAGATTTTTCAAGGAACTAGCGGAATCAATTGTATAAATTTATCGGGTTGGGATGGAAAACATAAGCATGAGGTGGGATAAGTAAGGAAAACGTTAGGTGTAATGGTATAAACTAACAAATCAAACATTAGACTAGTTTTTTGCATGGCCTTTTTGTCAATGAGCTCTATACATAGCTTCTTTCTTTTACATTTTAACTTCTTAAGATTCACTATGTCTTCTTTCATCAAGAATTCTCACATATATGGCTGGTTTTATTTACTTATAAAGCTTTTTCAATCTTGAGGGCTCAGAGGACAAAAAGGACTTCTAGAAATACATTTATGCATTAATAATTGGTTTAATTAAATCTCTGTCAAAAGTCCTTTTTAGCAATTAAACTATCAGTCTCAGATATATTCCTTCACTCACATTCTTCAAGGTGTGAGATTAAATTAATTTCCTGGTGTCATTATTGCCACAGCTTCTCCTTTGACTTGCTTGAAGGATCATCCAAGAAAAGGTGAAAAACTAACGTTATCTCCAAGTGGTACACTGGCAGCAGTAACAGATTCTCTGGGTCGTATACTGCTCTTGGACACCCAGGCACTTGTGGTTGTGCGGTTATGGAAGGTTGACACTTTTTTTGGAATTTGATCAGTTAATTCTTTCGTCCCTGTCTTTATCAGCAAAGATGAATTATTTTGCAGGGATATCGCGATGCTAGTTGCCTATTCATGGAGATGTTAGTAAATAAAGATACTGCATCATCAAGTTCAGTGTATTATGAGCCGGTGAAAAGTGATTATTGCCTGTGTTTGGCTATTCATGCACCACGGAAAGGAATCATAGAGGTGAACCCCCCCCCCCCCTTTTCAAGCCTAGTTGTTCCTGTTAGAATTTTAAATACACCCCAATCCTATTTGGCCGTGAATGAAAGCTTCAAATCAGGAGAATCTCATCCGGTGGCTTGCTTTGTGCAATTTCATGCAGATATGGCAAATGAGAACTGGGCCTCGTCTTCGAACGATCGCGTGCTCAAAAGGTAGCAAACTCCTTCAACCATCTTACAGGTTCGGTTCATCGATGTCCACCCCTTACGTTCCGTTGGAAGTTTTCTTGTTAAATGGAGATTCATGTCAAATATCAATTTTAAATCGAAGCCTTAATTGAGTTGTGAAAGAAAATGGTCGATTAGTTCCTGATGAGGGAATACAGCAGTTTTTTTCGTTGCTGTTCAATTTGATTAGGAACTACGAACTAGTACTATTGTATGCAAGTACTCTTGTGAAGTCTAAAGAATGCCATATCTTCTGCTAGGTTGATGTATAAAAGAGAGAAGTTATTTATGGGTTTTTCTCACAACTAGTAATCTGTGAGTTTTTTTCTTTCGTCGCTTGGTTGAGTTGCTCATCGTCCGAACTTTTTTAGAATTCCGTGATATGCAATCCTTTACATTTTCCATAACGGGTTTTTGGAAAAATAAACCCGACAGAAAACATTTTGGAAACGATTAATTTAGAGTAAGAAATTTTTAAAATAAATCGACAATAAGGCTCCTAATCATTTGTACAATATTCTTTCAAGTATAATATTTACCTCAACAATCATTGACTTTGTTCCAATAACATAACTACAATAGTATAATATTATCTTTTTTTCCTATCTTCAAATTTAGAATTAGATATAGCTATTATATCATGACTAAAATGTAAAACATACTCATGTAGTTTTATCTAAAATCCATACTATATTTTTACACTTTTTTAAAATTTTTAAACTTTTATAGTTTGAGAGACTTCAAGACATTTTCTATGTGATGATTTGTATCACAGTAAAAATAATAATATATATTATATTGATAACATACTGGCTATAATTTTTTAACCCAATGACATTTGTTCTTTAATTCTAAATGTTTTAAAATGACACTTCTAAGTTCTACCTAATTTTTTACTAAATTTATTAGTCAAACCCAAAAATTAATATATTCGCACACAGTATGCATATCATCTTCTAATGAATATCAATTCTCGATCAAGTCCAATACTGATTTTTTTTTCTAGTACATATGCCTTAAGTATGCTTACTTAATTCGCTAAAAATTCATTAGAAGATGATAAGTATGATTGATAAAGGAATACCGGCAAATATATTAATTCTAATGGGTTTGGCTAATAAATTAAATAAAAATTTATGTAGAGGTGTGATAAAAAACACACAAAAAATACATAGATTGTTCTAGCATTTAACTCTTTTCCAAAATTAGCAAGTGCGTTTACTACATAACTCTCAAAAAATAAAAATAAATACATAATAAAGTGTTTATAAGGAAATGAAATTAAGGAGGCAAAATTAAAATTAGAATATAAATCTAAACCAAAACAACTATCAAACAGAGCCCGAAAGCCAAAATTAGGTCTATATTTCAATTAAATTGAAATTTAAAGCTGTTACGAAAATCTTATAATTATTTCCATTTTTCCACCAATTCTCTTCCCATCTTTATTTACTAAAACAAGCATTTTTGTTTTCCATTTCCATCATTTTCAATTTCTTTTTACCAATTCAGCATTGTTTTTCACTCCAACAGCTAAAGCCAAAACACCAAACCAATCCTCCTTTTAAAGCAAAATTAAAACCAGCAAATCCAACCACCATCCATGGCTGCCTCAGTTTTCCCTCTTTTTCTCATCTCTTTCTTCTTCTTCCTCCACCAACCTTTCTTCTCCACTGCCAATCTTCACAAAACCAAAAACCTTCGAACACAGCTTCTCTCTCAGTCCACAGCCATCAGTGAAACCCCGACGACTGTTTACTTCGAAGTGACCAAACCCATCAAACTCCCCAGGACCAAGCCCTGCTCACATCTCGTCCTTCAGCACGATTTCGGCTACACTTATGGAAAATCGCCGGTTCTAGCAAATTACAGCCCTCCCTCGAATTGCCCATCTACTGATATCTCTAATATCGTGTTGGAATGGAAGGCAACTTGCAAAGGAAGGCAGTTCGATCGCATTTTCGGTGTTTGGCTCGGCGGCGTTGAGCTTCTTCGTAGCTGTACGGCGGAACCGAGGGTTACTGGGATTGTTTGGAAGGTCGAAAAGGATATTACAAGGTATTATTCATTGCTGTTGAAGAATCAAACTCTAGCTGTTTATCTTGGTAATTTAATCGATAGTACTTATACCGGAGTGTATCATGTAAATATAACAATTCACTTTTATCCTGCTGAGAAAAACATCGATCTTAATGAGAAACATTTAGGTAAGTTATGTGGGGGTAGTTCTAGGGCTGATTTGATCTTACCCATTTCGAGAAATCTGCCATTGAAAGATGGGTTATGGTTTGAAATTGAGAATTCAACTGATACTGAAGTGAAGGAATTCACAATTCCCCAAAATGTTTACAGAGCTGTTTTAGAAGTCTATGTTTCTTTCCATGAGAATGATGAATTTTGGTATGGAAATCCTCCTACTGAATACATTGATGCGAATAACCTTACCGGTACGCCGGGAAATGGGCCCTTTAGGGAAGTTGTGATTAGTCTTGACAGCAATATCGTCGGTGCAATCTGGCCATTTACTGTGATTTATACTGGTGGAGTAAATCCCTTGCTATGGAGACCAATTACCGGGATTAGATCGTTTAATCTTCCTTCATATGATATCGAAATAACGCCATTTTTGGGGGAAATTTTGGATGGGAAGACTCATACGTTTGGATTTAGCGTTACAAATGCCTTGAATGTGTGGTACGTAGATGCAAATCTCCATCTTTGGTTGGACAGTAAGAGCAAAAAGACTACAGGTGGCCTTTCAAAGCACAATGTCTTGCCCCTTCTTGTTTCTGGTATATCAGATTTTAACGGCTTAGATGGAAAATTTGTGACAAGGGTAAACAGGTCTTTATCGTCTACCGGATGGGTGAAATCCTCCCATGGAAATCTCTCAACCCATTCATCTCAGGACTTCAGTTACATTAACTCAATGGTGATGGGTAACGACGGGAATCTTCAGATAGTAAACCAGATTATTCATTTTAACGACAGGGTTTACTCCAAGAACCGCTCCTCGTACGTTCATTCATTCAAATCATACAAGACTTTCCCGTTTTACTTGTATTCAAATTACATAGATCAAGAAAATGGAACTTCTTTATCTACTGCAAACCTGACCTTGGGGTTCATTGAGAAAAAGTCTTCTCAAAACCGAATCGCAATTAGCTCGCTCAACAATTCGCAAAGTGCCCAGGGTTACATGGTGATAAAGGGCAACTTGGTAGTCAGTGGTTTGGGGAATACACAAGAAGTGTACAGATATGATGACAGTAAGTTCTGCTACTTCAGGAATGTAAGCAGCTCGAATTACACTGTTCTTTATGATAAGGAAGGGGAGAAATGTGACAAGATGGCGACTATCGGATTTTCGAAACTGACGTCTTTCCCTGCCAGGAGGGCTTCTCTAGACGAGTCTAATTTGGATGAAATTGGTAGAGGAGTTTAGAATGTATAGCTTTTGTTGATTCTAATGCTGCATTGTAAGGTGTTTTTCTAGGACTCCTGCAAGTGCAAGTAGGCATCCTAATAAAAAGAATTTAATTATTTACTTCTCCATTGATGTTATTTACAGTGTTCCTTTTAATCTTGTAAATAAGCTTTATTACTTGGATTAGAGGACAATTCTGCGATATTTTTTGAGGCGGTGAAGTAATTCTGTTCATTTTCTTCCCTTTATCATAAGATCAAATTATAAAATTTGGTGATCCCTGAAATTGGTTTCTGACTCTTGAAATATTAGTAGTCGTTGATTTTTTTTTTCAGTAGATCGGCACTATAAGGTTACTCCATTCCGACCATTAATTTCACTCATTAGAACTCTTCATATACCCTCTTATTTGATTTCAATTATTTAACCGAAATGTTCATCATATTCACTCATTATAAAGTCAACTCCAACTCCTTTCATTACACATTAATATGATAAAGAATGTGTGCATAAAAATTGTATATGCAGTGATTTGACCTGATTATTATTTTCTTAAAAATCTCATGTATGTGTCTGTGCTTAGTAATATAGCACTTATATATGACAATCCGTACGATGAATTAATTAATTTCATAGATCATCATCATCTGACCATTTTATGTACGGTTATTAACTTTTTTTAATGAAAACCAGAATCAAATATCAAATATAAGAATATTCTCAAAATGACATAACCTAAAAATGAAGTCAAGAATGAGAATTATAATCAATAATACTACCCTTACATAAATTGTTCCTCGCAACAATACCAGCAGCAGCATTAAACTCCCAAGCTAAAACAAATATTAGATTTGAAAAAAAAATACTTATGGACTTCACTAACAAGATCAATCATTCTCTAATCAGGGCTGCTATTAGTTCTAATCCAATTAATAACTTGTTTATAATCACAAAGAACAAGCCCGCTTGACCAACCCGAATTGTAAGCCCAACGAATAGCCTCTCTAACAGCAAGTAATTCTCCATGACCCGCTGAAAAAACACTGACCTGAAGACCCGAAGAATGAATCAAATCCCCTTCCTTATTTTGAACCATGAACCCTAAGCCACACATGAGAGCTTGCTTAGAGAAGGAAGCATCACACGAAACCCAAATTTCTTCCTACCCATTCGAGAACCATGAAGAAATCAGCGCCAATATTAGAAGATATACTCCTAGGAGCCATAAAAGTTCCATAATGATTGCCAGAATCTAAGAAGAACCACAACTCAGATCCAGGAGAAGAAATGGATTCGCGACTTAGATCATCATGCCACTCTAGGGGGATCCCCGAAGGTGGCTCCTCATGCCACCATAGGGGGAACACCGAGGGTGGCTTTCCATGTTGCACGGGAGGAACCCCGGGCGCGGCTTCCCATGCCACCACAAGGGGAACCTCGAGGGCAGCTCCTCATGCCACCCTGGGGGGAACCCCGAGCGGGTTTCCTATGTTACGTCGTTTTAGGGATGTGACACATTTTAGGTATGGTGTCACGTTTTTAGTGTGTGACCACGTTTTGAGCGTGACTCTTACTCGTGTCAGTTTCTGTCTAGACACGCGTTTGGCATGCGGTTGTCAAGGATGTGTGTGTGGTCCCCATTTGACCCCATCTATAAAAAGGGGTCCCTAGCACCATTATTGAGACACTCATTTCTCATCAATCCCGAGATCAAACACTCATCGAGTTTCTCACCTACCTTAGAGTCTTAAAGACTTTTGTCACCTTCCAACGGCTGCCTAAGGTTGCTTTTCATTAACCATCCAACCACCAACTCTCACGTTCCCAAACATACTTGGAATAGACTAGATCACTCATACACACATCATCCTCAACCGTTAAACATTTTGGCGACTCCACTCGAGAGTGATCTATCTACCACCTTCTTCTTCTTCGAGAATGGCCGGACATAGTTAAATCACGAGAGCTTCTTCTCATTTGGAAGGAGAGAATGCTAACCTAACTATTGAGAACCACGACATGGATGATGCTACTTCTAAGGAGAGAATCAACCTCCCCACCGTTACTGCTGCTACAATGACGGCGACTAAGCAGACTAACGTCATTAGAGAGCTCCAGGGCTCTAGTGCTGAGATTCTTTCCCTTCTGAGTACGCTGACCGCTCTCCTCGCGGGTTTTCAGAACCCTCATCCGCCACCGCCTGTCACTCATATCGTCCCTCTTCACGCGACAAACCAGACTGACACCGACAGACAGATTCTAGCTGTAAATCCTGGGGGATTCTCCGAGTTAGGAACGGTAAACGATGACCAAAATGCTAGTCACTCGAGTAACCCCACCAATGTTATCATTCCACCAACTGCATTCCATGCAGCCTTTGCACATCCCACACTGGCACATGATGTCCCGGTCGATCGTACTAACACCGGTCCATTCGTTACCAAAGAGACATTGCAAAAGATGTTGGAAATGGAGTGCGTCAAGGCCTCTCTAAGCGATACGATAGTGGACTTTCACACCCTTACCCATGTGAGATGGCCATGAGGCAATACCAATCTGATTATGTGCCTTTGAAGTTTCACAAGTATAATGGGAATGAAGGATCTGATAGAGAGCATATTGTGCGTTTTATTGATGACTTGGGCCCATACGGATGCGATGAGACCATGAGGCTGAGAGAGTTCTCGAAGTCACTTATTGAACGGGCATACACCTGGCACACCAACTTTGCACCAAGATCGATCTCCGAGTTGCGCGCACATGGTCTCGACCTTCATGACCAAGTTTTTCGTGTCTGAAGAAAAAATGAGCATTTTGGAGTTGGGGCGTGAGCGTCATAAGAAGGATGAGGATCTAGTGAATTTTGTCAAACGGTTCAAGGACAAGGTGCTCGTATAGTTATGCATCTGTGGGATGCTTAAGGAGTACAAGGCGCATCTGGAGAACTTAGACATTACTACATTCTCTCATCTCAACGTTGTCGCTCAACGCACCAACACTTCAGTGCCCAATATGAAGGCCACATAACAAGGAGAGTGTGGGGGCGTGCATGGAAACCAGTGAGATACGCACTCCAAGTAGCAATGGTGCAACCTCATGGGTGGGGTTCTAAATGGAACAAAAGTGAGAGGGATGCTCCGCCACCTTTACTCTGCCCCATAGACAAAGTAGAGGCGTGTTGGCCGTCTGGGTCAAGGATAAGGTCGTACAGATTCCCTGAGTGGACAGATTTCCCATGAGAGAGGAAAGAGAGCTGGCTCGTTATTGTAGCTTCCACAGGGACACCTCCCATACAACAAAGGACTGCGGGACTTTTAGGCGTATTTTCCACGATTTACTGTGATAGGAGGTCCTTCTTCATCTTGAGGGACTATGGTGGATGAGGAGGAAGAAGACAAAAGTATGCACATTTAGCCAGATGCTGCCTTCATAGAATCGTTGTTGCGAACGAGAGTTTGCAAAAACTTTTTTGACACGTTGGAACTAGACCATGAGGCACGTTGCCAAGTGACGCGAACATTGGTGAATGTCTCTGAGCAGAGCAAGGCTAGGGCACAATGTTACTTCTTTCAGCCGCCATTAGGAAGGATAATAAGGAACGAAGAAGGTGTCATCACTTTTACCAATGCAGACGGCATGGTCATGAGAGTAAGGCATAACCGCCCTCTGTATGTCGAGGCATTGGTCAATGTGTTGCAAGTCAGGATAGACCTTATTGATAATGGGTCTGGGATTAACATAATATCACTCGCCACCTTAAAAAAGATTAGTTAAATAGCAGATTGTCATCGCGAGTTTCTCATCGTCACCTATTAGAACGTTGGGGTATGTGAATGTTGAGGTGCAGGTTGGACGAATCCGCATTGTGAACTATTTAGATGTCATCGAGTCTGAGACCATCTATCATATTTTTTTGGGAAAGCCTTGTATCCATGATCATAGAGTGCGTCCCCTCTACATTGTATCAATGCATCAAGTCCGAGTGGAAAGGGAAGGATATCACCATTGTGGCCACGAGCGCCGTTTGACGAAACAGAAGCTCATATGGTAGAGGCCACACTATTTGATGAGATTGCTTCTGCTGGAATGGCGGCCCGGAGAAGGTTCACGGCTGTCACTTTGGCGAAGTGGAAGACAAACGCGACAAGACTACTGTGATAGGGGGCAGCGAAGTAGTCGCCCGGGTGAGGCTACCAAATGACAAAAGTGCGTACCGATTGTAATGGTGCGCGGGAACAGGGGAACACCCTGATCCCCCTGACAGCATGACAAAGGAAAGAATGTCAGATTAGGTATTCGTGAAGCAACAAAGGCTGACCAATGGGACCTACGTGATGAACTGCGAAGTGCCAGAAGAACCTCCAAAATCAATGCCGTCACCATCGCTGGAGGAGTTAGAGGAAGTCTTCCTGGCGAAAGATATGTCTGAAGATCAAAGAAAGAGTCATACACGAAGATGTCAGAGCTGGATCCCACCTTGGTGACATATAAGTTGGGGTTTCCGTGACGTGCAACCCCGTCAAGTAGTCGCCTCGACACTTTCGCCCTGACATAGAGTTGCAGATAAAGTTTGAGATTACTAAGCTTATGGAGACCAATTTCAAAAGGCCAATAAAGCACCCCACCTGGATGGCTAACATTGTATCGGTGAAGTAGAAGAATGGTCAGATACGATGTTGTGTTGATTTCAGAGACTTGAACATGGCATATGCCCAAAAGACAATTTTCCACTACCCAATGTAGACGACTTAGTAGATACCACAGCGGAACATGATATTTTCTCATTCATGGATGGGTTTAGTGGGTACAACCAGATCAGGATGGCTCTGGGAGACGCCGAGAAGACTGCTTTTAGGACTCCTTTCAGAAACTTTTACTATGTCATGATGCCGTTTGAACTGAAAAGTTACGGCACTACCTGATTGGTAATAAAATCCATCTGATGACCAAGTCTAAACCGATTTATTTTCTTTTGTCTAGGCCGGCTTTGAATGGGAGGCTCACTAGGTGGATGATACTGCTGAGCGAATTTGATATCACGACGATGACCGCGAAGGCACAGAAGAGCCAAGCTCTAGTGGATCTATTAGCATAATTCTCGAATTGAGAGTCTGAGCCTTTGATTTAAACCATCCCAGGGGAGTTCTATGAGGTAAACCTTTGTGAAGAGGTAGAGTGGGGGTTGACCTCTGATGGATTGTCAACACATAACGAAGGTGGAGCAAGGCTTGTAATAGAAGACCCTATGGGCAACATGTTTCCAATGGCGTAGAAGTTGACATTCCCTTGCATGAATAATAAAGCTGAATATGAGGCGTTGGTACTTGGCCTAAAGTATGCAGAGTAAAAGGGGGCAACGTCGTTCAAGGTGAGGGGGAGATTCCAGTTTGATATTTAACCAGGTTAATGGGGAGTTTGTTGTCAAGGAACCTGCCCTCGTACACCACAGGCACGAAGTCCAAAGGCTAACTGACACATTCAATAAGTTAGTCTTTAAACACACACTCGAGTCCTATAATTGTCATGCAAATGCATTCGCTATGCTTGCCTCTAAATTTCTGGTCTCAGATCTTGCCCCTATTATCGAAGTGGTTATCCAGACTAGCTCTGCTGTTTCTGATAGCCTCGAGCAAGCTATGAGGGGAGCATGTTCGAAGACGGCTTAATGAGGGGAGCATAATGGTTGACCGAGACTTAAAAAAATTATGCAGTTGAAGGGAGTCTTGTTCTATCGAGGAACAAATGGGGTCCTAACGAGGTGCATAAGTATTGAGGAAGGCAGAAGGCGACTCCAATGCCTTCATGAAGGCATTTGCTCCATGAATGGGCCATTGTGCACAAATGCCTACAAAGGACGGGGTACTATTGGCCAGACATGAATGGAGAAGCCCTTGCACTCTAAAAGGACTGTCCGAAGTACCAACTCCTACCAGACCCAAAAGAAGTGAATGGCATAGAAGTTTTCACCGATTGGAGGCAGCCCTACGTCGCCTACCTGGCAGATGGAGTGTTACCAACAGGCGCCATTAAAATCAAAAGAAGAAGTTCACGTTTTTTTCTTTTGAGGGGAGAATTATTACGCAGGGGGATAGATGATCGACCACTGAAATGTCTTGGGCTCGAGGAATAACGCACGATCATGGAAGAGGCTCATAGAGGCGCCTGCGGAGACGTTTGTACGAGGAATTGATGTGAATAGGGTATTACTGTCTAACCATGGAGGTCGACTTGATGGAGTTTGCAAGGAACTGTTATTCATGCCAAGTGTTAGGGAAAGTCGTGCACGCACTTTCTGTGCCCCTGCACCCGGTGGAGTTCCCTTGGTCGTTTCATACTTGGGTGATGGATTTCATAGGCCCGATCTCACCTGCATCCAAGGGGAACATATGGATTCTAGTTGCTACAGATTGCTTCACCAAGTGGGTTGAGGCAGTTGCATTGAAGAAAGGGACGGGTGAACAAGTCTACAACTTCATCAAAGAGAACATAATTTGTAGATTTGGACTGCACAGGAGGATAATATTGGATAATGGCATTACATTCACAAGCAAAGTGGTTTTTAGTTGTTCAAGAACTACAGCATCCGCCACGACAGATCTTCCCCCTACTACCCCAAGGGAAACGACCAAGCAGAAGCGACCAATAAAACATTTCTTAGGATCCTAAGTAGGATGGTTCATGATGCTTAAGAAAACTGGCACTATTACCCTTAGCACTTTGAGCATACAGAACGTCAAAGTGTACCCCTACTCAGGCAACACCTTCTTATTGGTATACGGATGGGAAGCCATGATACCCGCAGAGATAATGGTACCTTCCGCTAAACTATTTTCATCCGTTGGGGTGGAATATGCCACAGGCCTTAGAGACTTGGAGGCCTTAGAGGAAAGAAGAGATAAGGCAAGGGAAAGCATCCAGGCATACCAAGAGCGCATGGGTCAAACGTATAAAGCTATTTTGAAGCCTTAGACCTTTGTTGTAGGGGGCTTAGTGCTGAAGGCGAGTGAGCACGTGATGAAAGGGATACACGCCAAGAAATTTGAGCCCAAGTGGGAAGGACCCTACGAGATCGCCTCCGTAGCCGACAATGGGTATTGCCGACTAGACGACCCTCAAACGCTCCAAGTCATCTCAACAACTGTCAAATTCAAGTACATTAAAAAATACTATACTTAATGTTACATTTTTTCTTTAATATTCCTAGCTTGTAATGTAGGTTATTCCGGAAATGCAATTAGGATCGTAAGACATTTCGGTGAAGTTTTGTCCCTGAAACACATGTAAAGCGTTTCAGTGAAAGTAGGTAGGCCAAGGAAGAGATGTATAAAATATCCAAATATTAATACAAGTTCCATCTTTCTTCGCTCTATCAAATATCAATGTCTAGTGAGAATTTAACCATCGCTTTTTACCCCCCCCCCCCCAAAAAAAAACGGAAATTAGCCATTGCAATAAAAAGGAAGGGGGAGGAGAAGAATGCACTTGACTCATTGTTGAAACACATACTTACAAAGGCATGATTTGGCCGTCATGTTATGGGAATTGTCTCAATTATCACTTATTTAGCGGAATGTGGCCACCATATACTGATTTAATTTATAAACTCTTTTAGTCGATAATGATTATGCTAAGATGTAAAACGTTAAGTATGAGTAAATGCACTGTGAAATAAAATAATAACAAGATTTTGTATTAATATCTTACAGATGTACAAGAATACAATAAAAGGCGATACAAAAGCTATGGCTGGGGAAACAAATCAGGAGAAAGTTTGCCAATGATGATAGGGTAACGCGCCAGCATGACATAATGCTTACCTATCTGACTCTAATGCCATTGATCTCCGCCTCTACTCTAGCTATAATTGCCTCACGCTCCGCTATTTGTGCCTCAAAAGATTCTACCTAATTAATTTTGAGATGGAGTCTCTGAAGCCTTCTACATGTGTGAATATGAGGACGAAGCTAGTCTTAGTTCAGTCATATAGGGGGAGGTCACACCAACAACCCAACAAGAAAGCAAGAGCCCAGGGATCTACATCCTCATGAGATGAGTGATCAATGATATAGAGGATCTGAGCCAACATGGTGAAAATATCTGACAGATCAAGGACATTCCTCTCATGTTGCTAAAGTTTACACCGGGGTGTGACCGCTCTCCCCTCTGCAAGTATGAAAGTAGAAGTTTGTCAACCATCACACCATGAAACTCCCTCATTACCTCGGACAGTGGCAGGGTAAAAGACTCCAAATAAAAAAAATAGTTGTGTCAGTAGTAGAGAGCCGAAAGGGAGAACCACACACGCCTAAGTCAATGTGCTTCCCAAAAAAGGGTCATAGGTCATCCTTAACGTAGCCATCTAGACATAAGGTATAGGGTTGTAACAGAAAGTGCCCAAAGATGTCGATATCAATAGCAAAGTCAAATGCTTCAGAAGTTTGTTATTGCACCACGCCCTTGCCCGCGGCGGATCGACAAAATCAATATCAGACTGAGACTAATAAGGGGCACACATTGGGAACTGCTCCCAGGAGAACACTTGTAAGAATGATAGATCAATATAAGAGGTGATCTTGTACCAACCCAAGTTCCTCTCGAGATCTTTGTGGAGGTGATCCAACATGTAATATAGATTTCCCAAGAATATCGGTGCTAAGGGGATACGACGACCGTTAGCAAGGCTAATAATGGTCATTGTGAAAACTCGCGCACTAACTATATCATCAGGACGACCTACAAAGTTGAAAGATAAATGAAGAGATGACGCAACAGAAAAGTTCAAAACCCACATAGTCAATGAGGCGAGTATGGTTAAATATTTGTATATTTTATAATTAAATGCATAAAGAAAGAGTGAGAAATAAAGTACCTTGGAAGATGTATCGAGAAAGCCACATGGTCAGGAAAACGGCGAGTTTGACCCTTTACCTCTCTGAATCTGGCACCCTCTCTAAGTTTCAGCGCCGAGTTGTTCTTAGAGGACTCCACGTCCTTGAAAAAACAGCACAACCACCCATCAAAATTTGACTTCTTGCTTAGGGCACCCGCTGCATTGGGTTTATGAGAGTATGATGAACCTTCCTTGAGTAATTTGAGAATTTCCATTTCCTCAAGGGTTAAGGCGCTCTCGAACCGGTCATGGATGCCAAAAAATGGAAGACGCAAAAGCATGTAAACATCTTCTAAAGTAGGCGTGAACCATCCCCAAACAGCAATAAAGGAGTGAGATTGCCTACTCTAACGCGTCAACCAAGTATCAATAACAGGCAAGCATATGCGATTGTTGAGACGCGAACAAACCCTTAAAGCTTCATATATGTCGGCCTCTCGTAGAGTTGCGATATATGTCTATCTAGATAGAATGTACTCACACCACTCAGGCCAACCTGTCGTGGGCTTGGTGTGACCATCATACGTGATGCGCGATGAAGGGAAGTCACCGCAGGTTAGCCGTAGTAATGGGATCGAGTCCGCTTCGAGGACTTCACAATTTTCAACCAGTTCATTGTCCATCAATAGCGCGGATGACGATGACACAACCATCTCTGAACTTCTTCCCATGGAATTAATTAATCTTTTTTCCGTTACGTCAAACATTCCCCAAGGTTTTGGCGGACATTCAGGCGGGGCGGCATGTTTGGAAAATTTAAGTATCTCTCTAGAGGCCATTCACTTCAAAGTGAAGTGCAAAATATGAAAATGAAAGAATGATCTTGGTCAGCTAACTCTATAGAAGAGGAGAGCTCCTATGCCACATCTTGTCCAAGGAGGGGTTGTGGCGTCTCATCCAAGGGAAGACAGGACCTAGTGCCACGTCCATTGGACGAGGCATTGACACACCTCTATACGAGGCATTCTCGCATGCCTAGTTCAAGGCACGACCACACGCTTTGTTGAGCGCCTCTGAATGAGGTGTTCTTACAGTGCCCTATTCGAGGTGCTCTCACACCTCATTCGAGGCGACGTGATACGCCTCCGAGTAAGTCCTTCTCATACACCTCATTAGAGGTATTGTGCATACCTCACCATCAGCGAGGTGCCGACACGCACCTCAGGTGAGGTTCTCTGCCTCGTTCGAGGTACGATGAAAATGTTAGGACTTCCCCAAAACACATCTACTCGTAAATTATGGCAGATCTAAATTTATATGATTTGATGTCCATAGTTATCAAGACAAAAAAGATGTATGTCCCACGAACAAGTGCGAATGACGCACGCAACACTCAAATCTAAATATATGTTCAAGCTTGACTGTTGTGCCCTCAAACTTGAACAGGGGCTCATGTAAATAGTGAGCCACGTTCAACATATCAAAGAGAATATGTGGCATCTAAAAACAGGACCATGTGGCACTTACGTGGAATAACGTTTATCAGTGCGTGATAATGACAAAATAACGCATGTAAAGGACGCTCCTATTTTATAAATGTGGCGATCTCATTATATGAATTTAGGTATTAAATGTTGTACTTCATCTTCGAGTTTAGTGACTGTAAGTAGTGAGCCACGTTGTTCAGAGTAACGTATTAAAGAGAACATATAGCATCGAAAGACATGTCCATATGACACTTACATGGAATAACGTTTATCGGTGCGTGATAATGAAAAAATAACGCTTGTAAAGGACGCTCCTATTTTATAAAGATGGCGATCCCATTATATGAAATTATGTATTAAATGTTGTACTTCGTCTTCGAGTTTAACGACAAAGATTTGAAGGTCTTTTCTTACCTGGGAATAATTTGGGGGCTATAGTCTGGTAGGATTAGGACAAGGTTCGTTGTACCGGGATGGGAAGATGTCCTTGAAGGATGTAGCCACCTTACGAGTCTTGGAAGTTCCTCTTTGATGTCGCCATGGGAGAACCATAGGCATGGATCCCCATGCCACTCCAGGGGGATCCCCGGAGGTTGCTCCTCATGCCATCCTGGGGGGGAACCTCGAGGGTGGCTCTCCATGCCGCCACGGGTGGAACCCCAGGCGCAGCTTCCCATGCCGCTATGGGGGAACCCCGAGGGTGGCTCTCCATACCGCCACGAGGGGAACCCTGGGCGGGTTTCCTATGTTATGTCATTTTAGGGATGTGACACATTTTAGACATGGTGTCATATTTTTAGTGTATGACCACAATTTGATGTGACTATTATTGATGTCGATTTCTATTTGGACACGCGTTTAGCATGCAGTTGTAAAGGATGTGCGTTTGGTCTCCACTTGACCCCATCTATAAAAATGGGTCCCTATTACCATTATTGAAGCAATCGCTCCTCATTAATATTGAGATCAAACACTGAGAATATTCTCTCCTCAAGTTTCTCACCTACCCTAGTGTCTAAAAGGCATTTGTCACCTTCCGATGGCTGCCTAAGGTTGTTTATCATTCACCATCCGACCACCAACTCCCACATTCTCAGGCATACTTGGCATAAACTTGATCACTCATACACGCATCATCTTAATCCCCTAAATATATTAGTGACTCCACCAGAGAGTTATATGTCTACCATATTCCTCTTTCGTTGATTATGGTTGGACGTAGTCGAATCACGAGAGCTTCTTCTCATTTGAAAGGAGATAGTTAACCCAACTATTGAGAACCATAACATGGAAGATGCTACTTCCAGGGAGAGAATCAACCTCTCTGTCGTTACTGCTGCTACAATAACGGTGATTGAGCAGACTAACGCCATTAGAGAACTTCAGGCCTCTAGTGCTGAGATTTGTACCCTTCTGAGTACGCTGACAGCTCTCCTCTTGGGTGCTTAGAACCCTCATCTGCCACCGCATGTCTATCATATCATCCCTTTCACACGACAAACCAGATCGACGCTGACAGATAGATTCTAACTATAAATCATGGGGGCTTGTCCGGGTCAGCAATGGCAAACAGTGACCAAAATGCGGGTCACTCGAGTAACCCCACCAATGTTATCATTCCACCAACTGCATTCCCTGCAGCCTTCGCACGTCCCACGCTAGTACATAACATCCCGATCAACGGCACTGACATTGTTCCATTCGTTACCAAAGAGACACTATAAAAAATGTTGGAAATGGAGCGTGTCAGGGCCGTTCTAAGACGATACGATAGTGTACTTTCACCCTCCTTACCCATCTGAGCTAGCCATGAGGCCATACTCATCTGATTATGTGCCTCTGAAGTTTGCAAGTATAATGGTAAGGAAGGATGTGCCAGGGAGCACATTGTGAATTTTATTGATGACTTGGGCCCATGCGGATGTGATGAGACCTTGAGGCTGAGAAAGTTCTTGAAATCACTTATTGAATGGGCGTACACCTGGTACACCAACTTGTCACCATGATCAATCGCAAGTTGGCCGCACATGGTCTCGACCTTCGTGACCAAGTTTTTTGTGTTTGAAGAAAAAATGAGCATTTTAGAGTTGGGGCGCGAGCCTCAGAGGAAGGACGAGGATCTAATGAATTTTTTCAAATGGTTCAAGGACAAGGCGCTCATAAAGTTGTGCATCTGTAGGATGCTTAAAGAGTATAGGGCGTATCTGGGGAACTTGGACATTACTACATTCCCTCATCTCAACGTTGTCGCTCAACGCACCAACACTTTAGTACCCAAGTCGAAGGCCACAGAACAGGGAGAGCGTGAGGGACGTGCATGAAAACCCGTGAGATACGCACCCCAAGTAACAATGGCGCAACCTCAGGGGTGGGGTGCTAAACGGAACAGGGAGAATGTGAGGGCATATATGGAAACCCGTGAGATACGCACACTAAGTAGCAGTGGTGTAACCTCAGGGGCGGGATACTAAATGGAACAGGAGTGAGAGGGACGCTCCACCCCCTCTCCACTGCCCGATAGATAAAGTAGAGGTGTTGTTGGACGTCTGGGTCAAGGATAAGGCGTAAGGTGGCCCTGGATGGACAGATTCCCCACGAGAGAGGAAAGAGAGTCAGCTCGTTACTGTAGCTTCCAAAGAGACACCTCTCATGCAACAAAGGGCTACAGGACTTTGAGGTGGATTTTCCACGATAAACTTAAGAAGGGAAAATCATTAGAAGATGCGGATACTGTGGTGAACCAACCATTCCCACGGCATGCTAATGTGAATATGATCAGTTTGATAGGAGGTCCTTCTTCAACATGTGGGACCGTGGTGGATGAGGAGGGAGAAGACGAAGGCATGCGCATGGAGGCAAATCCTGCCTTCATAGAATCTTTGTTGCGAACGAGAGTTGGCAAAAAAAATTTTGACACGCTGGAACTGGACTAGGAGGCACGTCGCCAAGTGATGCAGAAAAAGGCCAGGGCACAGTATTACTTCTCTCAGCCACCATTAGAAAGGATAAGAAGGAACGAAGAAGGTGCCGTCACTTTTACCAATGTAGAGCGCATGGTTAGGAGAGTAGGTCACAACCGCTCTTTGTATGTCAAGGCATTGGTCAATAGGATGCAAGTTAGGAGGGTTTGCATGGATAATGGGTATGGGATTAACGTAATATCACTCACCACCTTTCAAGCTACGCCTATACCAAAAATAAGATTAGTTAAACAACAGATTGTGATCATGGGTTTCTCATCGTCACCCGTTAGAACGTTAGGATAGGTGAATGTTGAGGTGCAGGTGGGACCAATCCGCACTACGAACTGTTTGCATGCCATTGAGTCTGAGACCATCTATCACATTTTTTTTGGAAGGCCTTAGATCCATAATCATGAGTACGTCCACCTCTACACTTCATTAATGCACCAAGTCCAGGTGGAAAGGGAAGGATATCACCATTGCGGTCACGAAAGTGCCATTTTATGTAACAAAAACTCATCTTGTAGAGGCCACACTCTTTGATGAGATTGCTTTCGCTGAAATGGCGGCCCCGAGAAGGATCATGGCTGTCACTTTAGAGAAGTGGGAAGACAAACACGGCAAGGCTAAGGTGATAAGAGGCAGTGAAATAGTCACTCGGTTGACGCTGCCAAACGGTAAAAGGGCGTACCAATTGTAATGGTGCGCGGGATCAGGAGAACACCTTGATCCCCCGACGGTGTGATAGAGGAAATAATGTCTGAGGAGGCATTCGTGAAGAAACAAGGGATGACCAGTGGGACCTACGTGATGAACTGTGAAGTGTCGGAAAAATTTCTAAAATCATTATCTTCGCCATCGCCGAAGGAGTTAGCGGAAGTCTTCCTTGATAGGGAAGCAGCACGAATAGTTGTTTTCCTGACGAAGGGTATGTCTGAAGATCAAAGAGAGAGCCTACTGACCCTACTTCTAAAATTTCAGGACGTTTTCGCGTGGTCATACACGGAGATGCAAGGGCTGGATCCTACCCTAGTGACACAAAAGTTAGGGATTTTAGCGACGTGCAACCCCGTCAATCAGCCGCCTCAACACTTTCACCCTGAAGTAGAGTTACAGATAAATTTTAAGATTACTAAGCTTATGGATGCCAAGTTCATAAGGCAGATAAAGCACCCCACCTGGCTAGCCAACATTATGCCTGTGAAGAAGAAGAACGGTCAAATATAGTGCCGTGATGATTTTAGAAACTTGAACAAGGCATGCCCGAAAGAAGATTTTCCACTACCTAATGTAGATGGCTTAGTAGACACCACAGCGCGACATGAGATTTTCTCATTCATGGATGGGTTCGGTGGGTACAACCAGATTAGGATGGCTCTGGGAGACAAGACTACTTTTAAGACACCTTTCAAAAACTTTTACTAAGTCACGATGCCGTTCGGACTGAAAAATGTCAGGGCTACCTACCAGAGGGAAATGACAGCGATCTTTCACGACATAATTCATGACTCCGTTGAAGACTATGTAGACGGTTTGGGTGTTTAGTCTAAGGTGGCGGGCATGCATCTCAAATACCTTAGGAGCATTTTTGAAAGATGCAGAAAGTACAAGCTCAAGATGAACCCTTTAAAGTACGCCTTCAGGGTACCTCGCGCCAAGTTTTTGGGATTCGGTGTGCATCAACGCAGTATAGACATTGGCCGGTCAAAAGTGTGAGCCATCAGGGACATGCCACCACCACGGACAGCGAATAAGCTCTAATCATTTTTTGGGAACGTTTCATATGTACGACATTTTATCCCTATCTTGGCGGAGTCAGTCAGTACGCTGCAACCACTTTTGAAACAGGGTTGCCAGTTTGAATGGGCATCAAAGCAGCAGAGGTGTTTCCAGCAAATGAAGGATGCCATACTCACATCCGCCACCATGGTACCACCCCGGGGAGATCTGCCACTTATTTTGTACATTACGTCCACAGTTAAGTCCATTGGAACATTATTGGCTTAGGAGCGGGAATGGGTAGAGTTGCCAGTTTACTACTTGAGTAGGGTTTTGCGCGATGCAGAGTTGAGATACACGCCTCGAGAGAAGAATTGTTTAGCACTTGTCTTCATCACTCAAAAGTTGGGGCATTACCTTGTCGGTAATAAAATCTATCTGATGACAAAGTCTAACCCCATTCATTTTCTTTTGTCCAGACCGACTTTGAATTAGAGGCTCACTAGGTGGATGGTGCTGCTGAGCGAATTTGATATCACGGTGATGATGCCGAAGGGGCAGAAGAGCCAAGCTCTGGAAGATCTGTTAGCACAATTCCTGAATGGAAAGTTCGAGCCTTTGGATGAAACCATCCCAGGGGAGTTCTACGAGGTAAACCTTTGTAAAGAGGCAATGTGGGGGTTGATCTTTGATGGATCGTCAACGCATAACGAGGCGGAGTAGGGCTTGTACTAGAAGACCCTATGGGCAACATCTTACCAATGGCGTACAAGTTGACATTCCCTTGCACGAATAATGAAGCTGAATATGAGGCGTTGGTTCTTGGCCTAAATTATGCAAAGGAAAAACTGGCAATGTCGCTCAAGATGAAGGGAGATTCCAATTTGATAATTAACCAGGTTAATGGGGAGTCTGCTGTCAAGGAACTTGCCCTCGCACACTACAGGCACAAAGTCCAAAAGCTGTCTGACACGTTTAAGAAGTTAGTCTTTGAACACACACCCTGATCCTAGAATCGTCATGCAGATGTGTTGGTTACACTTGCCTCCAAAATTTTAGTCTCAGATCCTTCCCCTATTATCGAAGTGGCTGTCCAGGCTAGTTTTGCTATTTCTGATAGCCTCGAGCAGGCTGTGTATCAAGACTGGAGGGATAGTGTTCGAAGACGGCTTAATGAAGGGAGCATAATGGTTGACCGAGACTTAAAAAAATTTATGCAGTTGAAGGGAGTACTTTTCTATCGGGGAACAGATGGGGTCCTTACAAGGTGCATAAGTGTTTAGGAAGGCAGAAGGCGACTCCAACGCCTTCACGAAGACGTTTGCTTCATGGATAGGCCATTGTTGCATAGACGCCTAAAAAGGATGGGGTACTTTTTGCCAAATATGAATGAAGAATCCCTTGCACTCTAAAAGGACTGTCTGAAGTGTCAATTCCTACCAGACCCGAAAGAAATGAATGTCATAGAAGTTTTCACCGATTGGAGGAAGCCCTACGTCACCTACCTGGCAGATGGAGTGTTACCCATGTACCCCGGAGACGCCAATAATATCTAAAAAAGAAGCTACAGTTTTTTTCTTTTGAGGGGAGAATTATTGTGAGGGAGGATAAATGATCAACCACTCAATTGCCTTAGGCTCGAGGAACAACGCACGATCATGGAAGAGGTTCATAGAAGTACCTGCAGAGAGCACCAAGGTGAAAGACGTTTGTATGACGAATTGCTATGAATAGGGTATTATTGGCCAACCATGGAGGTGAATTCGATGGAGTTTGCAAAGAAGTGTTATGCATGCCAAGTGTTAGGGAACACCATACACGCACCTTCCGTGCCCCTGCATCTGGTGGAGGTCCCTTGGCCATTTCATACTTGGGTGATGGATTTCATAGCCTCGATCTCACCTGCACCCAAGGGGAACATATGGATTCTAGGTGCTACAGATTGCTTCACCAAGTCGGTGAGGCAATTGCATTGAAGCAAGGGACGGGTGAACAAGTCTACAACTTCATCAAAGAGAACATAATTTGTCGATTCGGACTACCCATGAGGATAATATCGGATAACGGCACTACATTCACAAGCAAAGTGGTGCCTCAGTTGTTCGAGAGAACTGCAACATCCGCCACAACAGTTCTTCCCCTACTACCCCAAGGGAAACGGGCAAGCAGAAGCAACCAATAAGACGTTGTTGAGGATCCTAAGTAGGATGGTTCACGAAGCTCAAGAAAACTGGCATGAGCTATTACCCTTAGCACTTTGGGCATACAGAAGGTCAAAGCGTATCCCTAATCAAGCAACACCCTTCTCATTGGTATACGGATGCGAATCCATGATACCCGCAGAGATGATGGTACCTTCCGCTAAACTATTGTCGTCCACTGGGATGGAACATGCCACAAGCCTTGAAGACTTAGAGGCCTTAGAGGAAAGAAGAGACAAGGCAAGGGAAAGCATCCAGGCATACAAGAGCACATAGGTCAGACGTATGAAGCTAATTTGAAGCCTCAGGCCATTGTCGTGGGGGACTTAGTATTGATGGTGGCTGAGCTCGTGATGAAAGGGATACATGTCAAGAAATTTGAGCCCAAGTGGGAAGAACCCTACGAGATCACCTCCATAGCCGACAGTGGGTACTGCTGACTGGCTGACCCTCAAATGCACCAAGTCATCCCAACAACTGTCAACTTCAAGTACATTAAAAAATACTATGCCTAGTGTTATAATTTTTCTTTAATATTCCTGACTTGTAATGTAGGTTATTCCTGAAATCCAATTAGGACCATAAGACATTCAGTGAAGTTTTATCCATGAAACGCATGTAAGAAGTTTCAGCAATAGTAGGTTGTCCAAGGAAGAGATGTTTGAAATGTCCAAATATTAATACAAGTTCCACTTTCTTCGCTCTATCAAACATCAATGTCTAGTGAGAATTTAACTGTTATTTTTATCCCATCCCCCCCCCCCCCCCNTTTTTCCCCCCCCCCCCCCCCCCCCAAAAAAAAGATGGGGAGGAGAAGAATGCGCTTAACTCATTGTTGAAACACATAATTACAAAGGCATGATTTGGCCGTCATGTTATGGGAATTGTCTCAATTGTCACTTATTTAGCGGAACGTGGCCGCCATATACTGATTTAATTGATAAACTCTTTTGGTCGATAATGATTATGCTAAGATGTAAAACGTTAAGTACGAGTAAATACACAGTGAAATAAAATAATAACATGCTTTTGTATTAATATCTTGGAGATGTACAAGAATACAAGAAAATGAGATACAAAAGCTATAGCTGGGGAAAAATCAGGAGTAAGTTTGCCTGAGATGATAGGGTAGTGCTCCAGCATGACAAGATGCTTACCTATGTTGACTCTAATGTCATTGATCTCCGCCTCCAATCTAGCTATAATTTCCTCACGCTCCGCTATTTGTGCCTCAAAAGCTTCTACCTGATTAATTTTTAGATGACGTCTCTGAAGCTTTCTGCATGTGTGAATATGAGGATGAAGCCAGTCTAAGTTCACTCCTATAGAGGGAGGTCACTCCACCAACCCAACAAGAAAGCAAGAGCTCGAAGATATGCATCCTTATGAGATGAGTGATCAATGATATAGAGGATTTGAGCCAACATGGTGAGAGATGTCTGACGGATCAAGGACATTCCTCTCATGTTGTTAAAGCATACACAGAGGTGTGACCACTCTACCCTCTACAAGAATGAGAGTAGGAGTTTATCAACCATCACACCATGAAACTCCCTCATTATCGCGGACAATGGTAGGGTAAAATACTCCAAATCAAAAGAAGATTATTGGCCATTATTGGCGACCGAGGTATCTCCATTTGATCCGACATCGACAGTAGACGCTAGACCGGTACAGTCCTCTACAGTGCTATGAGCATCCTGAGAAGACTCTCGATGGGCCTCCCCCTCGACCCTCATTTTCTTTGCCGTCACTGGACGTGCGGAAGGCTCACCTCGCGATTTCGGTCGTGCCCTAGTGGCAGGTCCAAAAATGTTAAAGTATGTGGCCCCAGGGGTAAGGTCAATCCCGATATCATCCAGATCTTCCAAGGGAATATCATGACCAACTGAGCGTTCACCCAAGGATTCACGTCATGGATTAGGAGATGAAAGCTCAAAGATGTTTGCGAAGATGTTGAGGGAACACTATTGACTTGAAGAATCAAGTTAGAAATAACAAAACGCAAGTCACAAAGACAATCAAGGAATGTGCATTTTACCTTAGTGTGAACTCCAAGGCTCACAGCGCGTTTCTGTGGGGCGTTTGAACATTCAGGTCGGGGGTGACATCCACCGAAGGATTCATCGTGTTGTCTACACCCACGGTCCGATCAATGGGAGTTGGCCTAAAAGTAGGTGAAAGAATAAAGTCCTGAAAGAGCAAAACGACAAGTGTCAAAAAAAAATTTAAAAAAAAGGGAAAGGAAGAGATAAAGTGAAATTGTATATAAAGACTTAAACAGGCAAATACGTTGCAGAAAACTTCCACCTCATGAAATGATGGCGAAACATCTGTAAGGGAAGGATTGGATCCCCTAGCAGCAACCGAAGCTCGAGAGTTCACAAACACTCCCGACTCATGGACCTAAGAGAAGTATGACAAGATTAAGTCATAACAATGGAATTAANATATATATATATATATATATATATATATGAGTAGAGAGGGAGAGGGGTGTTACAAATGCCTCACAAACGCCTCCAGTCTACTATTGCAAGAGCATTTCAAAGGCCTCATTGACCTCCCTGGAGGAGCTACATGCCACCTGTAAAGTACATTTGTTCGCTAATATGAAATCAGAATGTAAAACGATAGCGTGAAAAAAAGAAAAAGAAAAAAATGGTTACTTATCTGAGGTTCGTCGTTAGAGTTGACGCTGTTACCTCGGAATTTACACTAAGGTGGCTCCAAATCCTCTAGAGTTGAAGCAGCGACAAGCCTCTCTACCCATCCTTTATCACTACTCTAGGACGTCGGTGTATCGGTGTGGATTTGAGCCTAAGGTTAGCTACTGACCTCAAGAAGGATGTAGGAAGATTGGCTGAAGAATCAACCTGGTCAAGATCATAATCACCTGACTCGAACGTCTCATCAGAATTCTCATGACCAATAACGGGAGCCTTCCTTTTCCTCTGGGGTACAGTAGAGGCCATCTGGCTCACTCTTTCGCTAGGAGGCGGTTTCATGGTCTGTAGCGTCAGGTCCGTTCTGCAAATAATTTCCTCTGGTAGATCAACATGTCAACCAAGGCCTCCCAATATCTCTTCATTAACGTCCTCACGTTATGCTTAATGGTGGATTGAGGAACATGAAAAAATGATGTAATGCCATTATGGGTAAGAACCTCTACCATCCAATATTGAAAGGCTTCTCTGAATTGGATACATGGTCGTCGCCCTGATTATTTACACTTAACGAAACCAAATTGGCGAGTCACTCGGTTGCACTGGTAACAAGTACTCAAAAATTCGTTCAACCCAGCCTCTCTCGCACACTCAGTCACTACCGGGAGTGTCGATGGTGTCAAAATAGCAAAAATAGTCACGTCAGTATCTGAGAGCCGAAGGGGAGAACCACACATGCCTAAGTCAATGTGCTTCCTAAAAAAGGGCCATAGGTCATCCTTAACGTAACCGTCCAGACATAAGGTATAGGGTCACGACAGAAATTACCCAGTAGTAAAAGACGGACGCTTTGGAAGTTTATTACTGTACCACACTCATACCCGAGGCGGATCGACACAATCAATATCAGACTGAGACCAAGAAGGGGCACACATTGGGAACTGTTCCCAGGTGAATATATGTAAGAAAGACATATCAATATAAGCGTCGATCTTGTACCGATCTAAGTTCCTTTTGAGACATTTATGGAGGTGATCCAACATGTAATATAGATTTTCCAAGAATGTCGATGCTAAGGGCATACGACGACCCTTAGCAAGGCTAATGACCATTGTGATAACTCGCGCACTGACCATATCATCGAAACAACCTACAAAGTGGAAAGATAAATGAAGATACAATACAACTGGAAATTTTGGGACACACCTAGTTAATGAGGCGAGTATGGTTAAATATATGTATATTTTTATAATTAAATGCATAAAGAAAGAGTGAGAAATAAAGTACCTTAGAAGATGTATCAAGAAAGCGACATGGTCAGGAAGCGACGAGTTCGACCCTTTCTTCTATGAATCTAGCACCCTCTCTAACTTCCAGCGTTGAGTTCTTCTTGGAAGACTCCACGTCCTTGAAAAAATAGCACAACCACCCACCAAAATTGTACATCTTGCTTAGGACACCCGTTGCATCGGGTTTATGAGAGTGTGATGAACCTTCCTTGGGTAATTCGAGAATTTCCATTTTCTCAAGGGTTAAGGTGCTCTCGAACGGGTCGTGAATGCCAAAAATAAAAGACGCAAAAGCATGTGAACATCTTCTAAAGTAAGCATGAACTCTCCCCAAGCAACAATAAAGGAGTGAGATTACCTTCTCCAACGCGTCACCGAAGTATCAATAACAGGCGAGGAGATGTGAATGTTGAGACGCGAACAAACCCTTAAAGCTTCATATATGCTGGCCTCTCGTAAAGTTACGATATGTGTCTATTTAGATAGAATGTACTCGCACCACTCAGGCCAACCCGTTGTGGGCTTGGTGTGACCATTATACGTGATATGCGATGAAGGGAAGTCACTGTGGGTTATCCGTAGTAATGGGATTGAGTCTGCTTCGAGAACTTTACATTTTTTTACCATTTCATTCTCCATCAATAGCATGGATGGTGATGCCACAACCGCCTCTGAACTTTTTCCCGTGGAATTAATTAATCTTTTTACCGTTACGTTAGACATTCCCCAAGGTTTTGACGGACATCCAGGCGGGACGGCATTCTTGGAAAATGTAAGTATATTTCTAGAGGCATATACTTCAAAGTGAAATGAAAAATATGAAAATAAAAGAATGATCTTGGCTGGCTAACTTTATAGAGGTGGAGAGCTCATATGCCACTGCCCGTCCAAGGAGGGGCTGTGGCGTCTCATCCTTGAGAGGATGGGACACAGCGCCACGTCCACTGGACAAGGCATTGTCGCACACCTCGAGGTGAGACGCAGTGCCTCATTCGAGGTGATGTCGCGCATCTGAACGAAGCGTTGTCACACATTGAACAAGACGTTGTCTTGCACATCTGAGGGAGACGCAGCGCCTCATTTCGAAGCGCAGACACACCTCTGAATGAGGGGCTGACACACCTCTGAACGAGGCGTTGACACTCTTCTGAATGAGGCATTTTCACGATCCTCGTTCAAGGCACGGCCACACACTTAATTCGACGCCTCTGAACAATGTGTTCTTGCAGCGCCTCATTTGATGTTCTGTCGTGCCTCGTTCGAGGTGATGTGACACGCCTCTGAGTAAGGCGTTCCCTTGCCTTTAATAAGGTGCCAACACGCACCTTGGGTGAGGTTCTCCGCCTCGTTCAAGGTACAATGAAACTGTGAGGACTTCCCCAAAATGCATCTACTCGTAAATTATGGAAGATCTAAATTTATATGATTTGATGTTTATAGTTATCAAGACAAAAAAGATGATTGTCCCACGAACAAGTGTGAAAGATGCATAAAATAATAAAATCAGAATACATGTTCAAGCTTGGTTGTTGTGCGCTCAACCTTGAACATGGGGCTAATTTTGAGCCACGTTGTTAAGAGTAACGTATCAAAGAGAATATATGGTGTCTAAAGACAGGTCCATGTGGCATTACGTGGAATAACATTTATCGATGCGTGATAATGACAAAATAAGGCATGCAAAGGACGTTCATGTTTTATATAGGTAGCAATCCCATTATATGAAATTAGCTATTAAATGTTGTACTTCATCTTCGAGTTAGTGAAAAAGTTTTGAAGGTTTTTTCTTGCTTTGGAACAATCTGGGAGCTGTGGTCTGATAGGATTAGGATAAGGTTCGCTACACCAGGATGGGAAGATCTCCTTGAAGGATGTTGCCACCTTACGAGTCTTGGAAGTGCCTCTTTGATGTCACCCCGGGAAAACCCTGGGCTCGGCTCCCCATGCTATTCCGGGGGGATTCCCGGGGGTGGCTCCCCATGCCACCCTAGGGGGAACCCCGAGGGTGGCTCTCCATGTCGCCAAGGGGGAACCCCTAGCGCGGCTTCCCATGCTGCCATAGGGGGAACCCCAGGGGTGGCTCCCCATGTCGCCACGGGGGAAACCCTGGGCGGGTTTTTTATGTCACGTCATTTTAGGGATGTGACACATTTTAGGCATGGTGTCACGTTTTTAGTGTGTGACCACATTTTGAGCGTGACTCTTACTGGTGTCAGTTTCTATCTGGACACGCGTTTGGCATGCGGTTGTAAAGGATGTGCGTGTGGTCCCCACTTGACCCTATCTATAAAAAGGGGTCCCTAGCACCATTATTGAGGCAATCATTTTTCATTAATCTTTACATCAAACACTGAAAATATTCTCTTCTCGAGTTTCGCACCTACCTTAGAGTCTTAAAGGCAATTGTTACCTTCCGACGACTGCCTAAGGTTGGTTGTCCTTCACCATGTGACCATTAACTCCCACGTTCCCCTACATACTTGGCATAGACTAGATCACTCATACACACATCATCCTAACCCCTAAACAGTGACAAAGATTCGAAGGTCTTTTCTTGCCTGGGAACAATCTGAGGGTTGTGGTCTGGTAGCATTAGGACAAGGTTCGCTACATCAAGATGGGAAGATCTTTTTTAATGATATAGCCACCTTATGAGTCTTGGAAGTGCCTCTTTGATGTCCCCCTGGGAGAACCCCGGGCACGGCTCCTCATGCCACTCTAGGGGGTTCTCCAGAGGTGGCCCCCCATGCCACCCCGGGGTGAACCCCGAGGGTGGCTCTCCATGTCGCCACTAGAAGAATCACAGGCGTGGCTTCCCATGCCACCACGGGGGGAACCCTGGGGGCGGCTCCTCAAGCCACCCTTGGGGGAACCCTGGGGGCGGCTCCTCAAGCCACCCTTGGGGGAACCCTGAGGGTGGCTCCTCGTGCCGCCACGGGGGGAACCCCGGGCAGGTTTCCTATGTTACGTCGTTTTAGGGATGTGACACATTTTAGGCATGGTGTCACTTTAGTTCACGGCCACGTTTTGAGTGTGACTCTAACTGGTGTCAGTTTCTATTTGGACACGTGTTCGGCATGCGGTTGTAAAGGATGTGCGTGTGGTCCTCATTTGACCTCATCTATAAAAATGGGTCCCTGGCACCATTATTAAGGCAATCAATTCTCATCAATCCCAAGATTAAACACTTAGAATATTATCTTCTCGAGTTTATCACCTACCTTAAAGTTTTAAAGGCATTTGTCACCTCCGATAGCTGTCTGAGGTTACTTGTCCCTCACCCCTTGACCACCAAAAGCGCATACACGCAGCCTGTAATTTCTGACAAATATGCTTAGGTAGTCTAAAAATACTCCATATATAATTAGGGAGAGCCTGAGCAACAACTTTAAGAAGAAATTTTTTACCACGGTAAGAAAAGATTAACCTTCCAGAAAAAAATTTTAGTCTTCATTCTCTCAAGAAACATAGCATAAACAATAGTGCTGAGCCTATTATTTCATTTTTATAGTGTTAAGCCTATTATTCCATCCCTTGGTTATGTTTCATGAGTTAATATTTAATTTCTATCACGGACAAATATAAAAGTGTGCACGGAATACAACGGACAGGTTTTTGAGAATTTTTGTCTCCTCCATGCACACGAAAAGCAAATAGCTCCTATTTTGCTAACGGATATTAATTTTAATCTCAGAATATTAAACACATAAAAGGAGGTTAAAATCGCTAAAAAAAGAGTCTAGAGGTCTAGAAATGATTTTTCCTTTCCTCGGTAGTACTTCCGGCTATTGTTAGCGATAGCCGCCCGATCGAATTGTTATCATTAACACCGGCGCGAACCTGATCAACCGTAGATGAAGTTTAAATCAGGAATAACTTTCGTCTTCGTCATCTTCTTCTCCGCAAATGTTTGCTCTCTGCGGAAACTTCCCGTCGACCATTGCGACCCCGATTCCCAGCGGGACGTACGGACGCTTCGTTCTGATCAAATCACGGTCCTCATCAATGGGTATTCCGAGTCCCGCATCCCTCTTCTCCAGTCAATAGCCACCGCATATGCTACGTCCTCAGTCGTCTCCTCCGTGCTCGTGCTCTGGGGAAATCCCTCTACACCACCAGAAACCCTCGCTCAACTGGCTCATAATCTCACTGTCTCCTCCTCCTCCTTCGGCGGCGCAGGAACGATCTCTTTGGTACGACAATCATCGAGCAGCCTCAACGATCGGTTCCTACCGCGGAAGTCTATCGGGACCCACGCCGTTGTGATCTGCGATGACGACGTGGAGATCGATCCGAAATCCTTCGAATTCGCGTTCAGGGTTTGGGTAACGAATTCTGACCGTCTCATTGGATTCTTCGTTAGGTCTCACGACATAGATTTATCGAGGAAACAATGGATCTACACGGTTCACCCCGACAAGTACTCAATCGTGCTCACCAAGTTTATGATTCTGAAAAGGGATTATCTTTTCCAGTACAGCTGCGGAGGAGGGACTGCGATAGTCGGCATGAGGAAGATAGTAGATCGGACGCGTAATTGCGAGGACATTTTGATGAATTTTGTAGTGGCCGATAAGACAAACGCTGGGCCCATATTGGTTGGGGCAAAGAGGGCCAGGGATTGGGGGGACCCGAGGAACGATGATGATGATGATAGTGATGGACGGCTGAGATTGACGGAAGAGGCAGAGTCGGGGAAGAAGAGGGTAAGAGAGGTGGGACTGAGTAGCAGGAAAGGGGAGCATAGGAAGAGGAGAGGGGAGTGTATAATGGAGTTCCATAAGGCGTTGGGAAGAATGCCTTTGAGATACAGTTATGGGAAGGTGATTAATTCTGTTGGAGAACAAGGATTGTGTCAGAAAGGAGGGAAATTGGTGCTCTGTGATCAATTTTAAATATATGAAATTTTAAGTTACTAGAGCGATTCATCCTTGAGAATTATGACTGAAACGCAAGAAGCTGTTGGAAGAATATATAACTTTGATGTCTCAGTTTCAAACTTGAGTTTATCAGCTAGCTTTTAAATTTTCAGGCATTTGTGTAAATTGGCTGTCGACTACATGAAGAACTTGTGCAGTATTGCAATGGTGCTTAGGCTTTTATCAGTTGGTATTATCACTCCCACTACCCATCTCAAAAGAGGAAGACATAAAGTTCTATTCGTGTGGTCGAATACAATGAGGATAGTTCTCAAAACGAAACTCCTAATATCGGAGCTTCTCTCTCAGTCTGAGAGCCCGCATTAACACGCCACCAACTGTTTACTTTGAAGTGAGTCACCGAACCCCATGAAACCCCAGAAGGCCAGAATGAAGCCTGCGTACACCCTCCTCGTCCTCCACCACGATTTGGGCTACACTTACAAAAAACTGCCGGTTCTAGCAAATTACTGCCCTCCCTCGAATTGCCCATCTAACCATTTCGCTAAGATTGTCTTGGACTGGAGAGCAACTTGCAAAGGAGTGCAGTTTGATCGCATTTTCGTGTTTGGCAGGGGCACCGAGCTTCTCCAGAGCTGCACGGTGGAGCCAAGGGATACTGGGATTGTTTGTAAGATCAAAAAAGATATTACAAGGTATGATCCCTTGCCGTTGAGAATCAAAATCTAGGGGTTCGTCTAAGTAATCCAATCGATTATACTTATTCTGGGGTTTATCATGTTAATATCACATTTCACTTTTCCCTACAACATCTTGATGCTGTACATAATACATCTTTTTAGATATATATGTCATTAGATTGGTGTAGTCATGCTGAGATTAGATTATTCTTGGCATATGATTGGTTTAAAATGCATTTTGTAAGTTGTACAGTAGATGGACAGTGAAGCTAATCATCAAACCAAGGAAGAAACGTTGTGGACAGCATCCCTTCCCTTGATTAGATATATGCAGATTTGGTTAAGCAGATTCAGCTGGGAAGCGGACCGAACAATGTTCTCAACAAGAAAACATGGAAAACATGGAATACCATTCGTGATGAATTCAATAAGCAGACAGATCTCAACTTCAACAACAATCAGTTGAGAATCATCTCAATATTTGCGGACTCGTTTCCATAATCTGAAGTCAACATTTGATCAGAATGACTTAACAATAGATGATTCATATAATACTTGGTTTGACCTATGGGAAGATATTGGGGTAACTTTGTTTCCTTTTATGAGTGTGGATTGCTTTTCCTGGTTTATTTCATGTTTCTAATAGACAGCTTTGACAGACTCAACCTAGGCAAGAGCCAATCAAAGTCAAGGAGTGCCCTATATATGAGCAGCTATGCACAATATTCACAGGGGCATCAGCTGATGGGAAGAGTATGCACGAGGAGTTGGCCAAATGTGTGGGAAAAGATGCGATGTCGCTTAGATCATGTTCGGATATTGGTATACCACGTTCTGAAAATCCAGAGTCATCAAAGCCATGCAGGGTAATCTTATATCATCAGAAAAGATGAGTGAGATCATGACAGAAAAAAGAAGTATTTATCAGAATCACAATCCTTGTCAGGCCAGAGTAGCAAGGATCAAGAAACTTATATTTTATGTCACTATGGTAGAGGCCTTGCTAGCGATGGTAGCTGCTTTGGAATTGAGGACATCTGCAGAAATGTCTTCCGAAGATATAATATACAAATTGCTTTTCCTGGTTTGTTGGAGAGTTTCATATCTCTAAAGGTAAGCTTGATACTATGTAAGTAGGTAAGTTAGAGATAGCTGTTACACCTTTTGGTATTTTGAAAGTGTAAATGGGATGGATAGGGCTAGCTAACATCGTTTGTTCACTATGCAGTTTATTTTGCCGGTTTTGATTTATCAGCATTTTGCTGAGAGTTTACTGGTATTGGTTACATTGATGTTTCCTCGATTTTATTCACTATTGCCATATCTATTGATGATAAAAGAGGAAAAGTTTTCTTATTGCACTCCAGAAATATGACATACAACCAATAATATCAATTCAATGATATACTATTGTGTCACCAATCATGGTATGAACAAAATAAAAACGTGTTTCTGATTGCTTACAATCATATTTCTATGCTTTTTGATTCACAAAATCATCTTAAATTATGTTCCACGAAAAAGCAGCCGTCATAATGAGGCTTCGGATGAGATGAAAAATGCACAAAGTAAGAAATTGATCAGCAAGAATAGTAGTTTGCAATCTCATACAGTAATAAATTAAAACTTCCTACTGTCAATTACTTTTAAAAGCTTGCTAATTAATGTTGAAGCCTCACCAATATTCTTTTGAGCTGTGAGGGGAATCTTCCTGCAAACCGTCCGCTCTCCATAGATTTCATCCAACCTCAAGAAAAATAAGGTCCTCCTGCAAATGAGGAGCCACTGCCAGCTGTTCAATCTCTATGTTCATGGTATTCATCATTCTCACCAACAGACTCATCTGAATTTGTAGAAGTCCAGCATTTCTTCTTCAACGGGATGGGTCTTGCCTACTATGACAAGACAATGCAGAGGTGGTCCAAAATCAACACTTTGCAGTTGCTTCATTTTACCAGCAACTATCATCTTATCTTCACTTCCAAGCCGAGCAAATCCAACACACTCTGTGTCTTCATTGTATGCTGCAGGATAATGCAAGAATCACAAAGAGGGCTTCAGGCTTTAAAAGTAGTCATACTTCTTTCTATTACCGCAACCCTCATATGGTAATTAAGAAATTTTGCAGCAAGTAGTACAAGAATAAATGGAAGTACGAGGATGGATGTTTATCAATCACTCCCTTTCCAAATATGAGCAAGTCAGATTTGTCTGAAAATCTCAGTTTCACTTTGTAAATTGTTGTCCAGGTAAAAGAGAACGGGGAAAAAAGGGTTCTCTTAATAACTTAACAAACACAAGGATACGCGGAACCCATATAAAAGTGAAGAACTAAAGATGGAAAAGTCTAAAAGCAGTTACCAGATTGTCCAAGCATTTGCTCAACCTCCAAGAGTTGCTCAATTGCAGTGTTTATTGTCATATATCTTGGTGGTTCATACTGCTTTTTTCCCCTGGAATTTTGAGTGAAACAGAGAAAAAGTGTTTTAAGGAAGAGAAGAGATGTACCCGAATGAACACTGAAAGCATGGGGAACCTGAAATGCTAGCAGCCAAAGGAGTGATCATTTTGCTAACAGACCTGCATAAAGATTCCAGAGTTGGTTCTTTCACTCGTATATCTGGAAAAAAAAAACATCATTGTTAAGCATAAGAGTGTATTGACTTCTTGATTGAGATAGACATCAAGAAGCACGTCTAAGTCAGATATATGTCAAGGAATTGCTAGGAAATGATGCTTAGATAAATGAAGAAAAACACTCCCCATTGATAAGCAACGCCTACTATAGACAGCACTTCAAGAGAGTGACTATTTCTTACATCTAAATTGCTTCTTCGAATTCTAAGGAGTTATATAGTTTTTCTTTTGTTTACATTAATTGACATGTTCTAACAGATTTAGTAAATAATGAAGTAGATTCTAGACATCATAATTCATACAATTACTGATAAAGAAGAAGAAATTCATAATTCAAACAAAGCTACTGCTCTTGTTTCCATTTTGGACAGCAAAAACAAGTGATAATGCAAATGACATGTTTTCTATCGCCTATGGACTATGCGGATTTAAAATTCCAGCTCTTTGGTAAAGAGTAGTACATAGAATGAAATAAATTTGAAAACTGTTTCTTTAGTAAAAGAACAAATGCATTTGCCTACTTTCGAACTAAAAAAAAAGCTAAAAACGAACAGTTGGGAAGATATGAATTAAATGGCCCTAATGTATGTAACCATGGATGCAGAAGTCATTGCTCATTCATGAGCTCCAATGGGCTTCCAGATGTCATGACGTACGGTCATAGCTAGACATGTTCGAAACACCAAAAAACTGAACTTTCTGCTAAAATGGGAAACAGAACAGTCGATATTCTCACCTAACAAGCAGAGAGTATGCAATCCAAGCTGGCGGTTTCTTTGAATCTTCTCATAAAAGCTACTTGGTTTCCAGGTTTCAGTAAAGAATGGTAATGAAACAGTCTCTCCATAGCGGTAAAGTTGCAACCCACAAATTCCAATAGCATTCATTACCGATGCATTATGTACCACTCTGACTTCAATCTCCATTTTCTTTGCTCGAACAACAAGATCTGAATGAGTAGTTGCCCTGTTTTCCAAATGAAAATACATAGGAAAATCTCAGAGAAATTTAGCAAACCGCAGAACAGTAGAAAATACCAAAAAAAAAAAGCAAAGGGCAAGTTTCTCACGAACCCAAATGGATCGCCAACAACAAGAAAGGCCACATCAGAGTCACGAGCCTGGGATAGAATATCATCGGCCTTCTCCTCCACCATCTCCCTGTCTGCAAATGTTACCGGTTTCCCATACAATTCTTCCTGCTCAATAATTTCAAACACCAAAATAAAGAAATTAAAACCTAGTTTAGACCAATTTACATGGAGAAGATACCAAATTGCAGGGAAATATAAAGAAGAGGGAGAGAGGAGTACCAAAGTGGAGAGGCCATCGGAAGAGATACCAAAAGAGAGGAGAGAAGTGTAGGCTTCTATGTAGATCTTCTCGCATTTCTTCACTGCTTCCAAGCCCCTCAGAGTGATGTCCCTCTCGTCTCCCAAGCCTAACCCAATAATGTAAAGCATTTTGCTTGCTTGCCGTGTTAAAACCTAGTTCCTTCCCTAACTAGTTCCTTCCCTACTGAGGTATCTTACTATATATAATAAAGAGGGATAGAGCTCCCTACTTTACTTGATATTTATACCAGATTCACGCTCCTCCTACAAAACAAACATGAAGAAGAACAAACTTTAGAAATGATAAACTTCAGATCAGACAGTAAGGGGTTTTTGTACAACTAGTATGTTTTAAAAAATTAAAAAATAATACAGTGTTTTAAATTAATTAGGTAATACACTTTTTGCCACATAGGAAATTATCTCTTGAAGATGTGATTTCATTTTTACACGTCATCAAAAATCACTCTTGAGAGGGGAGTTCCTCAGTCACAGTCACAAATAAAAAAAGGTGAGGAACTCTACTCTTCAAGAGGTGAGTTCTCTCACAAGTGGGAAAAAAATTTGACTCTTGTCCAAAACCCCACTATAATTGGCTGTATAATAAAAGCAAAAAACAATGTAAAATCTCATCTATATTCATCATATATGTGTACCATAAATAACTCCAAGATATGGTCGACAAGTAAAAGAATGAAATAAAATAAAGACTTTTCTTATTAGCATTCAATTAACTAAGCCTCGATTAATGTTAAGCTCACTCTAAAACTGTAAAACGTCAAAGAAGCCGACAATACTCGTGGTAATTATCATGATCAGCAAGACCTGGAAAAAAGAAGCGTGAAGAACAATGACTTGCAAAATCAAAAAGGAAAAGGCTAGCAAGTTTGATGTAATAAGAACCAATAATACAAATCCGTAAATACCTGAACAGTACCAAACTCTTCTGAGCTTTCATCAATAGAAGTCCCACAAAATCTAACGATAAACATGTAAGTGCAAGGGAAATTGTCAATTCTTGCAAAATATCCCCAACTGCAAATCAAACAAGTAAAAATCATCATAGTAATCTTAAAAAATAGCACTAGGAAAAACAAGACAGAAATTTTTTAGATGTTAGCACCATATTACCAATAAATGTTAACGAAGCCTCCAACAGATAAATGTTAAGCTCACTCTCAAACGTCCAATAAGCCGACAATACTCGTTGTAGTTATCTATATCCAGTTTCAATTTGAGCATACAAATACCAGTTTCAAGATAAAACTATATCCACTGACCCGAGTAACATCTAATGTAATTTCAAGAATGAACTTAAGAAACTGGCATAGTGATAAGCAATTTGATACAATGTTTTATTAATAAGAGACAGAAACATTCTATTAGATATGTATAAAATTACATCAAGAAATCATTGGGGGACTAGAAATTCTGCAAAGTACAACAAAAGTTAAGACCAGAAATTCTTCCAACAACGAAAGTATATGAAATACAAATTTCTGTACACAAACCAGTCAGATTCACAAAGGGCAGTCAAATTTCTCAGCGTCATTTACATATTTCTTTACTTTCAAGTTTCACAACCTAAGTTTTTGCCAAAGTGGTGAAGACGTCGTTTGGAACATTTATAAATACTTAGTATTTCAGCCTCGGATTCGAATCGACATGCTTACGTACCTAAAACCATACAGGATGCCAGAAAATGGCGGTGCTTGAACGACGGAGAAGAGGACTGTAACCGGCGGTGCTTGATCGCTAAAACGGCGGAGAAGAGGATGAAAAATGAAGTTTGGCGACGAGCTAGGAGAGAATGAGAGAGGAGAGCCTTTCGTTTTTGGGCCTAGAGAGAGAGCGGGGGAGCCTCGTAATCGTTTGTAGCCCAAATAGAGCCCAAATAGACATCGCGTTTCCAAACACAATGTTCCTTCGAAACTTTTAAAAGTTTTAAGTAAATAACTGATTTTTATAACTATAAATAATTATAGATTAAAATAATATTAATCTAATTATAGTGTATTTGGATTTTTAATAAATTAGTAGTATATAGTTGATATACTAATATAAAAAATGTTTAAACTGAGTAATTAATTAATGTTCAGAATAATATTAAAATTTTGATTAATTATAAAAAGTTAATTAATATTTTTTTAAATGGAAGTCAATTAATGTTGGACATCAATCAAATTTTGAATTTTAAAAACCGTTCAAAAATCTTGAAATTTTTTTGTCAACCAATGATATATCATTGATAAACTGATTAATTCATTCGTTTCAATCTATTATAAGGATGTTTGAAACATTTTTGGGTCAATCAATGAGATTAGTTGAAAATATTTCAAACGACTCTATAATAGACTAGGGTCAATGCATTACTCATTTCGCCGATTGGCTGATTAATTCATTCATCACAATCTATTATAAAGGTATTTGAAACATTTTCAAGTCAATCAATAAGATGAGTCGAAAATGTTTCAAACACCTCTATAATAGACTAGACGAATGGATTGATCATCTCACTGATTGACCCTGAAATTTTGGGGTCAATTAACAATATATCATTGATTGACTCGAAATTTCCTATTTTGATATAATCAATAACTAATTAATTGAATCATCCAATTACTTTTATATCTTCTATAACCGACATTAGCTATATACAATAAAAGAATTAACATCCTTAATTAAATGTTAATATAATTAATAAAAAATAAAATAAAATCATATTTGAATATCTATAAATTTCAACATTAGTTATAAACAATGAAACTATTAACATCATTAATTAAATGTTGATATAATTAATAAAAAATAAAATAAAATCATATTGAAAATCAGTAAAATCATGGGTGATATCGTCACTTCAGACCTCAATCAATCATCGATTGATGGCGTGGTAAAAAAAACTTGTCTATTTCTCTAAAGTTGAAAAAACCTGATATTTTTAAAGTGAGTTTCAAAACATGTCTATTTGGTGTAATTACTTATGCTCCTTTAAGTCCAGCTTTTGTTAAACTACATAAAATATTTAGCACAATTAACCCTTAGATAACTCACCAAAGTTCGTAAATTCCCTCAATGCGCAATTGAAGCCATTTGTTGTAGGCTTTACTGATCTTTTTAAACTTAGTTTCTACTCAATTTCTCTCATATGGTATAATTTATTTTGTTGAGTTAATTACGCTACACACCGAACCATTTAACTTATACCAAAATGCTTCTGAACTTTAAATCTTTTAGAGTTACCCCTCATGTTTGTTTTTCTTTCAACGTTGCCCACCGCCTTGGAAGTAAGCTACATGTCACCTATCTCACCCATTTGTCTAATAAGAAGGTCAGCTTCTAAAGCTCTTTCCTTCAATTAGGTGAGCCTTCACTTTTTGGGTCGTCTTCTACCTAATGCGGTACCCTCCCATTTTTTTGTTCTCATTGGGTTTTTACCTTGTTTACATGTCGACCCCATGACAACAAGAAAATGTGATCTTGTGTTAGACTCTGAAATCAATATACTTCTATTGTCGAATCAGGATCCACTATGACATAAATAAAGCATTGGGTCGAGCTCTTTTTTTGTGTCAAGGTAATAGCTCTCGCTTTCATTTAAACTTATGTCTTTTTTCAGACGAAAGTGATGGTAGAGGGTAACGTTGAAAGAAAATAAATGTTAAGATGGGACATTTAAAGATTTTGAAGGTACGAGGATATTTTGATATGAAATTAAAGGACTACGGGGTGTAGCTTAAGTAACATTTCTTTTATCTTTTTGAATCAGATATAGCCTGCCAGAATCCAATAAACGGTCGTGTTGCCCAAAGAGGATAGAATATGTGTCATCATTCTCATCAGAGAAGCATATTCATTTGCCATTGGATAGGTTGCACGTAAGAAGCATATTCATCTGCCACTGGATGGGTTGCACGTGTTACATCCCTTCAGCAAGACTACTAATCGGCTCAACCCAAAGAAGGGTAAGCATTTGTACGTTGAGTTGGCACCTAGACTTGCTAAACTGGTCAAACCGTTTGTTTGTTGACTTGTCAGGTTCATATCAGTCTGGTTTCATCACTTCGAGTTAAACCGACATGTAGGAGATAGTATGTTCCAGTATCTGGTTTTGATGACCGCTAGATCGGATCATTTTAGACATTAAATTTTATAAATATTTTAAAAAATTTATATTCAATATATTACTAGGAATCTTACAGTTCGACCGGGTAAAATCCCTAACTATATGGTCGTTCAAAAAGGCGATTCAGCGGGTCTTATCCAAGCCAGACCAAACATCCCCTGTTCAGCCCAGAATGACCTGTAAAGTGGTCGGGGCCCAGGACAGGACGTGCCTGCCCGACTGCCATCGCTCTGAAAAATGCCAGTTCTGGGGTTTGTAATTATTTTATGGGTACTGATCAGATGCTATGGAATTATGGAGTACACTCTTCAGTTTTTAGTAAATCAAAAGTAACATAGAATGAAATTTTGGGATTAGACTTATAGAATTAGCGACGCATTTTATTGGAACAAATACCAATGAATAGTTTAATGCTCTTACCCATTCTTCCTCCCGGCACCCCAATAAAATGGTAAGTCCAGAATATTTTAACTTACAACTTCAAAATTATCAATATGACTGTTTAAAAACTATTAATGTAAACTTGCTACCTTTGAGCAGTGGCAGAGCCACTCACGCAGAGTCAATTGACCCACTCTTTTTTTTTTAAATTTTTGCATAGGAAATTTTTTTTGAATCTTTTTTATTTTTTATCCCAATGAATTTTGACTTGCGAACTCACTGAATTCTGCAGTTTTAGACTTTTTTTCAGTTTTATAATCCTAAAAGTTGAGGAACAGATAGATCGTAGCACGAGCATATCAATTTTTAGAGGGCATAACTTTTGACTCGAGTGATGTCACGTGGCCTGTAAATATCGAATCTACATGTGTGATAGGGTTTACCCGTCGCAACCTAGTTTTAAGTTCAAAAAACACGAACGATGCTGCTTTAGAAATTCTATAATAGACGGGTCGTGGAACACGCAAGTCAACTTCTGGAAGACATAACTTTTGATTCGGGTATAACCATGTAGCCCATAAGATATCAAATCGAAACTTATTCAGAGACCTACATGTGTGATAGAGTTTACACGTCGCGGCCCAGTTTTGAGTCTAAAAACACACGGACGTTGCAGCTTAGAATTTATGAAACAGATAGATCGTGACACGCAGGTCAACTTCCGGATGGCATAACTTTTAACTTTGATGTAACCACATGACTCGTACGATATCAAATCTAAACTTATTCAAACACCTACATTTACCCTTAAATTAAAAAACCTAAACCAATTTATTAAACATGATGGCTTTCATGATTCTTTTCATTAAATTGTCATCCAACTGTGACATTCTTTGCCTTAGCACGAAACATATAATTTCAATACTTGCTGAATTATTTTTGATATAGCGGAAGTTTCAAAAAAAATTTAACAATATTAAACACTGTTAAATGGTGTACGATTACCAGTAATTCGATTTTCTAAAATCTGTTGAATTCTGAGATTATCAGCATTTAGGAATCAATTTCGATAAATCACGAAATATAAAAAATTAGAATTATAGAGAGAAACGTCTCAAACGAATATCATAAACTACCACATAAAACCCAAAAAAAAAGTATTTAAATTGTCTCAGAAAACCCTAAACATAAAAGAAAGATAAAATTACAAAAATGTTCAAAACTTGTTGTAATAGCTTCTAGGCCTCTGAAAGTGCTTAAAACAACCTTTTTGGGCCAGAAACCTAGCCCTCAAAGTTACCAAATAGCACATGTAGATCTCTGAACGAGCTTCGATTTGATATCTTACATGTCCCATGAGTCAACCCGAGTCAAAAGTTATGGCCTCCAAAAGGTGGACTGTGCATGCGTCGATCCATTCGCTCCAAAAACTCCAACATTACACTGTCCCCATCATTCTCCCCAGGGCGAGAAAATTTGACCTCAAATTTTTAGCCGTATCATCATCAGAAGAATCATCGTGGAAAGGAATCAAATGTTTAACATTGAAAACATCACGGTACGAATGTGGTTAGGCAGCTTCAACTGGTAGGCGTTTAGATTGATCTTTTCAATAATCTCGACAGGTCCAATCTTCTTGGCAGATAACTTGTTGTAGTCACCAACTAAAAAGCGATCCTTAGTCAGGATTTTCCACACCAAATCTCCAACCTCAAAATCCACATGTCTGCACGTCCGATCAACATCTTGTTTATATTGTGCATTTGTTGAACACAGGTTATCATGAACGGCCTTGTGAACATCCTACACAACTCTTCTGCCTTATCGTGGACCTTCGACTTACTCAGTAAAACCATCAAATCGAGTGTTCCCTTTGGTTGGTTTGAATAAACCACCTAAAAATAACTGAAACCAGTACTGCGATTGACTACATGGTTATGATCAAAATCTGCCTGACATAGTTTCTGGTCCCAACTCTTTACATGTTCCCCAACCAAACAACTCAACAAATTTCCCAAAGACATGTTGACCACCCCAGTCTGTCCATCCGTTTGAGGATGATAAGCACTATTAAAATTGAGTTGTGTATTAACCATCTTCCACAAGTTGTGCCAAAAACGACAAATAAATCTGGTGTCTCTTTTAGAAACAATAGAAGTGGGTAGCCCATGTAGATTATATATCTCATGAAAAAATAATTGTGCCACATGAACAACATCAATAGTTTTCTTACAAAGGATGAAATGAACCATCTTAGAGGAAACGATCCACAACAACATAGATGGAATCATTACCTCTCTGCGTGCGAGGCATCCCCAACACAAAATTCATACTAATATCCACCTAAGGCTGAGAGGGAACTGGCAAGAGCATATATAATCCTGCATTAATGGTAGAATCCTTAGATACTTGGAAACTTCTGCACCGTTGCACATATTTCTCTACCTCTTTGCCACACACGTAGATCTCTGAACGAGCTTTGATTTGATATTTTACAGGCACCTTGAGTCAACCCGAGTCAAAAGTTATGGCCTTCGGAGGGTGGACTGCACGTGCGACAATCCATTCACTCCAAAAGCTCTGACGCTACATCATCCGCATCATTATCCCCAAGGCAGAGAAAATTTGACCTCGAATTTGCAGTGGTATCATCATCAGAAGAATCACTGTGGAAGGGAATCATATGTTTTAACATTGAACACATCAGCGGTACGAATGTGGCTAGGTAGCTTCAACTGATAGGTGTTTGCATTTATCTTTTCAATAATCTTGACAGGTCCAATCTTCTTAGCAGATAACTTGTTGTAGTCACAAACTAAAAAGTGGTTCTTAGTCAAGATTCCCACACGAAATCCCCAACCTCAAAATCCATATGTATGCGCGTCCGATCAGCATCTTGTTTATATCATGCATTTGCTGAACATAAGTTATCATGGACGACCCTATGAACATCCTAGAGACCAGATACAAACTCTTATATCTTGCCATGGACCTTCAACTTACTCGGTAAAACCATCAAATCCAGCGATCCTTTAGGTTGGTTCTAATAAACTACCTGAAAATGACTGAAATTGGTACTGCGATTGACTGCATGGTTATGAACAAACTCTGCCTGACACAATTTCTGGTCCCGACTCTTCACATGTTTGCCAACCAAATAACGCAACAGATTGCCCAAAGACTTGTTGACCACCTCATTTTGTCCATCCGCTTGAGGATGATAAGCACTACTAAAATTGAGTTGTGTATTAACCATCTTCTACAAGCTGCGCCAAAAATGACTAAGAAATCTGGTATATCTATCAGAAATAATAGAAGCAGGTAATCCGTGTAGACGATATATCTCACGAAAAAAAAATTGTGCCACATGAATAACATCAATAGTATTCTTACGAGGGGTAAAATGAACCATCTTAGAGAAATGATCCACAACAACATAAATGGAATCATTACCTCTTTGTGTGCGAGGCAACCCAACTGAAAATCCATACTAATATCCACCCAAGGCTGAGAAGGAACTGGCAAGGGCATATATAATCCTACATTAGTGACAGAACCCTTAGATACTTGACAAATTTTGCATCGTTGCACATATTTCTCTACCTCCTTGCGCATATTTGGCCAAAAATACGTTGACCGTACCAGTTGTATATTTGGCAAAAAATACGTTGACCGCACTAGTTGTAATGTTCTATCTCTACCAACATGACTCTCACCATGAAGTTCCTTGATAATCTGCAATCGCAGGCTACAATCTGGGATTCAAAGTTGATTCCCCTTAAGCAAAAATCCATGATGTAACAAGAACTTTGTTTTCTTTCCAATCTGTATGTCTTGGAGAACCACAGAGAAATAAGGATCAGTAACAAGTAAATCACAAAAAGAATAAAAACCAGGTACCTCAACTCGCATAGGAACCAGAAAACTACTCTTGTGACTCAATGCGTCTGCAACTCGGTTGGTTATCACGACCTTGTGTTTGACCATGAAAGTGAATTTCTCAAGATAAGCAACCCACCTCGCATGTCTAGGAGACACTTTATCTTGTCTGTGCAAATGTCTCAAAGAGTCATGATCAGTATCCAATATGAATTCCCTGTAAAATAGGTAATGATACTAATGCTTCATAGCATGTACTATTGCATAAAACTTAATGTCATAAGTATTGTATCTGATTTTTCGCCAAACATTTTCTCACTGAAATAGGCCACATGTCTGCTACTTTGACTCAAAACTGCCCTAATCCCAACCTCAGAAGCATCGGTGTGTAGCTCAAATGGCTCTATAAAATCTGGCAACACTAAAATCAATGTAGTGGTTAGACATTCCTTAATCGATCGAAATGTTGAATCTGCCTCATCAGTCCATGAAAACTTACTCCACTTTCATACAATCAGTAATCGGCGCCATAATACTACTGAAGTACGGGATAAAGCGCCTATAAAAAGATGCAAGACCATGAAAACTCCTAACCTCAGTAATCGTTTTTTGGTTTAGGCTATTGTCTCACTGCCTCAACTTTATCCTCATCTACCTGCAATCCGTCTTCAGAAACCATATACCCCAAACACAGCACTTTGAAGTCATAAACACACACTTCTTCTTTGCTGCATAAAATTGTTCCCTGCGGAGTACAACTAAAACCTCTCTCATATGCTGCAGATGTTTCTCTCAGTTAGTTGTATAAATTAGAATATCATCGAAATATACAACCACAAATCCGTCAATAAAAGGTCTCAACAGTTGATTCATCACATGCATAAAAGTACTAGGGGCATTAGACAACCCAAATGGCACAAACCACTCATCAATCCCTCACAAGTCTTAAAAGCTATTTTCCACTCATCCCTAGGCCTAACACGAATCTGGTAGTAACCACTCTTTAAATCAAGCTTAGTAAACACAATAACTCGACTAATCTAATCTAATAAATCATCCAAGCGGGGAATAGGAAACTGATACCTGACAGTAATTTTATTGATAGCCCTATCATCCACACACATCTGCCAAGAACCATCATTCTTTGGTGTCAGTAAGGTTGGCACAACACATGGACTCATACTATCTCTGATATGTCCCTTGGCCAACAATTCCTCGACATGTCTGCGTAGCTCCTGATGCTCGCTGAGACTCATCCTGTAGTGAGGTTTGTTCAGCAAAACTACTACTGGGGACCAAATCTATATGGTGTCGTATACCACGTAGAGGTGGCAATCCATCTAGGGATTCATCTGGAAATACACTGAAAAATTCTGCTAATAAAGGAACCACCGCATCTGGAACTGCTATAGTCTATGTTGCCTCCTTCCCAATCAACACGAATGTTCTCTCTGAATCCTGTAACTCCTTATCAAATTAAGCCAAAGACAATAAATTCATACTAGTCCCTCCAACTAAGTCTTTATCTATTGGTTTATTAGCAAACTACTCCTGCGACTTCATGTGTCTGCAACTCGGTTAGTTATCCCGGCCTCGTGTTTGAAGACAAAAGTGAATTTCTCGAGATAAGCAACCCACCTCGCATGTCTAGGAGACACTCTGTAATAATGCCTCAAAGAATCATGATCAGTATACAATATGAATTCCCTGTGAAATAGGTAATGACGCAAATGCTTTACAGCCTGTACTACTGCATAAAACTCAACGTCATAAGTATTGTATCTGGTTTTCGCGCCGGACAACTTCTCGTTGAAATAGGCCATTGGTCTGTGACTTTGACTCAAAACTGCCCCAATCCCAACTGTTCCTCCGTTTCTTGGATCTTGTAAATCTGACCCCTTAATCCTCCAATGTACCCCGCCACTAATTATTCCTCCGTTTCTTGGATCTCATTTCTAGCCATCAACAGGTAACATTCTGTAGTGTAATCAACCACCGATCTCGAACCCTATTTCAGATTCCACAACCTTTGATACAAGATCTGTTGATAATTATTGGCAAAAATGCAGCTCGCAGATGTTTCTTCATATTTTCCCAAGAAGAATATTTTGACTTACCCAACCTTGTACGAGATAGTTTCAATATCTGTCACCACGTTGTAGCCCTACCGCGCAACCTAGTGGCCACCAAAGGTACTCGTTTGTTCTCTGGCACTCCTTTAAACTCTAAAATCTCCTCAACAGTCGTCAACCAGTCAAGGAACTCTTCCGCCTGAAGGCTGCCATGAAATTTTGGTATTTCAGTCCACATACGGCCTCCCACTGTCTATTATCCTCGTCCTTTCGGACTCTTTGCCACCTACGACGTACATGTGGAATGTCTTCGTAGTATTCTTCTTTATCCTCCATTTCTGATTCGTCTACCCAATCGCCCTGCCTGATTGGATTTCGCGGTTCAGGCATTTTCATCTTATTCTGATTCCCCATCATATTAACCATCATTTCGGTTAATTGTTCCAACATTCGCTCCATACGTTGGTCCCGAATCAGTCCGATTCAATATTCCAGTTGGACGCCATCAACGCGCTCATAAACCTCCTCAATTAGTTGTTCTGGCTACTGGTTTTATCGTGGTGCCATGAAAACTACGTATAAGTTTTAGCTCTGATACTAACTAGCCTGAAAGAAAATATAACAATATCAAACATTGTTGAATCGCGCGTGATTACTAATAATTCGATCTTCTAAAACCTGTTAAATTTTGAGATTACCAGGATTTAGACATCAATTTCGATAAATTACGAAATACTAAAAATTGTAATTATAGAAAGAAAATATCTCAAACAAATATCATAAGTTATCGCATAAAACCTAAACAAACGGTATTTAGACTGTCTCAGAAAATCCTAAACATAAAAGAAAGGTAAAATTACGAAAATATCCAAAACTTGCGAATCAACTTCTGGGCCTCTAAAAGTGCTTAAAATGACATTTTTGGCCTGAAACTGGGCCGTAACAAGTTAACCCAATTACACATGTCGGTTTCTGAACGAGCTTCGATTTAATATCTTACAGGCTTCGTGAGTCAACCCGAGTCAAAAGTTATAACATATGAAAGTTGGACTGCGCATACGACGATCCATTCGCTCTAAAAACTCCAACGCTACACCGTCCGCATCAATTCTCTATATTAAATCTTATACTACTACATATTGCTAACTCATTCTAACATCTAGTCCACACTATACTCTGTTAATCTAATTATAAATGTTATACATGCATTACTAATTTAAAATATACAAAGTTATTAATAAATAAAAAATTGTGTATCTAAAATCATTAGTAGTTTATTTATGCATGTAAATACATAACATCGATTGGAATTGAAAAGTTAAGTTGACATTTAAATAGAGATTCACACACATAAATGTACATTTTTTTGTAATGAACAATTGTATTAATTAAATGACTTAACTGGACTTTGTTTGAATTAATAAATTCAAATTAGTTTTATCTAAACAATTTGGAACGCCAAGTTAAGCAAAAGACAAACAGAAGAACATTAAACGTTATTCTTTCATTTTCACTCTATCCTCAATTAATTATTTTTCTCCTACATTTTTTATTTTTAAGAAATCAACCAATCATTAATTATCTTTATGAGGTTGAATAAATGTTTCTTATCAGATTTATACACTGAGAGAGATGATCATGAAAGATGAGAATCAAAGATTTTGGTATTTTCTTTCCGAAGTCACCTCCATGTGAATAGTTTAATGTGAGTTCAAAATATAATCATGCATATATAATTATGTTAAACTTATTAAGAAATAAAGTTTTATTCTGCAGGTAAAATTGTTTTCCAAAATATTTGATAAAAAATACAAAGATTATGAACTGACAAACCTCCCCCTCCCCATAATTGAATATTTTAAGCTATTTTCAGTAGCTTGTGTAACAACAATTAATAAATAATAAAACTCAAAGTAACTGCTGTGGATATCGAGAAGAGATGAAAAAACATAGATATATTGAGAAGAGGGATGGAAAACAAACCTATAAAAACACAAAAGTAAAAAAGAATATAAACACAGGAAACCTTCATCCCTAAATCGCGATCGATTCCTCACAAAAGTTTTTTTTCCGGAACAATCACAATTTTTATTTATAATTTTTTAAGTAGAGATTCATTGTATTAGATCTCATAAATAATATTGAGGTACATACAATATTTAGTTAGATTTATGAACATTGATACATATCAATCAGATAGTCCAAACATCTTTCTAAATTTTTTATAGATTTAATAAATTATAAATAAGATAATATTTTCATCCAATTAGATTATACCACATTTACCTCCGAATGAATATTCATGAAATAAATAAAACATGTAAGGGGTAAAAGAGAAATTCAAAAGTTTCTCATCTTAAACCTCTTTTAAAGGTACAAATTTATTAGACTTGCGTTGCACGTGAATATATTTTTTTATAAATATTATTAACATGTATAAACTTATTTTTTTCTTTCATATGTTTTATCATTGTGAGGTTAATTTAGAAATTGTATATGAAATTTTTATAATATATAAGCTGATGCATTTTACTCAATTTTAATTATAAATTATTTTTCTCTTTTATCAAATTTGTTTCAAGGGCTTTTTCTTTCATTCATTATGTATCATTGTTATATATTATATTTTATATTGATATGATTAATTATAATTTATATTCAACATAATTTCTATGATAAAATATAATGTAAAAAAGATTAATTAAATATCTAACCTGACAATAAAGACAATGTACGTTGATATTAAAACTTAATTATGATGAGTCATATAATACTAAGTTTAGAGATAATTTAGAAAATTTAATAATATGTAAGGATAAAGTTGTTCAAAAATATCTTTTACTCACTTTTATATATATATCAAGAAAGATAAGATAAATAGTTATAGAAATAGAGTTTTGAAAGTTTCATTTTCACTTTTAGTTCTAATGTTCACTAGATTAGTTTATACATAAAATAATATTAACTAAAAAATATTAGATTAATTTAAGACTTTTTTTTCTCATAGTTAGCCTTTTAAGATTTGCGCATAAAAATGAAAATAAAGAAATCTTTACTAAATAAATATTTGGTTAATTTGAGACTTGTATTTTGTTTATAATTAATCTTTTTAAAATCTTAAATTAAAAATGAGAAGAAAACATTTTTAAAGATGTTATTTAAACAAAGTCATTAATAAAAATTTTATAGAACAATTGAGATAATAAATACAAAATAATTAAAAAATTTCATATGAGTAATTGGGATAATAAATGTGTTGTAACTTGTAAGGATGATGTAGAAAAATTAAAAGATAATTAAGAGTAATATATTGTGCAAAAATATTTTTTCAACTTCTATATTTTTATATATAGTACATCGATATAGATTGATATTGATGCGAGATAGAAGATATTTGATATTACGAGCCAGCAAAAACCAATAAAAACAAAGTATCATACAAAAGATAAAATAAATGTGCCCTAAAACATGCATATATTTAAACAAAACTCAAAGAGCTCAATGGTAATTATAATCGATTCGGTTAATTTAAATAATCAAACTTTCGGTTCGATTATATTTTACAATAAATATGGAATTGATTTGAACTGATTAATTAGTTTTGCTATTTTTTATAAGTTTTATAATTGTAGTTGAACCAGTTACAAATAATCAAACTGAACTGATTACTTTTATTTCATTCAAATCGGTTCTTTCGGTTACACCGGTCCAGATCGGTTCGGTATTTAAGGTAACCGGTGAATCCATTTCGATTACAAAAATACCTTACTGACCGACCAAATCGAACCGTGCACACCCCTACACGAAATGCCTGAGGGTAGGGGTGTTCATCAAGTGGATTGGTTTGGTTTTAGATCAATTCTATAATCAAACCAATATAATGAGATTGATAAATGAGTAAACTAAACTAAATCAATCAAACATGTAAACCAATTCAAACCAAACCATTAATTATAGGTTTGGTTCGGGTTGAGTTGGTGGTTTCATTTTTTTTGTATTTAAAATTAACATAGTTAATACAAGAAAAGAACACATCTTAATAAAATAAGTCTTATTTCATTAGGTAACTTAGTTATTAAAATAATTTATAAGTAATCAATAAATACATATAAATGAATCTTATTTCATTAAGCTGAGACTATGTTTTTCATGAGGGTTGGCCTAGGTTGGAATGAAATTAGACTTTCTTTATGCCTAAGTAGTCATTTGGGTGATATGAAGAGGAAACCGAACCAAAACCAAAATTAATGGTTTTGTCAAAAATGAAACCAAACCAAATCATTATTACCATTTAAACCGTCACATAGATTATTGTTTAGGTTGATTTAGGTAGTTTCATCAGTTTATCAGTTTTTTGCATATCCCTACCTGAGGGATCCCAAGACTATAATTGAGGTGAAATAATTTCGTAATTATAAGGTGTACATGTGTTACCATGATATATGAGCAAAATTCATGTGCTCCCGTAAGACTTACAGTCAAAAGTTAATACAATTTAATATATATATATATATATATAATTATTCTGTGGGCATATGCTATTGTTATAATAGACATGGTATGGATAAAGATCATCGTCACAGATTCTCTCTTTGTTTTGAGAATAAAAAATGAATTTTCTCTCCGGTCTATTCAATATGAAAATAGATTTAGATTTGACAAAAAAAAACAAAAAGAAAAAAGGAAAAGAAAAGTAAAAAAGTGCCAAATCACATTTTTACGTCATCTGTTAAGCTAAGTTAATCTAGATCGTCCGTTATCAAAATAGACGGTCTATATTACAAAATACGTAATCCATATTACACAAACATAACTCTAATGTTGGGACGCCCATCAAGAGGGGATATGTATCTTATTCATCAATGTGAGCCTTAAACTAATTTTTTCTGTTTGGGTGCACGTGATATTTTATTTTGGTACACATTACATATTTTTATTGTAGCTCTAAGTGTCATTTATATGGACAAAAAAAGAAAACAAAAAACATATGCCATTATTCTCAAATGCAATATTCTTGTGTCCCATTGACATCTTTGTTAGCTTTACTTTGGTATATTCTACTTTAATTGTTTTGTCAATTTAAATATTAACATGTGGAGACATAATTAATATTAGGAAAGAATACATTATTAGTCTATTTAATTTTAATGATCCATCTATATATGATAAGGTTATAGCAGGGAGAAATATTTTTGGACAATAACTATTTTTTTTTAAAATTTTTTTACATTGTCCTTAATCTCATATTGAACATAAAAATTTATATGATGATATTTTTAGCCATTTGATTTAAATTATTATATTCAAAGACTTCTATTGCTAAAATTCCCATGTGCATAGTATTCGGATCTAATTATTTCAAAGAAAAAAAATGACTAGATACCTTTTTGCTTATATAATTTTATTTTTATTTCAATTGACAAGAAAATATCGTGACATGATTTATAAGTCTGTCATAACTTTATAACTCCTTAAAAGTTAAAATTTTGTAACTCTTTAGAAAGTTAAAAACAATATCTTTTATTATTCGGTTGATCAACTATCACTCATTTGGGGATCAGCTTATCATCTACATGTTGTAGAGTTTATCAAAAAGAGGTAAAAGCAAAGAAAAAGGAAAATTCTTTGGAAATCAAATTATAAAAACATTGCTTACAATATATGTATATATGAATTGACAGGTCATAGGCCCCACTCTTCTCCAGTTCTCCTCTCTACCCCTAATATTGAGAAACTCTTATCACCTTTGTCTCTTAAAGCTTATCACTTTAAGCTTCCAAAACAATAATATATTCTCCAAATCAAACAAACATCTGTCACATAGCTTATCAATGTGGTTCTTTGCAGCCACGTAACTTTATTTCATTCTGATCTATTTATCATTTCAATGTTTTCTTTATCTTTATTAAATCCCTCTAATTACACTTGCTATTTCTTGCAAACTTGTCCAATTTACTTTATACTTTTGGGTTCTAAATTGTCTTCTTTCCAATAAAAAATTAGTTTTTAATTTTTTAAGATAAAATTACAATTTTTTATGAAGATTAAAAGAATGACAACGATCTCTCCTATTGAATATTTTAACAGAAACATTATGTATCTTAAATGGAGGTTGTCCGTGTTGAGATTGGATGTCCGTAATCACCTCAACACAGATATTAAGGTGAAAATCAACTCTTATAATTTTTTTGTTTTATTTTTTTTTAAATCTATCCATTTGTTCAGAATCTATTTAAGACTTAATTTAAAATTTCAACTCACATCGTCTTAAATAACATATTTAGTTATGTCTTAAATTGTTTTTATGATTTTTTTGTCAATAGGGAGGGGGTTGAATTTACATGAGATTGAGCTTACGTTTCAATCAGGTAGCTTATCACTGGGTTAACCATTGGTTCTTTACTGTTTACGAAATTGGTTTTCATAATATTATGTAATGCGCTGATATAATGAATGAATATTATTTAAAAAAGATACAAGGAAAATAATAGTTTTTTTTTGTAGGAAATGAAAAATAATGTTTTTTGATTACTTAAAATTGAGGGAAACTAATCTTGCACGTAACTAGCATCTTCAATTCACATATTGGCTTAATTATTGTAGAGTACAAAGTTGCTAAAACCCAATCAAAGAGAGACCAAATTAAGGCACACTTGCATACTTGCATGTGATTTTTTACTCGGATTAGTCTAATTCTTAAGGATGTGGCTTGTCTGATATTGTTGAGTAACAATAAACGTGGAAGTTTGGGCTGGACTTTATTAAGAACTATCTAGACTGATTGAGTAAAAAGTAAAAAACTATAATATTTTTTACTCTACACTTGATAGTTAGGGGAGATCGAGACTGTCCAAATCTGAATAGACAACCCGAACCTTGCTAACTGCCCTCTATGTTGTTCGCATGCCAACATGGAATACGTTCGCAATTCTCACTATGTACAGAATAATAAAATAAACAGCACAGAGATTATCAAACGCCTTTGGTAATCATTTTTTTACGAATCTAAGTGATCAAGATATTCTGACATCAACCACTATGTGTCAACTTATCTCATCCATTGGCAATTTTTTCACATATTATATTGTTGATCTTCAAAGGACATCCAAATATAAATAACGTGCATGTATCGTACAACAATATGATGATAGAGACTAACTAACGATACACCGCATGTGGAAGATATTTTTATAACTATCCTAACGTCTTACCAATTTAAGATACCCCAAGTTCTTAAATGTTAGTAACAAAAACATTTATGCCTATTCGATGTATCTTTCGTACATTGCTCCATATTAATCTCATCTAACATTTAACTTGTGCAAGTGAATAGGAGTAACACAGAGAAAGCTAGGAATGTCATTATCTAAGACAACACTAATACAGACCATGAGAAGAGCCAAGAGTTCATGAATTTGCAAGGATACTTAGAGATGAAGCACCACTTGATAATGCATTGTATAAAAGAAGGGATTAGGCTGATGAGCAACAAAAAATGTGAAAGTTAGATATGGATTATCGTTAGATTTGACTCTCTGTCAGATTTCATTCTATTCAGGAGCTATGAGGGTGTGACCGTGACGTCACGTAGGTGTAGTTATAGATGTGATCTAGTCATAATAAACGATAAATATAGCCTGAGGACGTGGAAGTTGAGATCTAAATGGTGAAGGACGAGCACTTTAAGCCAACCTACGGTACGTGACAAAATGCTATTGGGTGGAGGAATTCAGATAGAATTCTCCAAATCTAGTAAGTAGAAAAATACCAAATGAAGCAAAAGTTTCAAAAGTCCTTTACAATGAAAGGAATGCCTCTATTTATAGAGAAGCTTCCATGTGGGTCCACTCCAATTAATACCTTGACTAATTGGCAGTGGACCTTACATAATGACACCTCAACAAGCTCGTTGAGGTGGCAATGTCCAGTCATCATTTGTTATAATCATAATCGCGTGGGCCAGGGTATCTATGAGGAAGATTTTCATGTACGCTATCTTTCACACTGGTCATGTGTCACTGCCAGAGACGTGTATAATAAGGAACCAACTAGAGGAAGCTATGAAGGCCATCGGCGTGGTAGAACAGGAAAGGCTGAGCGGAAAGACAGAAGATTTAATCAAGGATCAGCCTAACAGTTATAGTTGAATTCTCCAAATCTAGGGGAATATTCTGGCAATTTATTAATCATGCTTATGAATCCCCAAAATCTGATTGTAATCTTTTAATTATGGTTAAATTTGTTGGATCAAGTTTTAAAAATCTGAGAAAAAATCATTAAACCACGAACGGTTCGTGGGCGAAATATAAATTTTTTTACATCAACCAATTTAATTATATAAAATATTAAAATCAAAGATCCGATTATGCATACAAAGTTAATCGTATTCAAAAGAGGTAGAAACGATTTATACATTTTTGTTGTATCAGAGACTTTATGAATTGGTAGAATACTTATTAAATGCTTTGCGTTCTTCGATCTTCAAATCTAAGAACTTCAATTAGTCTTCGCACCAACAATCACTCATTGGATTCAGAAGTATATCTCGCAAGGACGTCGTTAGGAACTGAGTGTGAGCTCTCAAAACAACTGAGGAAGAGAAATGAAAATTTTCTCTTCCTCTGGTGATTTCGGCGACAACAGTAGGAGGGGAGAGAGAAACTTTTTTCTGCTATGTGTCATTAGAGCCGTGTCAACATACTTAGGTTATATTACCCTAATGCCATCATCTAAATATATATAATTTTGAAATTTTCACATATACCCCATATATGTGCAATTTTTGAAATTCACCCCATTATCTATAATTGCTGAAAATTCATCTCCCATTAAAATCAATATTATGTCTAAATTTATCAATCCAAAATTGATAACTAAAATTGATCTCCATCAATTAATTAATTAATTTCTCTTATTTACTAATTATCAAATAATAAATTGATTAATTTAAACATCAAGTAATTGCTCTTCACTAATTAAGTGACAACACCCATCATATATGGGTTCAGGAAATAATTTTGTCCCCAAAACACATTTTGGTCCAGCTGATATTGTTTTTTATATTCCTGTCCTCATGAGGTACTCCTAAGACCGAATAAACCCACATGAATAGAGCTATAAGATTCAAATACCCGGCAAATTTATCTCTATAAATTCTTAACCTATTTAATTCTGACATCGTACGACTCCACCATAGTTCGATGTCGAATCAACTCTCGATTCATGCATGCTACATTTTCTGTTGCTACAAATCAACACTTTTATTTTACGGTCCACAAAATACTTTAATATATTACCCTTTGTGAATACAGTAACAAGAGCGAGATGTAAAAATACTGACTCTATTATTATTATTTCCTTAACTACTTTATTGACAGTGAATAAGAAAGATATAATAGTGAATTGTCTCGTACAACTCTCCATGTCTTATTCAATGATATATTTCATCGAGTACCTGACCAGATTAATTTATTCACGCACTCATCAATAAAGTATAAGGTGATATTGTTGTATTTTATAATCTAACCACGAATTTTCATATTTGTGAATCACGCAGCTCTCACATAGTTGAATCACGATCCCAACATCTGAGGTATTGTCCAGCAATTCGAACCCACTCCTTTGACGTAATAAAAATCATAACTAACTATGTCAAGTTTCCTATTCACCTCTGGATTTGGGTAATTATAAAAATGCCCTTAAGGTGTACAATTAGACTTAGAGCTAGATAAACGGTTTTACTCTAAACTAATTTATTACTGGTCTATTCAACATGATCCACAACATGTCTAGGTCAAATGTTAGAGTCCCCACTTCCATGTCTCAAGATCGGTATCCTTTGGTTCAACCTAACAGTCGTAATTAGACTCGATTGCCCAGTCGATCCTAAGACTGTGAATAACGTTTTGACCTATTTCAAAAGAGTTTGTCTGTAAGACCCCTCAATCTTTACTCATCTTACATTGATAATAGTTCCAAGACTTGAGTAAATTATAAAAACACTTTAATTATAAGAAAAAATTGCATTCATTCATAAAATTCAGTAATACAAAATGTTAGAGAAATAACTAAATACTTATAAATAGTTATTACACCATACTTTATGGACATAATTTCAACAATCTTCCACTTGGACTAAAGTAGGCGTGTACAATCTTGTATCCCCGTGACCTCCAGATGATCATAAAAAACTGTACCGCTTAAAGTATTTGTGAATGGATCTGTCAGGTTGTTGACCGTCGATGTGTGTTACTACAACATCTTGGATATTTTGTGGCTCTTTGGTTCCTTTGAGTTTGTGCAACAAAGTGTCATGGGATTAGATTGGAAATGACTCACCACGTGCATGACATGACAAATGTCTGGTCCAGTGTAAAGTATCGCATACATAAGACTTCCTATGGCTAAGGCATTTGAAATCTTTCTCACGTCTTCCTCTTCTTGAGCAGTCTTAGGAGACTACTCCTTGGAAAGGCTGACTCCATGCCTGAAAGGAAGATATATTTCTTGGAGTCTTCGTAGATTTCTTCATGGTTCTTGAATAGGCAGGAAGAAATTTGGGTTTTGTGTGCCGCTTTCTTTGTTGGATCGGATTTTAGAAATTTGAGAAAATATTATTGAACCACGAACGGTCTGTGGGCTGAATATAATTTTTTTACATCAACCAATTTAATCATATTAAATATTAAAACCATACATCCTATTATGAATACAAAGTTAAACGTATTCAAAAGAGGTAGAAATGATTAATACATTTTCGTTGTCTCAGAGACTTTCTGAATTGGTGGAATCCTTATTAAATGATTCACGTTCTTTGATATTTAAATCCTAGAACTTCAATTAGTTTTCACACCAACAACCACTCGTTGGATTCTGAAGTATATCACGCAAGTAAGTCGTTAGGAACATAATGTGTGCTCTCTAAACAACGAAGGAAGAAAAATCATTTTTTTCTCCTCCTCTGGTGATTTCGGTGGCAACAGTAAGATGGGGAGAGATAAACTTTTTTTCTGCTCTGCGTGATTAGGGGTGTGTCAGCACACTTAGATTAGGTTACCCTAATGCCATCGCCTAAATATATATAATTTTTAAATTTTCACACGTACCCCATATATGTGTAATTTCCAAATTTCACTTCCATAATCTATAATTGACGAAAATTGAATCTCCCATTAAAGTCAATATTGTGTCCAAATTCATCAATCCAAAATTGATAAATTAAATTGATTTCTATCAATTAATTTCTCTTATTTACCAATTATCAAATAATTAGAAAATAATAAATTAATTAATTTGAACATCAATTAATTGCTCTTCACTAATTAACTGACAACACCCATCATATATGGGTTCAGGAAATAATCTTGTCCCCAAAACACATTTGGTCTAACTAATGTTGTTTTTTATATTCCTGTCCTCATGAGGTACTCCTAAAACTGAATATACCTACATGAATAGAGCTGTAACATTCAAATACCCGACAAATTTATTTCTATAAATTTCTAACATATTTAATCCTGACATCATACGACTCCACTATAGTTCGACGCCGAATCAACTTTCAATTTATGCGCGCTACATTTTGTGTTGGTACAAATAAACACTTTTATTTCACGCTCCATAAAATACTTGAACATATTACTCTTTGTGAATATCAATATCAAGTACGAGATGTAAAAATACTGTTTTACTTATATTGTTATTATTTCCTTGACTCCTTTATTGACAATGAATAAGAAAGATATAATAGTGAATTGTCTCGTATAATTCCACATGTCTTATTCATACATTTCATCTAGTATCTGGCTAGGTTAATTTATTCACACACCCATCAATAAAGCACGAGGTGATACTGTTGTATTTTGTAATCTAACCACGAATCATCATATTTGTGAATCACGAAACTCCAACATAGTTAAATCACAATCCCAACATCTGAGGTATTGTCTAGCAATTTGAACTCACTCATTTGACGTATCAAAGATCATAACTAACTAGGTCAAGTTTCGTATTCACCTTAGAGTTAAAGTAATTATGAAAATACCCTTAAGGTGTAACAATTAGATTTATAGCTAGATAAACGGTTTTACTCCAAACGAATTTGTTATTGGTCTATTCAACATGTTCGACAACATGTCTAGGTCAATCATTAGAGTCCCCACTCCCATGCCCCAAGACCGGCATCTTTTGGTTCAACCTAACAGTCGTAGTCGGACTCGATCGCGTAGTCGATCCTATGATTACAAATAACGTTTTGAACAATTTCAGAAGATTTTGTCTGGAAGACCCCTCAGTCGTTACTCTTCTTACGTTGACAATAGTTACAAGACTTGAGTAAATTATAAACACACTTTAATTAAAAAAAAATTCATTCATTCATAAAATTCAGTAACACAAAATGTCAGAGAAATGACTATATACTCATAAATAGTTATTACACTATATTTTATGGACATAATTCCAACAAAATATCCTTGGAATCAGTGAATATTACATCCTTAGGAGAATATTTATCGTTTTAAGGGATGTAACAAGATCTCATGAGAAGCCTATAAATAAAGGCTAATTGTAAGTTCAAGAGAGGCATCTCTCCCCCCTCGCAATTTACTTCTTTGAGTGTGAGGAAAAAATCCTTTATATTTTGGTGCTTTCATTGAGAGCGAGTTGAAACCTCAAAGAAAAACCCCTCCGAAAACCAAACAATGCCTTGAACCAGATCAAGCACTGCCCTCAATGAAGGAAACGAGAATGGTGATGATCTTGCCAATTAACCCGCTCCCCTAGCTACGATGCTTCAGGCTATCCTAAACAGAATGCAAGAAAAGGAGCAACAAAACATTGAAACGCTACACAATGCATGACAAACAATACAAGAACAAGTCGCCGCACTGCAACAGGACTTCACACAGACACATGCGAAAGTCAGTCAACATACAAATTGAGGAATGGGAAAATAATCTAGAAGGAGGTTAGAGTGAAGCTAGACGCTAGGACAATGAAAATAGTAGGAAGTTCAGTCCAAAAAATCCATGAAAAAGAGGTAGCGGGAGAAATCTGTCCACCAAAAGTTATACAGAAGCGACAATGGAGCTGGAAAGAAAGATGATGGATCTTAGGAATCTGGGGAATGCAGGAAAAAATTACCTTGAGTCACTCACCAGAGCCCCGTTAAGCTTGGAAGTCCTGACCTCCCCTATACTAAAAAAGTTCGTAACACCTAAGTTCAATTGCTAAGAAGGGAAGTCTTACCCGATGGACATCTAAGACGATTTAAGCAAGTTAGAGCGTTATACCAACATGATGATGCATTGATGTGCCGAATATTTCCAACGAGCCTGGATATAACTGCACTTAAATGGTATCATTCACTTCTTGCTCATTCGATTACTAACTTTGTTGTCATGTCTACTGTCTTTTTAGAGCGGTCCTCTACATATAGAGCAGTGATGGAAAATTCAAAGTATCTCCTTACAATCTCTACCAAAAAAGGAGAAACTCTATGTGAGTACACCCACAGGTTTAAAGAGGAAATGACCAAGGTGGAGAACTGTAACGACATAGTTGCTAGGCTAGCTTTTAGATGGGGCTGGACCTGGAATCCCCCTTTTTTAAGGATTTGACGAAGGTCAAACCTTTGACCATGGTGGAAACCTTTCAACGGGCGCAAACTTACATCACGTTTGAAGAAAAAATGAAGAATTTATTAAAGCTGACGGGATGATGAAATGATGGGTAAAAAAAGAAGAACGGAATTCGAGAACTGCCAGAAAACAGAATCATAGAAACGGTAAAGGACAATGAATGAGGAGATAGTAATCAGGGCAAAACTGACAGCCATGGGAGATAGCTAACGACATCCATCCTAAAGATAAAGTCCATACACACTGTTGACGGTATCAATAAATCAAGTTCTAGACATGATAAATGACAAGCGTTGGTTGAAGAGACTAACCTTACTCACGAAGGAACCGTACTACAAGAAAAAATATAGGTACTGCTCGTATCATAGGAGCAATGGGCATTACATGAAGGATTATTATCAGATGAAGGACTACGTCGCAAAGCTGGTGAAAGAAGGATAGCTCAATCAGTTTGTGAACAAAGAAGAGATGAAACAGGAAGTGAAAAAGAGGCCCTTAATGGAAAAAATGAGTAAAGAGAAACAACGACTTTGGATAGTTGACACCATCATCATGTTTACTGAACATGAGGGAACTACAAAAAATGAAAGGAAAGTATATTATAAGAAACCATTGCTGGAAGAGAACTGGGAACTAGGAAGTTCCTCAAACGACAGTGGTAACCTCCCACTCATATTTGACGACTTGGATTTAGAGCATGACGGACGCCGTCATGATGCCTTATTCATCTTAATATAAGTTGGAAAATGTTTGCTAAGGAGGATGCTGATTGGCAATGAGAGTGTCGTCTATATTCTTCATCGGTCAACACTCAAGAAAATGTCTATTGGGGAATGACAGCTGCAAGGTCCATCATAACCGCTGATAGTGTAGAGCCGTTCAACTACCTCATAGAATTTATGTTGTTTGACACGTCATCTCCCTTTAATGCCATCGTGGGGAGAACCTGACTACACAAGATGGAAGCCACACCGTCACCCTATTACCAATTTTGAAGTACCTATCTCCAGACGGGATCAAGACCATAAGAGGAGATCCAACTACTGCTCAAATTCGTGCCATAACCGCACTGGAATAAGCAAGAAAGAAGACAACGGTAAATAAGTTGGATGAGCTAACAATTGTAAATAAATAATAGTAATCACGGGAGGACGCACATGAGGGTCTGTGATACGAAGCGGGGAAAAAAGCTGAAACCATATGCTTAAAGGAAGAGACACTGAAAACAACCAACATTGGAGTCCACCTCAAACAAGCGAGAAAAGAACGGCTGGCAGAATTTCTATGGGGAAACAAAGACATATTTGGGATGACATCCCACGAAATGCTAGGTGTACCTAAAAATATAATATGTCATAAGCTGAATAATGATCCTATTGTCACGTCAGTAAAGTAGAAAAATAGGAGTTTCACGCCATAATGAAATATGGTCATCAAAGAAGAAGTCGGCAAGTTGTTGAAAACGAGTTTAATCAGGGAGGTAGATTACCCAGAGTGACTTGCAAACATTGTCATGGTAAAAAAAGAACGAAAAATAGAGAATATGCGTAGACTTCACAGATTTGAATAAAGTTTACCCCAATGATGAATATCCGCTGCCGAGAATAGACCAGATGCTGGATGCCACCTCGGGACATGAGCTCTTAAGTTTCATGGATGCCTTCTCAGTATATAACTAAGTGAAAATGTTCCAAATTGATCAAGAAAATACATTTTTCATAACTGAACGCGGTACTTTTTGTGACATAATAATGTCTTTCGATTTGAAAAATGCATATGCTACTTACCAGAGGTTGGTGAACAAAATATTATGAGAACAGATCGAGAAAACTATGGAGGTCTATGTGGACGGTATGCTAGTAAAGTGATGTAAATGGGAAGATCACATCAAAGACCACGATGAGACTTTCTCAATCATGAGGAAAAGCTCCTTGAAACTGAATCTAGAAAAATGCACCTAAAGTGGCAGTGGAAAAAATAATAAGTCACTTGGTCACACAACGGGGAATTGAAGTTAACCAGGACTAGGTTAAAGCCATAATGGAAATGTGATCCCCTCAAAATCGCAAAGAAATACATGCCTAACCTGATGATTAGCAACACTAAATAGATTTCTTTCAAGATCAACAGACAAGTGCAAGCCGTTCTTTGCAAAACTAAGGAAGAACTCCACATACGGATGAGATGAAGAATGCGAAAAAGCTCTTAATAAGATCAAAGAATATTTGACAACTCTGTCATTATTGTCAAAACCAAAACCTAGATAGATCTTGTTTTTGTATGCAGCCATATCACATATAGCTATCAACGTTGTTCTAATCAGAGAAAAGGAAAGAAAACAAAAGCCTGTATATTTTGTAAGAAAAAGCTTGGTGGCAGTTGAAAGTGAAACCCGTAACAAAAGAATGGAGAAGTTAATACTAGCCATCGTGGTGGCAGCAAGGAAGCTAAGGCCCTATTTTCAAGCACACAACATAAATGTGCTGACAGATTCACCAATTCGAAGCCTCTTGCATTCGCCCGAGGTCAGCGGAAGAATGGCGAAGTGGGCAATAGAGCTAAGCTAATACGAAATCTATTACGATATGAGGACATCGATTAAAGGGTAAGTTTTAGCTGACTTCGTAGCGAATTTCACTGTTGACAACGGGGAAAAAATTGATACCGGATCCCAAGCCATTGGGGACAGAACATGGGAACTGTACGTTGATGGAGCTTCAAACGACAAAAGAGTCAGAGTGAGAGTTGTCTATAGACCTTGTTTAGCGAAACACTAGATCACTCTTTTTCATTTGGATTCGATTCTCGAATAACGAGGCAAAATATGAGGCTTTGATAGCGTGAACCTCCTTACTACGAGAACTGGATGTAACTACAGTAAAAATATTCTGTGACTCAATGCTAGTTGTGAAACAGGTTATGGGAGAATTCACAGCAAATGATGAAAGGATGATCAGTTATTTACAACGGGCAAATAGAATTACTGAATCAACTGAAGAGTTATGAAATCCATCAGGTCCCAAGAGCAGAAAATGGACTTGCGGATGCGCTAGAAAATCTGGGATCTTTGCTATAACTCTCACGAAAGTGGAACGTACCGTCGAATTTCTCAAAAAATCAAGTATCAGGGTAAAAGTGGTAGCGGATGTGGAAATTCAAAAAGAGCCTAGCTGGAAGGATGATGTAATCTGTTACCTGAAGGAAGGAATCTTACCACACGAAAAACTTCGCACAAAGAAAGTCCGGCAGCAAAGCGCTAGGTATTGCTTGATTAATGGTTCATTGTATAAGCAATCTTTTCAGATCCATATCTGAATTTGCTAAGGGAAAAGGAAGCCTAGTACGTGTTAACACAGATTCACAAAGGAGTGTGCGAAAACCATACCAGGGGCATATCTTTAGCTCACAGAGTGTTGAACGAAATATACTACTGGCAAAAAATGCACCAAGACGCCAAGCAGTATGCAAGAAAATGTGTTAAGTGTCAACAATTTTCACCCGTGGTCAAAACGGCCCCTGTGAGTCCTTGACTGTTCATGCAATGGGCTCTGAACATTGTCGGACCACTCCCCATGGCACCTGCTCAGAAAATCTTCATGTTGGTTGCAACAAACTACTTCACTAATTAGACTGAGGCAGAGGCCTTTGCTAGGATTTGCGAGTAAGATGTAAGAGGGTTCCTATGAAAAAATATAGTGTGCCGATATGAGATCCCTAGGTTCTAGTTTCTGACAACGGACTTCATTTCACTGGGAGGATGGTGAAGACCTTCTACGACGACTTAAAAATTGTCAATCGATTCTCCACACCCTATTATCCACAAGGAAACAGATAAACTAAGAGGTCAAACTGAATTATACTTGATAATATGAAGAAATGCCTAGAATCGGCCAAGGGAAAATGGGTTGAAGAACTACCAACAAGAACAACTCCGGGAGAGGCAATGGGCGAGACACCATTCGCCTAGCCTACGGAATGGAAGCAGTAATACTTGTAAAAATTGGAGAACTCATGAAAGAGAACTAACTCAAATTAGAACTAACTGAGCAGCAAAACGAAGAACTCATGGAAGAGAATCTCAAATTATTATAAGAAAGGAGAGAAGAGAAACTCATACGGATGACTAATTATAACCATAAAATAAAAGCCTACTTCTGAAGAAAAACCAGAAAGCGGGAGTTTTAAAAAGGAGATCTAATCCTAAAGAAGATCTTTTAAATGGAAGGAAAGTTCGATCCATTTTGGGAAGGACCATACACTGTTAAAGAAGTAGGTGGCAGTGGATACTATCATCAGACAACTGAAGAAGGAGAAGAACTGATGAAATCATGGAACATCATATATCTAAAAACGTACTTCATTTAACTTATTAAATGTTGTTATAATAAATAAATTTTCTCGTGATTTTTTTTCCGGCAAGGGTTTTCCACATAAAAAACTTGTGTAAACTCTCTCCCTAATCTCTTGAAATTTAATGTGGAAACTGAAAGATCGACGGCCTAGTAGCCAAATCTTTTGAGAGCATGTAAAAAATATTCTCTCTAAAAGTTGGAAATTGAAAGGTCGGCGGCTTAGTAGCCAAAGCCCTTAAGAGTGGGAAAAACCTTCTCTCTAAAATGTGAAAACGGAAAGCTGGACGGCCTAGTAGCCAAAGCCCTTGAATGCGGAAAAAACTTTCTCTCTAAAATGTGGAAAAAAGAGTAAGAGAAAATGACAACGACTTAACAGCCTAAGTCCTCGAGAGCGAGAAAAACCCTACCTCTAAAATGTGAAAATGAAAGGTTGACGGTCTTAACACCTAAACCCTTGAGAGTGGGGACACCTTCTCTATAAAAAGAAAGAAATCAAAAGGTCGGTGGCCTAGTAGCCAAAGCCATTGACAGCAAGAAAAATCCTCACTCCAAAATGTGGAAAATAAATAAAGGAGTGCAAGAAAACGAACAATAAATGAAGCAAAACGATAAAGTACGAAGAAACAAAGCCAAGAGTTAAAGATGGAAAAGCAAGCAAGCTCAAAGGAAACAGAAGTAAGGCAAGAAGAAATCACGTTCGTTAAAAAGGAGAAACCAAATGTCAAAATCTTTGAAAGTGGATAAAGAGAAAAGCGGAAAACCTTCAAAATTTGCTACTACTCTTAATTGTTAAACCATTTACTAAATTTTTGTTTAAATATTTGGAACGTTAACAATGGAAGTTGTTAAAGGAAAAAATTTTAAGTGTTAAACTACTTTTTGAATTTTTACTAAGTGTTAGAGCGGATAACAAACGAAATGACAGAAATTGTTAAAAGAAGAGATCACTTCATTGATAAAGGGGAAAATCACAAAATTATATTTAAAAAAAATTACAAGTACATAAAATGAAAATCCCAAAAAAGTAAAAAGTTAAGATTCTTCAACAGGGACAACTTCGTCGACGGGAACAACAGAGTCAACAAACGCATTCTCAGCAGCGGGATCATCCTCAGTGAAAGATCCCACTTCGGCTTGGGATTATGAAACCTCTTCGAGATGGACTTTGGGAGGATTGTTCTCCTTCTCATCCTTGTATCCTGCATGGTAGACTTTCTTCTCAACCTTGCCAAAAATGCCTTGGAAGACGTCTTTCGTCTCACTCTATCTCACTCTCTCCCTCCCCCCCCTCTCTCTCTTCGCTCGCCCTCCTCCTGGGCTAATTCTGCGGTAGCAAATTTCTCCTCAATGATCTTCAAGTTCTTTCCAGAAATGGTCAAGCACCTCTCGGACTCCTCCAAAGCTTCATTTGTGGCCTTCAGTGAGTTCTCTAGCTTAGTAAGCTCCGCCGTTGTTGCCGCTGTACCCTGGGCGAACTCCTCCACTGTCCCCTGGAGGTTAGCCTGTCTCTTCTTTAGCCGATCAATCTCGGCTTGGCGATGGCCAAGGACAGCGTGACATCCTTTGACCTCATTCTTCCATTGAGCCATAGTCTGCTCATTTTTCTGGAAATGCTCCCGGAGACTGTTGTGAAAACTAATGGCCTGCAAGATATACAAAGGGAGATAATCAAACATTAAAAATGTAGAAGATAAATGAAGAAAGCAGGAAAAGAAAAAAAAGAAATACTTTCATCAGACCATGACTCAGGGAACAAATTAAACACCCATGAGCACTATGTGTGCAGAACGGGGATCATTGGGGAAGTTCACAGAAGACGGGATCAGTGGGACACCAGTGAAATGCCTCCACCTCCACTAAGAAAGATCTTCCCATGCTCCTTCAGAACTGAATGAGTGAACATGAACATACTCCATCGGTTCTGACTGTGAGGGAGGAGGAGGAGAAAGTGAACGATCTTAAGAACCCACTCATGGAATTGAAGGAATGTGATGAATGGCGGGAGAAGACTCTTTTAGGGCGATGGAAGTAGGAAAAGTACTGGGAGCCACTCGGGAAGAACTCAGAGCTTCATGCCTTGGGCAGACGCTCCTCTCTTCTTCGACGTCCCCAACAATAGTGCTTGTTGCACCGACGCCTCAACATAACTACGCTCACAGGCGCCTCGACATAACTGAATAAGTCATTCTCGTTGAACATATTCCCGTTCAAACCAAGAAGAAATAGAAGTCCTATACTCAGATGTTGAAAGTGACGATTATCTTCTCTTGGGACTTCCTGGAAAGATATGGCTTGTTGTTCTTCTTGTTATCTAAAAGAAAAAAAGGGGGTCAAAATTAGACAAAAGGAAAACAAGAATAAAGAATAAAAAAAAGGGGAACCGAAGCTCCAACGACTTATTGAAAACTCCCAATTTTCGGGGGATTGTCCAGTGACCATCATTGTCCCAATTCCCTCCAATTTGAATGATGTCATGGCAATAAGTCTCGTTGCGATACTTAATGATATAGCAAGCACGAAGCTCGTCAATGCCTAAATCTAAGCCATATCTTCTGTTTAAGGCCTCGAAACCTAATAGAATCCTATAAGAGCTTGGAGTGAATTGAGACGGAGCCAGCGCAACGGTATGGAAAAACTCTTGTAAAAAAGGAGAAAAATGAAGCTTAAGTCCTAAAGCTATATGCATCGAACTAAGGGTGATTTGGAATGTGGGACTACATTCTAGGCCAAGATGATTACTCTCTCCTAAACTACAAACGACATCAGAAGGGAAGACATCTCTATGGGAAGCAATGAAATGGTCAAGCTCAGCTTGGGACCTAACTAAGGGAACATGAGGTTTGAACCTATTACAGCCTGCCATGCTTAAAAGACTTAAAGGAAATGATACGCAAATTTTTTTTCCAGAAGAAGAAAAAGAACTTACAATGAAAGATGAAGGTAGGGGAGAAATGAAGGAAGAAAGGTCCTTAAATATGTTGCGATTTGAAAGGAAATTGAAACACACCTTATAGCTTTTTGAAAATGAGAATTGCAAAGGAAGTTTTACAGAGAAACATGACTGACAAGACGGAACCATCACCTGTACTGACAAATGATAGAGTGACAACTGGGAAAGGAAAAAGTGATAAGGTGTACTCTACACGAAATAGTTGAGAGCGGGAAGGTGAAAAGACATCGAGAAACGATGAAGAGCCATTTTACGGAAGGGACGTCAACAAGAACGGGAGACGAAGCGGTTACTTAGGTAAGGCACGCATATCTTTTTACTTATTTATCATTTATCTTTTGTTTTTTCAATGTTTGTAGGTTCTCGATGAATGGCACGAAAAAGCAGAACTTAATCAAATCTCTCATCAAAGCACGCAAAAACTGAGTTCCTCATCATTACACATCAATAAATAAAATACGGGGGGCAAATGAACATAAATAAAATCGCCAGAGACATGTGTATAAAAAAGAACCAACCAGAGGAAGCCGCGAAGGCCATCGACGTGGCAGAACGAGAAAGGCTCAGTGGAAAGACAGAAGATTTAATCAAGGTGTAGCCCAACAATCATAGCTGAATTCTCCAAATCTGGGAGAATATTCCGGCAATTTATTAATTATGCTTGTGAATCCCCCAAATCTGATTGTAATATTTTAATTATGGTTAAATCTCCCTAGAATATAGTGAATATTCCATCCTTAAGAGAATATTTCTCATTTGAAGAGATGTAACCAGATCTCATGAACAACCTACAAATAAATGTTGATTGTAAGTTCAAAAGAGGCAATGCTAATCACCTAAAAACAATATTCTTTGAGTACATTCTCTCTCTTTCAATTTACTTATTTGAGTGTGTGAGGAGAAAGTTATTTACACTCATTAAAATAATTTATCAAATAAATAAATGACACGTTATCAGTTAAAAAATTTTCGATTGATTAGTCTCTAATTATTTCCATATATAAGTAATTATAAATTTGCGATAATCAAACATGATCACATTAAAGTCAAAGTCTCACCATTGACAGCTAAACCATCACACAAGAAAATATTTTAAGAAAACACTTACAAAAAGTATATGCGAACATATAAATAAGTCTAAAGTGTAAATTAAGTATTGATGTAAGCCAATTTTATAAAGTTAATTTAAAGAAATATAAAAGAAACTAAAAAAATTAGCTAACAATGAAAATTATTTTATAAAATAGGTTGTCAATTGACTTGGTCAACGATTCAATTAATAATTTTAAATTATTGTAGATTTAAAAGAGAGAGAAAAATCTAAGTAGGAAATGGATGAGAATGGTCCCTTTATAAATATTAAAAATTTGGATAAAATAGCAAACAGTATTTAAAAAAAATTGAAACTTCAATGGCTTGTCCACCGGACTCCAAGCTCCTAATCCTCTCCCTCTCTGTTTCTCTCTCTATGAACTGTCTTATTCTGGATTGTCCTGGCCAAGTTGCCAACCTTTCAATCTTACTCATCCAGGTCAGCAAGAGTTGTTTCGAAGAAACACCCACCATATATATAATATAGAAAAACTTGAATTGCCCAACACAATATCATTACGATTCACGCACGAGTTTCTTTTTCCTCAATAGTACCCTGGGGCCTGCTTCTTGTAATTTCTGATTAATTTCAGTCTCTAAGAGAGGAGAAAGGTCCTTGATTCTTCTTCAAATTACGTTTTCCTTTTCTCTCTCAAAAAGACAAGGCTTGAGAGAGAGAGAGAGAGAGAGAGAACGAGGGGTTTGGGTTGTATTATTTTCTGATTGAAGACTTTTTGGGGGTTGAAATTTTTGTTGGATTGTAGATGATTCTTTGTGCTTCTATCTACACTATCTGCAAAGATGCAGCTGGAATCGCCGGTACCTTTCTCTCTCTCTCTCTCTATATATATATATGTTTTCTGGGTTATTGCTGTAATAGCTAATAGTTCTTCTTTAGACCTTCAATTTGGCTGTGTAGCCTTTTTGGGTCTAGAACTGAAATGTAAATGATGAAGTGAAAGCCCTTTGGATTCTTTTTGCGTTTAAATTGGGGTAGCATTTTACTGGTTTCTGCAAATTGTTATGCTAATTCAATATTTTGGTAAGATTGGACGCACGGCTTAGTGTAAAAGTAATTGAATTTCTTCTTGCTTTATCTACCTACCCCTCATATTAGTTTCAGACTGTGGAATGTATATCTTGGAGATTATGAGAGAAGGGAAACAAAGACTGTCAATCTTCTGATTTTCATTGTTTGGTCTGATTGGAGAGAAAGTGAAAGTCAGTTGATGGAATCTGAAATTCGGAATCAATGATGCTTATGGTCTGGATGATTATAACTATTTGATGCTTAATAAATAGATTCTTCATATTCATAATAGATTCAGTAGATATTGATTATAACTATTTGATGTGATATTGCAGGGAACATCTTTGCTTTCGGGCTTTTTTTGTCGCCTATGTAAGTTCTTCTGATAATACATTCCATTGAGCTTGACTTTTAATATGGAAATTACCATTGACGGAAAATTTTCTGTTTTTGTGGATCGTCTTTACAGACATACCTTTAGAAGGGTCATCAGGAATCGTTCAACCGAACAGTTCTCAGGGTTACCATATATATACGCCCTCTTGAACTGCCTGCTCTGCATGTGGTATGGCACTCCACTCATATCTTCCGATAATATATTGGTTATGACAGTGAATTCAATCGGTGCCGTTTTCCAATTAGTCTACATCCTTCTCTTCATAATATATGCAGAGAAAACGAAAAAGGTTACTCCTCGTTAACATTTACTCGTGTATTTCTTCATTTTGAAAACTTCTTATCTCATTCCTTACTCTCGTTAAACGGTTCCAACAGGTGAGAATGCTCGGGTTGCTACTTGCAGTTTTTGGCACTTATGCTATTGTAGTAGCCGGTAGTTTGCAGATAGTAGACCTGCTCATGAGGCGGATGTTTGTTGGGTTCCTCAGTGGTGCTTCTCTCATATCCATGTTTGCTTCTCCATTGTTTATAATTGTAAGTTGATTCACACTTACTGTGAAACTCTCTCTTTGGATAATGCCTCTTTTTCCTGTTTAATGAGATTTAATTGACTTACTTTATTACAGAATTTGGTGATTCGAACAAAGAGCGTGGAATTTATGCCGTTTTATCTCTCCCTTACGACCTTTCTCATGAGCATTTGTTTCTTGCTTTATGGAATCTTCAATTATGACGCCTTCATTTATGTAAGCTTCATGACATTTTTTATTCAGTTGCTCAAAAGCTGTATACTTCTATATGCAAACATATATTAGCATGTTGCTTTGTTAAAATTCAGGTACCAAACGGAATAGGAACTGTTTTGGGGATTGTACAATTAGTGTTGTACTTCTGTTACAGTCAAAAGTCGAGTGAGGAGTCCAGAGAACCTTTGATTGTATCATACGCGTAAAGTGCACTAACAGAAAGGTAAGAACTTTCCAAATGCTAAGAAGGGGGTTTTCCTTCATTTTTTGTTTTTCTAGTTGCATTGATTGGATCTGTCGTTGTTTTGTTTTCTAGGTTCAGTTCTGATTTCTTTGACGAAAACAATAATAAGAACAAAATGTTCTAAGTGAAGGGTGGTGTATATCGGCCTTATATCGTGTTCTTGTGAAAATTTGCAGCTTCACATCTTAGAATTCTGAAAATTCTTTGCCCATTTTTTATTATGTTCAATTGTAATAATACATAACAATGTAAAATGAGTTCAACCTACAATCTTACTATTTAAGATGCAAGGGGGACTTCCCGGTCTGAACCCCGGGAAGTAAATAAGAGAAGCCCGTGTTTTTAAATGGCTTTATTAGCTCCTGCTGGTTATACGGTGACGAGATCGGAAATCTGAAGATCTTTTGGCATTATCTCCAGCTGTTTGTGTTCTGAATTGAGATTGTATCCAAATTTTGTACAGAGAATTGTGTTACTGTTATATATTCAGTGTTGGGGTAACAGAAGGGGTATGTTGAGCTAATAATTGACTTAGATCTCAACGACCTCGAACAAAAAGTTGGATGTGATCTTTTTAGTAGAAACTTCATCTCAATAAAGCAAGAAACATGGATATGTTAAAGAAAAGACTAGTCGATGATTCTATTGCAAAAGGAAGATTATACAAAGCTTTCTATTCCTATTACTGGAAATTCCATTCTCTATATTATACAACTAGTTTGGATTTGGAAATTTTCCCAGAAAGAAAAATCACAGTAGATCCCTCAGTGTTGTTTTCACTACTGCGGTGGATTTCTCCTACACAGACAATAAAATGATGTCAGTCTTCAATAAGCAATTGTACATGAGAGGTCTTGTTTTAAACACATGATTTTGAGATTTGGACCGATTAAGTGTTTTTCAAATGTCTAGTCTAGACAATCTAGATTAGTTTCATGGAAATAGATCCTTCCTTTTGGGGATTCCAACAGGAAGGTTATGTTTGTGAAATCGTCGTCGTGCGTGAAGAAATGGACCGTCATGATCATCTCAATATGTATGTTTAGATGATAAGAAATTTTTTATTTTTTTTATTTGTTTTCTTCTTTTTTTGTTGTGATTTTATAAGATAAAATTTGAGTTGTTTATTTTTAAAATAGATAGTTCATATTCAACAAGATTATTTCATGTTTCATAGAACACAAGAAATCTATATCTAGTTTTTATGAGTTTTTAAAAGAAAATAAATTTTTATTTCGTACATTGGAAAATAATATAATGGTCGACACCATTAAACAAATCTGTTAAGAATTTAAAATGTGAAAAAATTGTAGAATATATTTCTTAAATAACGAATAGAATTTGAGAAACGGTAAGGCGTAGACCAAAAGAAAATAAGACATGCATTTTTATTTAAAAAGAAAATGTGATTTTTTTCACATGAGATTTTTTTCACATGAGAAAAATTAAGTTATTTTCGTACTAGATTTATAGTAGTATTTTGACGTTAATACTAACACTTGTTAGAACATTGTGTGACGTTAATATTAACCATATGGAAATTTGGTTTTAAAAAATTGAGAAATTTGTCTTTTTCAAAAATCTCAAAAAAAATTTAAGGCTGCGGGACGGAAACTTCTATGTAAGAGGTAATAGCTTTTTGAATATTTAAATACATTTGTTTTTCCAATTAGTTATCAAGACAAATACTTTTACAGGGAAATTATTATAACATAACTTATCAATTATCATAAATATATGAAGAAAATAGGAATTAAGGTTCATCATTTCCTAACTAGTTCTCACCAAACACACTACCTGTAAGCAAATATATAAGTCAAGATTCTCAACTTGGTTTTGAAATTTCTATCTTTATCCCATCCAATGTTATGACCAATCCAAGCAATTATACACTATTAGATTATTAAAGTATGATTTCTTAAAACATAATTTTATAATTAATCATTGAATTAATTGAACTGGTTAATGCTTAAAGGAAAATGCACTTTAAATAAAAATTTTGTAAGTGTTGGCCATTAAACCTATTAAAAACTAATAATCACTTAAAAATACTTCAGAAGTATTGTTAAATACAATGAATTTGAGAACGCTTATTTTTAAAAATATTTCTTCAATAAATATATCTCAGCTGCTTTTTAAAATAAGCTTTCAAGTATCTAAAAGATATTTTTAAAAAAAGTGTTAAGGTATATGTTTTAAACATTAAAGTGATTTAAATTAAAATACTTACTCAATTACTTCATACCAATAAAAATATTACTAAACAAAAACATTCTCAAACATACTCGATAAATAAAGGTTTTTTTAATAAACGTTTCTTACCAGATAAAAATTATAAAACAAAGTCTTTATATATAGTTTATGTTCAAATGTACATAAAAATATATATGACATGTACCTTACAATTATCACTATATAAAGGCAATTCAGCCAAAAATGCTATAAACAAGTTTCCTAAGTAATAATTTTTTAATGACAGAAAACCTTAAAAAGCGAATACTAGAAAGTTGGTATACCTGTGGACCGGTTTCCACGAAAGAAGACTCCTTTTGAAGTTCATGAAGCAAGCGGCCTCTTTCATCATAAAGTATAAGCCCACTAAACCTTGGTAGCTCACATTTCTCCCCCATTAATATTGGCCTCTGCCACACCGCCGACGCGGAGTTATGGCTCTGCCACCCCACGTCAAGCCCACGAACCTCCGTCCCGAGCAGCGGCGGCGGCCTCTCCCTCCAACTCTCGCTGTTCCTTTCCGCCCACTTCTTCGGCCTACTCCATCGCACCGAGCTCATCAACACCCTCTTCATCGAAACCCAACCACAACCTGTCTCGGACGATTTAGGACCCATTAGGTTCCTCTCATTCGTTTCTTGGCCAGTAAGTTGTTTCCTTTGGGCCTTTCTTTTTAGCACCGTGGCCGCGCAAATCCCGACGACGGCAAAAGCCGTGCATGTGAAGAGAAAAAGGGCTTCTTGGGTTGAAAGCTTCCATTTATCCTCTAAATTCCAAAGAGCTTCCATAAATTCTGAAGGTTATATAGTTTATGATGGAAGAAGAAAGGAGAAGAGTAGAAGCATATTTGTAGTATGACATTTTGGGATAGAGTGTGGGAAAAAAGAGTGCAAAAATAGTAGAAAAATAGAGAGCTTCACGTGGAAGTCCACCGCTGATTGGGTTAAAGAGTATTTAGCCGTTGGGTCTATTTCACCGTTCAAGGCTTAATAATGGACATTCACGGACAACTCAAGTTTGTCTTAAAGCCCTCAGTATGAGCAGTACGGTGCAGAATCGCCGGGACCTCTCTCTCTCTCTCTCTCTCTCTCTCTCTCTCTCTCTCTAAGTTTTCTGGGTTATTGCTGCAATAGCTAATAGATTCTTCTTTAAACCTTCAATTTGGCTGTGAGACCTTTTTGGGTCTGGAAGTGAAATGTAAATGATGAATTGAAATCCCTTTGGATTCTTTTTGCGTTTAAAGTGGTTAGCATTTTACTAGTTTCTGCAAATTGTTATACTAATTCAATATTTTGGTAAGATTGGACGCACGGCTTAGTGTATAAGTAATTGAATTTCTTCTTGCTTTATCTACCTACCCTCATATTAGTCAGTTGGTGGATTCAGACATTCGGAATCAATGTTGCTTATGGGCTGGATGATTGGATGTGATTTGTCTTAGACAAGCATAAATGAGTAGCTACTGGCTAGGATTGCTATCTGCAGGGTAGACTTTACCAATAAAACTGAAGAAAATACTGCAATTAACTGAAAACATATTTCGTCGATATGCTTGTTATGTGAATAGCAATCAAAATTCAAATGCTACTAGATAAATTCAGTACTTCTTCCTTTAATAAATAGATTCTTCATATTCTTAATAGATTCAGTAGATATTGATTATAACTATTTGATGTGATGTTGCAGGGAACATCTTTGCTTTCGGGCCTTTTTGGTCGCCTATGTAAGTTCTTCTGATAATACATTCCATTGAGCTTGACTTTTAATATGGAAATTACCATTGACGGAAAATGTTCTGTTTTTGTGAATCGTCTTTACAGACATACATTTAGAAGAGTCATAAGGAATCGTTCAACCAAAGAGTTCTGGGTTGCCATATATATACGCCCTCTTGAACTGCCTGCTCTGCATGTGGTATGGCACTCCACTCATATCTTCCGATAATATATTGGTTATGACAGTGAATTCAATCGGTGCCGTTTTTCAATTAGTCTACATCCTTCTCTTCATAATATGTGCAGAGAAAATGAAAAGGTTACTCCTCGTTAACATTTACTCGTGTATATTTCTTCGTGATCTCTTGAAAACTTCTTATCTAATTCCTTACTCTCATTAAACGGTTCCAACGGGTGAGAATGCTCCGGTTGCTACTTGCAGTTTTTGGCACTTACGCTATTGTAGTAGCCGGTAGTTTGCTGATAGTAGACCTGTTCGTGAGGCGGATTTTGTTGGGTTTCTCAGTGGTGCTTCTCTCATATCCATGTTTGCTTCTCCATTGTTTATCATTGTAAGTTGATTCATTCACACTTACTGTTGAAACTTTCTCTTTGGATAATACCTCTTTTTCCCGTTTAATGAGATTCAATGACTCGCTTTATTACAGAATCTGGTGATTCGAACAAAGAGTGTGGAATTTATGCCGTTTTATCTCTCCCTCACGACTTTTCTCATGAGCATTTGTTTCTTGCTTTATGGAATCTTCAATTATGACGCATCCATTTATGTAAGCTTCATGACATTTTTTATTCAGTTGCTCAAAAGCTGCATACTACTTGTATATGCAAACATATATAAACATGTTGCTTTGTTAAAATTCAGGTACCGAACAGAATAGGAATTGTTTTGGGGATTGTACAACTAGTGTTGTACTTCTATTACAGTCAAAAGTCGAGTGACGAGTCCAGAGAACCTTTGATTGTATATACGTTTAAAGAACTGCTCTAACAGAAAGGTAAGAACTTTCCGAATGCTAAGAATTGAGTTTTGCTTCGTTTTTTCGTTTTTCTAGTCGCATTCATTGGATCTGTCTTTCTTTTGTTTTCTAGGTTCAGTTCTGATTTCTTTGACGAAGGAAAAATAAGAACAAAATGCTCAAAGTGAAGGGTGGTCTATATCGGCCTGATACCTTGTTCTTGTGTAGATTTGCAGCTTCACATCTTCAGATGTTTGTTGGGTTTCTCAGTGGTGCTTCTCTCATATCCATGTTTGCTTCTCCGTTGTTTATAATTGTAAGTTGATTCACACTTACTGTGAAACTCTCTTTGGATAATGCCTCTTTTTCCTGTTTAATGAGATTCAATGACACTTTATTACAGAATTTGGTGATTCGAACAAAGGGGGTGGAATTTATGCCGTTTTATCTCTCCCTTACGACCTTTCTCATGAGCATTTCTTTCTTGCTTTATGGATTTTCAATTATGACGCCTTCATTTATGTAAGCTTCATGGCATTTTTTATTCAGTTGCTCAAAAGCTGCATACTTCTATATGCAAACATATATAAGCATGTTGCTTTGTTAAAATTCAGGTACCAAACGGAATAGGAACTGTTTTGGGATTGTACAACTAGTGTTGTACTTCTATGACAGTCAAAAGTCGAGTGAGGAGTCCAGAGAACCTTTGATTGTATCATACGCATAAAGAACTGCACTAACAGAAATGTAAGAACTTTCCGAATGCTAAGAAGGGGGTTTTCCTTTGTTTTTCGTTTTTCTAGTTGCCTTGATTGGATCTGTCTTTCTTTTGTCTTCTAGAATCAGTTCTGATTTCTTTGACGAAAACAAAGATAAGAACAAAATGTTATAAGTGAAGGGTGGTATATATCGGCCTGATACCTCGTTCTTGTGTAGATTTGCAGCTTCACATCATCGAATTCTGAAAATTCTTTGCCCATTTTTTATTCTGTTGAATTGTAATAATGCATAACAATGTAAAATGAGTTCAACCTGCAATCTTACTGGTAAAGATGCAAGGGAACTATTGTTACTTCCCAGTATGAACCCCGCGGTGTAAATAAAAGAAGCCCGTGTTTTTAAATTGCTTTATTGGCTCTCCTGGTTATACGGTGAACGAGATCGGAAATCTGAATATATTTTCGCATTATCTCCAGCCGTTTGTGTTCTGAATTGAGATTGTATCTAAATTTTGTACAGAGAATTGTATTAGTGTTATATATTCAGTGGTTCAATGACACACTGTCTATTTTGTTATTCATGGTGATTGTATTACCTCTTTATTTTGATTCCAGTTTTGGTTTTGATCTTTTAATTCTCGAGCTTATTGATATGGTTCTATTGTCCAGTGTTTCTCGGAAATTGTTTCGCGAGTTTACCAGATGAACATTGGTTGGTATCTCGTCGACTGTTTTAGATTCTATTAGATTTTGATGTTTTCCAGGTTGTGGTTGCGGTAAACTGTTCCTGAAACGGATTTGGATTCCCCACTGTTGGGGTCCAGCATAAGGGGTATGTTGAATTAATCTGAGCTATTGATTTAAATCTCAACAACCTAAAAAAAAGAGTTGGATGTGATCTTTTCGGTAGAAACTTCAACCTAATAGGACAAGAAACAGCGAATGAGCAAGAAACAACGATATGTCAAAGAAAAGACTAGACAATGGTTCTATTGCAAAAGGAATATTATACAAAAGCTGTCTATTCCTATTACTGGAAATTCCATTTTCTATATTATATAACTAGTTTTGGATTTGGAAATTTTCCCAGAAAACAGAAAGAAAAATCACAGTAGATCCCTCAGTGTTGTTTTCACTACTGCAGTTGATTTCTCCTACACACAGACAATAAAATGATGTAAGTCGTCAAATAAGCAATAATTACAAGAGCGGTCTTGTTTTTAAACACATGATTTTGAGATTTGGATCGTTTAGTTGTTTTTCAAATGTCTAGTCTAGACAATCTAGATTAGTTTTTATGGAAATACATTCCCTCCTGTTGGGATCGGTTATGTTTGTGACATCGTCGCCGTGCGTGAAAAATGGACGATCACGATCATCGCGGCATGCATGCGGAAATGATATGACATTTTATATATTCTTAAAAAAAATTCTTCTTCTTTTTTGGTTATCTTTATAAGCTTAAATCTGGATCGTCAATTCTTGAAATAGACGGTCCAACAATCTCACATTTGCCTTAAAGTAAATGTGGCATCTCTCTCAACCCCATATTTTACACATGATCCTCAAAAGACTTTGCAGGTAGTGTGTTGGTAAAATGATCAATCATGTTCTAATCTGACGTTATCTTCATAACAGTCACATCTCCTCGGTGCACGATCTCTCTTACAAGATGATATTTCCTCTCAACGTGCTTGCCCATCTTTTGACTCCTCGGTTCATTGGAATTAGCTACCGTATCACTATTGCCACAGTACATGATTAATGACTTATCCATATTTGGAACTACTTCCAGATCAATATAGAACTTTCTAAGCCAAACCACTTCTTTCGCAGCTTCACAAGCTGCTTTCGGCTTCCATAGTGGAATCTAGAATATTAGATTTTTAATACTTCTCCAGACTACAGCTCCTCCACACATGGTGAATATTGATTTAGACGTTGACTTTCGAGTGTCCCTATCTGATTGAAATTTGAATCAATATATCTAGTAGGGTTCAGGTCTCCACCTGAATAAACAAATGTATAAATTCTCATTCTCTGAAGATATTTGAGAATGTGCCTTACTGCAATCCAATGTTCTAAACGAGGATTTGATTGATAACGACTGAAAATTACTGCCGCATACTAGATGTCTAATCTCACATATAACATGACATACATGAGACTCCTAACGGCTGAAGCATCAGGAACCTTTCTCATATCCTCTTCCTCCTGAGGTGTCTTAGGACACTGCTCCTTGGAAAGGACAATTCATGCATGGTCAGTAATTGACCTTTCTTGAAAAAGTGCCAAGAGCTTGTTCTTCATTTACCTTAGGATTTAGATGCCTAGAACATAATACTCTCCCAAATATTTCATTTGTAATTTCTCAACTAACCACTTTTTTACCTTTGACAAAGTTTCTACATCATTCCCAATGAGTAGAATATCATCTACTTAAAGAACTAAGAAAACCACTATCTTATCTTTGATGTTTATAAACAAAGCTTCGCCAATATTTTGTTCGAAACCATATGATTTAATAATCTCATCAAAAGTAAGATTCCAAGATCTTGATGCTTACTTTAATCCATAAATAGATTTAAGCGACTTACTTTCAGATCTTGTCCCTTTTTCACGAACCCTTCTGGTTCCATCATATAGACGCTTTCTTCAAGAGAGACATACATAAAGACTATCTTGACATCTATTTTCCATATTTCATTGTCTAAACTAGTGGCTATGGATAAAAGAATGTGAATGGATTTTAGCGTGGCAATAGGAGAGAATGTCTCTTCGTAGTCAATTCCTTCTCCTTGAGTATAGCATTTTGCTATTAGGCGTGCCTTGAAAGTCTCTACTTTCCCATATTCACCTCTTTTCTTCTTGAAGATCCATTTACATCCTATGGGCCTGACTTCTTTAGGTAGATCTCTAAGTTCCCAGACAGAATTAGAATACATTGATTCCATTTCTTAGTTCATGACATCTTGCCATTTCTCCTTTTCAGGATCTTTCATCGCCTCTTTAAAGGTTAATGATGTTTGAATTATGCCATAAAGTACGATGTAATAACTATTTGTGAGTATTTAGTTATTTATCAGACATTTTGTATTACTGAATTTAATGAATGAATGAAAGTTTTTCTATTAATTAAAGTGGTTTATAATTTACTCAAGTACTGAAACTATTATTAACATAAGAAGAGTAAATATTGAGGGGTCTTCCGGATAAACTTTTCTGAAATATTTCAGAATGTTATTCACAGTCTTAGGATTGACTGGGCAATCAAATCTGATTACGACTGTCAGGTTGAACCAAAGGATGCCGATCTTGGGGCATGGGAGTGGAGATTCTAATGGTTGATCTAGATGTGTTATGGAATATGTTGAATAGACCAGTAATAAATTAATTTGGAGCAAAACCATTTATCTAGCTCTAAATTTAATTATTTACATCGTAGGAGTAATTTTATGATTACCTTAATCGTGAGGTGTATACGAAACTTGACTTGATTACTTGTGATCTTTAATACGCCAAATGAGTGAGTTTAAATTTCGGACAATACATCGGTTGTTGGGATCATGATTCAACTATGTTAAAATTACGTGATTCATAGATATGAAATTCATGGCATGATTCTAAAATATAACAATATCACCTTATATTTTATTGATGGGTGTGTGAATAAATAAACTTAGCCAGGTACTCGATGAAATGCATAATTGAATAAGACATGGTGAACTGTGCGAGACAATTCACTGTTATGTCTTTCTTATTCACAGTCAATAAAGGAGATAAATAAATAATAACTATAGGGGTAAAATGATAATTTTACATCCCGTTCTTGTTACTGATATTCACGAAGGGTAACATAGCAAAATATTATGTGGACTGTGAAATAAAAAGTGTTTATTTGCACCAACAGAAAATGTAGCGCGCATGAATCGAGAGTTGATTCGACATCGGACCTATAGTGGAATCGCACTATATCAAGATTGAATTGGTCAGGAATTTGTGGAGATAAATTCACCGAGTATTAGAATCCTATAACTTTATTCATGTGTGTCCGTTCGGTCTCAGGAGTAGCTCTTAAGGACATAAATGAGAAACAACACCAGTTGAATCAAAAATGTGTTTTAGACCGATGTATACTTCCTGAACCCATATGTGATGTGTATCGTCACTAAAGTAGTGAAGAGCAAAAATTAATGTTCAAATTAATTAATTGTTATTTTCTAATTATTAGATAAATAGTCAATAAAATTAATTAATTAATTGATGGAGATCAATTTAATTTATCAATTTGGATTGATGAATTTGGACGTAGTATTGGCTCTAGGGAGATGTAAAATTTTGACAATTACAGTAAATGGATGAGAAATTTGGTAATTTATAGTATATGTGTTTATGTATATTTTCTAGTATATGTGTTTATGTGTAATTTTGGTAATCTTTATAAAAGGGATGGCATTAGGATTGCCTCTCTAAGTGTGTTAACACAATTCTTCTCACAGTGTGTGATTTCACAGAGCAAAGAAAGCAGTTTCTCTCTCCCCTCCCTATTGCTGTCGAATTCTAGAGGAAGAAAAGAAATTGTTTTTTTTCCTTATGTTTTTGTTTTGGGAGCTCACACTCAATTCCTGACGATATTCTATTGTGATATACTTCTGAATCCTACGAGTGGTTTTTGGTGCGAAGATTGATCCAAGTTCTACGAAGAACGAAGAACGCAAGACAATCAATAAGATTCCACCAAGTCGGAACTTATCTGATACAAGAAAGGTATAATATTATTTCTTTCTCTTCTAAATGCGTCAATCTAAATATGCATGATCACAAAACGTTTTATATTTAATATGATTAGATGGTTGATATGAATTTTTTTTATTTTCCACCCACGTCCACGACCCGTTCATGGTTCATTATATTTTCCTCAAATTTTTAAAACTCAATCCAACAATTGATATCAGAGCCTTGGATTCTTAATTGTGTATATTTAGTAATTAGATATACGTATCAATGGATGTTGTGATATCGGCATGTATTTTTTGTATGGTAGTTTCAAAACATGTTTGAATGTGTTTTATGAATGAATCCCGATCAATTGACTCTAAGTGTTTATTTTCAATTTTAGAATTGATGTACGCCAAAGTTGAGGCATATGATTTGATGTAATATAACTTTTGCAAAAGTTGTATCTTTAAATTCCATGTAAATCCGTTGTCACAAGAAAATCCGTTGTATCTTTAAATTTCATGTAAATACAGTAAAGATAGGAGAATTTTGGTAATTTATAGTATATGGGGTATATGTGTAAATTTATAGTATATGAACTCGAGGCACATGTCCAAATGTCACACTGATAAGGATGATCCATTTGTTGGATCATATTTTAAAAATTTGAGGAAAAATAATGAACCACGACCGCTTCATGGGTGAAAAATAAAAAAAATCACATCAACTATTTAATCATATTAAATATAAAACCTTTTGTGATCATGCATATTTAGATTGACGTATTTAGAAGAGGAAGAAATAATATTATACATTTCTTATATCGGAAAAGTTCTGACTTGGTGGAATCTTATTGATTGTCTAGCATTCTTCATTCTTCATAGAACTTGAATCAATCTTCACACCAACAACCACTCGTAGGATTCTGAAGTATATCTCAATAGGATGTTCACAAGAATTGAGCTTGAGCTCTCAAAATAACAAAAGAAAAAAAATTCTCTTCTTCCTCTATATTTTGGCGGCAAGTATAGAGGGGAGAAAGAAACTGATTTCTTTGCTTTGTGTAATCACACACTGTGATTAGAGTTATGTCAACCCACTTAGAGAGACAACCCTAATGTCATTCCTTTTATAAAGATTATGAAATTTACACATATACCCCATATACTGTAAATTACCAAAATTCTCCTTCCTTTTTTGTAATTGTCAAAATTTTATATCTCCCTAGAGCCAATACTACGTTCAAATTCATTAATCTAAATTGATAAATTAAATTAATCTCCATCAATTAATTAATTAATTAATTTTATTTACTAATAATCCAATAATTAGAAAATAATAATTAATTAATTTGAACATTAATTTTTGCTCATCACTATTTTAGTGACGATACTCATCACATATGGGTTCGGGAAGTATATATTGGTCCAAAATAAATTTTTGGTTCAACTAGTGTTGTTTCTCATTTCTGTCCTTATGAACTATTCCTGAGATTGAATGAACCCAACTGAATATAGCTATAGGATTCAAATACTCGGTGAATTTATCTCCATAAATTTCTGACCTATTTAATCCTAACCTTGTACGACTCCACTATAGGTTCGATGTCGAATCAATTCTCGATTCATGCGGCTACATTTTCTGTTGGTGCAAATAAACACTTTTATTTCACAGTCCACATAATATTTTACTATGTTACCCTTCGTGAATATCAGTAACAAGAGCGAGGTGAAAAATTATCATTTTATCCCTCTAGTTATTATTTTCTTAACTCTTTTATTGGCTGTTAATAAGAAAGACATAACAGTGAATTGTCTCGCATAGTTTAACATGTCTTATTCAATGATTCATTTTATCGAGTACCTGACCATATTTATTTATTCACACACCCATCAATAACACATAATGTGATATTGTTACATTTTGTAATCTCACCACGAATTCCATATCTGTGAATCATATAACTTTAACATAGTTGAATCACGATCCTTCGACTCGAGGTATTGTCCGACAATTCAAACTCACTCTTTTAGCGTATCTAAAATCGCAAGTAACTAAGTCAAGTTTCGTATTCACCTCATGATTAAGGTAATCACAAAAATACATCTTTGCTCCAAACTAATTTGTTATTGATCTATTCAACATATTTCATATCATGTCTAGGTCAAACCGTTAGAGTCTACACTCTCATGCCCCAATACCGACATCCTTTGGTTCAACATAATAGTCGTAATTGGACTCGATTGCCTAGTCAATCTGAAGACTATGAACAACATTCTGAACTAGTTTAGAAGAGTTTGTCTGGATGACCCCTCAGTCTTTACTCTTCTTACGTTGACAATAGTTCTAGGACTTCAGTAAATTATAAACACACTTTAATTAAAAGAAAAACTTTTATTCATTCATAAAATTTAGTAGTACAAAATGTTAGAGAGATAACTAAATACTCATAAAAATTTATTACACCCTATTTTATGGACATAGTTCAAACAATATCCCACTTGGACTAAAGTAGGCGTGTACAATCTCGTATCCCCATGCCCTCCAGATGACCATCAAATACTTTACTAGTTAAAGTCTTCGTGAATGGATATGTCAGGTTGTTGACCATCGATATGTGTGTTACTACAACATCTCCACGCTTAACAATCTCTCTAATCAGGTGATATTTACGCTCTATGTGTTTGGATCTTTTGTGGCTCCTTGGTTCCTTCAAATTCATTACAGCCCCACTATTATCGCAATACAGTGTCATGGGCTTGTCAACTTCTTGAACAACTTCCAGAGTCTTCAAGAACTTTCTAAGCCATTCAACCTCCTTTGCAGCTTTAAGTTACCACATAATCAACTTTCATGGTAGAGTCAGCGATGTAAGTTTGCTTGATATTTCTCAACATAACTACTCTACCATTCAGGATGAACACTGATCGTGAAGTGGACCCTCTAGAATCCTTGTCTGCTGGAAAATCAGAATATATATACTCCATAATATTCAGGTCAGTACCTGAATACACAAGCATGTAGTTCCTTGTTCTCTTAAGATACTTAAAGATATGCTTGACGACATTCAAATGCTCGAGTCCAGGATTAGATTGCAAATGACTCACCACATCCACCGCATAGCAAATATCTGGCCTACTACAAAGAATCGCATACATGAGACTTCCTACGACTGAGGGATAGTGAATCTTTCTCATGTATTCCTCTTTTTAAGGAGTCTTAGGAGACTGCTCCTTAAAGAGGCTGACTCCATGCCTGAAAGGAAGATATCTCTTCTTGGAGTCTTACATACTAAAGTGTTCCTTTACCTTATCAATATAAGATGCTTGAGACAATGCCAATTGTCTATTCTTCTGATCTTGGAAAATCTGAATACCTAGGAAAAATGTAGCTTCTCCTAGATTCTTCATATCAAATTGCTTGCAAGCCAAATCTTGGCATCAGATAATTTTCCTAAATCATTCCTAATGAGCAGAATATCGTCCAATTACAAAACTAGAATAACCATATTCCCTTCGTGTATAAGCTTATACACATAGGGTTCGTCCACTAACTGCTCAAAACTGAAGTTCTTGACAGTTTCATCGAATTTGATATTCCATTATCAGGACGCTTGCTTAAGTCCATAAATAGACTTCAGCAGTTCATAAACTTTACCTTCTTGGACTTTCTCCATGAACCCGTCTGGTTGAGCCATATAAATGTGCTCTTTAAGATTGCTATAAAAAAAGTAGTCTTGACATCCATCTGCTAGATTTCATAATCGAGGGTAGCAACAATGGACATGAGGATTCAGATAGATTTAAGTATGGTCACCGGCAAGAACGCATCATCATAGTAATACCTTCCTTTTGCGTATAACCCTTTTCTACTAGCCTAGCTTTGATTGTCTCCACACTCCCATCCGAACCTCTATTTTTATTATAAATCTATTTACACCGTATGGGTTTTACCGCTTCATAAGAATCTACAAGTTTTTAGACTTCATTCAAGTACATCGATTGTATCTCAACGTTCATGGATTCTTGCCATAGAGTTGCTTCAGGAACACCAATGGCCTATGAGTAGGAGACAGATTCATCATGATCCTTATCTAAGACTGTTGTTAAGACATCTCCATAAGACATGTACATGTCAGGCTGTCTAAGAACCCTCCTACTACGTCGAGGCTTCATAGGCTCTGGCTCACACTGTGGTTCTTCCATTAGTGAATTAAAATAGTTCCTGATTGGGGAGTTGATGTCCTCTCACTCAATAATTTCCCTAGTACAGGAGTGCTTCTCGGCTTCACACTTCTTATGTAGTCCTTTTCAAGAAAATGCACATTCTTGCTAATGAATGCTTTCTTGTCAGTTGGACTATTAAAGATGTTTTCCTTCATTCCCTTGAGATTTCCTACAAACAGGCATAATTCTGATCGACTAGCCAACTTGCATGTCTTCAGTTTCAGAACATGTGTTGGGCACCCCCATATTCTAATGTGGTTTAGGGATGACTTTCATCCATTCCATCTTTCATATGGCATACCAGACACCGTATTTGATGGAACTTGGTTCAGGATGTATGTTGTTTTTTAAGGCAAATCCCCAGAATGAATCTGGGAGGGATGAGTAACTCATCATGGATCTAACCATATCCAACAGAGTTCGATTCCATCTCTCTGACACATTATTTTGTTATGGAGTGCCAGGTGTTGTAAGCTGAGAAAGAATACCTTCTTCTTTAAGAAAGTCTTCGAACTCTCCTAGCAAGTACTCTCCGCCACGATCAGATAGTAATGTTTTGATTTGTTTCTCTAATTGCTTTTCGACCATAACCTTGTACTCTTTGAACTTTTCAAAGGTTTTAGACTTTTGGTGCATGAGATAAACATGTCCAAAATGTGAGTAGTCATCAGTGAAGGTTACAAAGTATTTATGACCTCCTTTTGGTTGGATATTCAATGGCCCACATTTACCACTATGTACGAGTTCGAGGCATTGAGTGACTCTTTCACCCTTCGCTGAAAAGGGTATCTTGGTCATTTTACCTTCTATACAGGATTCACATCTGAGTAGTGATCTCACACTTAAAGTTTTCAATGGACCATCCTTTGCAAGTCTTTTAATTCTTGTCCAGGCTAATGTGGCTAAGACGTAAGTGCCACAATAGGTTAGATCGGTTGCGTCAGACTTCAACTTTTTACTATCCCTTTGTAAATGAGTATTTACTTCAGTATCATATATCATTATAACTATTAATTTTACGTAAAAAAAGTTTATTTATCAAACGTGCAGGAGTAATTAAGCAATCATTTCTAAAAATACCAATATCTTTATCAATGAAATTCAAACTGAATTTTTGCTCAATTAAACTAGCTACATAAATAAGGGTTTTCCCAAAAATCGGGATATAATAAAAAACTCGTAAAATCCAAAAACTGTTATCAAATGACAATTTAATTGTTCCAACTGAATAAGAATGATGGTTTTTGTGGTTTATCGTTTATTAGTTAATGATGAAGATGGTCTGATCTCATCAGATGCTAGTTCTTCGAGAATTACTTTGCTCCGAGGTTTATAGTTTTTCATATAGTCATGTTCGAGGAAAATAGCATTTGTCGATACAAACATTTTTTTATCCTTGTGACTATAAAATTACCCACCTCTTGTTTCTGGAGCATAGCAAACAGATATACACACTTCAAACCTTGAGTCAAATTTTCCAGTCTTAGGTCTAACAACGTGAGCTGGACACCCTCATATACAGAAATTCACAAACTAGATTTGGAGTCATTCCATAACTCTAAATGTGTCTTGCATACAGACTTTGAAAGAACTACATTCAAAATGTAGGTTGCCATTTGAAGAACATATCTCCAAAATGTGAGTGGTAGTGATGAGTAGATTAACATCGACCTAACCATATCCAATAAGGTTTGGTTCTTCAACTCACAGTGTGAGTTGGGATATAATTCTATACTCTAGTAGGTAATTTTGGATTCTAAATCCAAGTATTCACCACCTCAATTTGATGGAAGTGTTTTCAAATATTTACTTAATTACTTTTCAGCTTCAGCTTTGAAATCTTTAAACTTTCCAAAAAGGTAAGTATAATTGTATCTTGAGTAATCATCAATAAAAGTACCCATACCCTCATCTAGCTTGTACATTGATCACTCCACAGATGTCACTATGTCATAACTCGAGTGGTTCTTTGGCTATTTGGCCTTTTCCAGAGAAATGTCTCTTGGTCATTTTACCCTCTAGACAATATTCAGAAACCATAAGAGTCCTAACTTTTAATTCTCTCAAAACACCATGCTTTGTTAATCAGATTATTCTGTCTAGATTAATATGTCATAACCTAAGATGCCATATATACGTATCATCTTCTTAAGAAAGCCCTTGTCGTTTGTTACTTTTAAGATTTACTACTTTAAATAATTTTAAATTATTTAATATTTGTTCAGTTGGTTTGAGAATATACAATCCGTTTGAAACTCTTGCATGATAAATATCAAATTCATTTTCAGAAATAATAAACATATTATTATCAAAAGAAATATCAAAACCTTGTTCATGCAATAACTATAAAATAAATCAAATTTCTAGAAAATTCATGAATAAAATAAACATCGTTCAAAACAAGATAATTATTTCCAAAATTCAAATGGACTGTCTCCAATGCTTTTTCTTATACAAGCACACCACTGCCAACTCTCATTATTATCTCTCCATCAACAAGCTTCCTTGACGAATCAAGCATCTGCAAAGAAGAATATACATGGTTAGTGGCTCATGAATCTATAATCCAGGATGACAAATCATATTCCACTAAACAAGCTTCAAGCACAAGTAAATCATATTTACTTTTTTTTTTCAGCTTGGAGAAATACTTGTTACAGTTTCTCTTCTAGTGACCTTCAACCTCACAATGGAAACATTTTCCCTTGGGTTTGTTATCGTTATTGTTCTTCTTGGCCTTGGGTAATGTCTTGGCTTTTTTATTCTTATTCTTACTCTTACCCTTAGAGGTGTCAATGAGTGCCAGGCCACTGGCCAGCCCATTGCAATGCAACGGTCAATGCCACAATATGACTATTGACACCTTGCTTTGTGCAACATTTGTCTCGCCCTCTTTGGTCATAATCTTTTTGAGTGACTCAAAAGTCTAAAGTTCGTTCAACAACTAGGGCATGTTGAATTGCAGCTTGTTCATAACATAGTTGACTTGAGTTCACTCATCAATGGTAGTCTCATGTACTTCTGCATCATACATTATGTTGATCATATTCAAAACACGTTCTTGCACAGAAGTATCTTAGTAGCCACGCTCCTAGTAGCTTCATGGCGACTTTGATCAGATTACTACTCAAACATTGCCTGTAGAGATTCCATAATCTCATAAGTAGTTTTCATGCTCTCATGCTTTATTCTGAGAACATAATTCTGTTAGCCCTATATCTCATGAGATAACATTTGATGATAACAAAATATTGACGTTGCTAATAAATTTAATCAAGTTTACAAAGGCTATTGGAATAATTACCACAAGGCATTCCAATTGAAGATCATAAAAATATTTATTTTCATAAGAGCTCATAAAGCATGAAATTTGAAGATATTTACTTTCATATAATTTTTATTAGGAGCTTACTCATTTTATTTACTTTTATTAAAGCTCAATTTATTTAGGGATGCCTATCCTTAAATTAAGTCTCTATCCATAAAATGCCTAAACACCAAAAATCATATCTCTCTTACACAATAGACAAAATACATGAGATGGAGAAACAAAGCACAAACAAAGTAAGTTTTAATTTCAAGTAGATAAATAGAGATGGAGCTTACCCAAATAGTTTTTGACCATATTGTATTATTTTGGGTAGGAGTATTCCTTGCATTTTAGGTCAAGGATTTTTTGTCCTCCTTATTAAGGATTGAATGTCATTTCCTTTATCTATATTCAAATTTTGAAATTTTCCCTCCTAAACCCTAACCTTTATCTCCTCTATAAATACACCTCATTTCTCTTCACAAAACATAATTCATAGCCAAGAAATTTGCTCCTAAGACTCTCTCAATACTCTCCTAAATCTCTCTTAATATTTGGAGCTTTATACTTACAAATTTCTTGAGTAAGTAAGAATTTTTTTTGTAAGTTTAGATTAGAGATTCTACTCTTTTGAGAGAGTTATTGTAAAAGATCACTTAATCTTGAAACACATAGCCTTGTGAGATTTAGTTGGTACCTATTAGTCAATTGGGTCTGTAAAGTTTGGTCTTCACCCTTAAGAAGATCGTGGGATTAAAATCTCTAGGGGGCCTTGGAGCGTGGACGTAGGGATAGGTTTTCCCGAAACACATAAAAATATCGTGTGCCTATCTTCTTCTCCTTCTTCTCCTTATTCTCTTTTTATTTTGTGCTATTTATTTTTTGCACTTTAATTTTCCACACTTCAATTTCTCGCACTTAATTTCCGCACTTTAAGTTTCCATAATTATTTTATTTGCTTGCTTTATATTTCTGCATTTATATTGCAAGCATTATTTACTTTAACATTTTTATCTCTTTTCAAGAGTTAAGCTCGTAGAACATTGGAGTTCTTTCTTGAACATTCATTTTCGACTTGAGTGTTAAAATTTTATTTTAACACAATCACCTAATTCACCCCCCTCTTGGTTTACCATATCGATCATACAATTGGTATCAGAGCTTGGTACTCTATACATAAGACTTAATCGTTGAGTTATGACATCCATGAGTGGTTCTTTCATTGAAGGTCAATCTACTACTAGACCTCCATTTTTCAATGGTGATGATTATATTATTGGAAAGAGAGAATGAAGATTTATATTCAATCGATTGATTATGACTTATGGGATATTGTTGAAAATGGTGTTCGCATTCCATTCAAAACTTTGGTGGTAAAAATATTACCAAATCAAGTAGTGAATGAAATGATGATGATAAAAAGAAAATTTCTTTAAATGCTAAAGCTATGAATGTTTTATTTTGTGCACTTGATAAAAATGAATTTAATAGAATTTCTACATGTGAATCTGCTAAATCTATATGGAACATGTTAGAAGTCACACACGAAGGCACAAATCAAGTTAAATAAGCTAAAATTAGCATTCTTGTTCATAGTTATGAATTATTTTAAATGAAGCATGACGAATTCGTACGTGATATGTTTACTCATTTCACTGATATTATTAATGACTTGAAATCTCTTGGTAAGAATTGTTCTAATGTTGAAATGGTGAGAAAAATTCTTAGGTGTCTACCAAAGGATTGGGAGGCTAAGGTGACCGCCATCCAAGAAGTCAAAGATCTCAACACATTTTCTCTTGAAGAACTTATTGACTCATTGATGACACATGAAATGAGGCTAAATGAAAATGACGAAGAACATACATCAAAGAAGAAGAGCATTACACTAAAATCAACGCTTGAACAATCCAATAGTGAGAAGGAAGACTATGATGAGGAAGATGACATAGCCCTGCTCACTAGATGATTTAGGAAATTCTTAAATTGAAGGAAAAATACTCCAAGAAAAGATGATAAGAAGATATCTCATGACATACTCACGTGCTATGAGTGCAAAAAGCCTGGACACATAAAAGCTGATTGTCCAAATCTACGTAATTCCCCAAAAAAGTTCAAAAGAAGAACATTCAACATAACTTGAGATGAGATCGATGATAGCGACTCCGATGGTGAAGAAGAAGAAGTTGCAAATATGTATTTCATGGCACTAGAAGATGTGGTAAGTTCTTCTAAGCTAACTTTAAATGATAAACCTAGTTATGCAGAACTTGAAAATGCTTTTGAAGAGATTTATATTTAATTTGAAAAACTTCGCTTAAAGAACAAAATTATGAAAAAATGGTTTTTAAAACCTTCAAGAAGAAAATGAGTCTTTGAAAAGTGAGAATTTGAAAATCAAAGCAACCTTACATATTTTGCATCGAGACCTTGTTCAAAGCCAAAATAAAGTAAATGATTTAAATTCAACCATTTTTAAATTTATAAATGGAAGAAACAATCTTGGCAAATTACTTGGTAATCAAAGAAATGTTTCCGATAAAAGGGGATTAGGATATCAACCTTTTAAAAAACAACAATATCACAAAAATATTTTTATAAAACCAACACAATATCCTCCTATTATTTGTCACTAGTGTAGGGTTAAAGGTCATAAAAGTTATTCATGCTTTCATAAAAAGAAAGCTATTTTCCATGAAAGAAATGAATGTATTCTCTATAAAACTAACCCTCAAGGACCCAACAAGATTTGGGTACCAAAAGTCAACTTTTAAATTTTTATGTTATAGGTATCATTGAAGAAGAAAGATGAATGATATCTTGATAGTAGATGCTGGAGACATATGACCGGTGATGAATGAGAACTCACTAAAATTTGTCGAAACAAAGGACATGTCACCTTTGGAGATGATGAGAAAGGAAAAATCATTGGTATTGACTCCGTAAGTAATGACTCTTCTCATCCTATAGATAAACTTCTATTTGTAGATGGTCTAAAGTATAATTTACTTAACATAACTCAACTTTATGATAAAAACTGTAGAGTAATTTGTTAAACAAAATTTTATTTGTTAGACAAAGAGACCAAAGTGTCTACACTATTAATCTAAATGATTTCCAAAATCATAATGAAAAATATTTTCTTAATTTTGACAATGATAGTTGGCTATGGCATATAAGACTTAGGCATGCTAGTATGAATTTACGTTCAAAACTATAAAAAAGTTATTTAGTTAAAAGGTCTTCCAAAATTTTTTTTTGAAAGACAATTTGTGATGCATGCCAAATGGGTAAACAAGTTAAGAGCTTTTTCAAATCAAAACATATAGTGCCAATCGCTAGACCATTGCAATTACTAGACATGGACTTATTTGGCTCTTAAAAAATTGCAAGCTTTGGGGTAAACACTATGCATTTGTCATAGTTGATGGCTTTTCAAGATATACTAAGGTTTTATTTCTAAAAAATAAGGATGAAACTTTTAAAGCATTTACAAAGTTTTGCAAACTAGTTCAAAAATAAAAAAAGTTTTACAATTTTAAAAATTAGAAGTGATCATGGTGGAGAATTTGAAAATAGAAACTTCAAAACTTTTTACGATGAAAATGGTTTTTCACATGAGTTTTCTACTCCTAGAAATCCACAACAAAATGGTGTTGTTGAGAGAAAAAATCGGTCCCTACAAGAAATGGCGAGAACAATGATAAATGAGAATGACTTACCTAAGCATTTTGGGATGAAACCATTAATACATCTTGCTACATTATGAATCATATTTTATTTAGACCTATTTTAAACAAAACTCCTTGTGAACTTTGGGAAAAAAATTTCTAATATTAGTTATTTCAAAGTTTTTGGTGTAAATGTTTTATTTTAAACAATAAAAACAACCTCAGTAAGTTCGATTCTAAAACTGACTTAGGAATTTTTTTAGGATATTCCACATCTAGCAAAGTATATAGAGTTTATAATAAAAGAACATTAGTTGTGGAAGAATCCATGCATGTTGTCATTGATGAAACTATAAGAAAGTTAAAAAGGGTTAATATCAATATTAATGAAGGATCAAGTCATTGTTCCTAAGAAAATGTCAAAATACGAGATTCCAACCAACTTCCAAAAGAATGTAAGTTTGTAAAAGATTCATCTTTTATGATCAAGTTGGTAACGTTGCTTTTATTTCTCAACTTGAGTCTAAATCTTTTATAGAGGCCGAAAAAAATGAATATTGGATAGCTGCTATGCACGAAGAACTTAATCAATTTGAAAGAAGTAATGTATGAGAACTTGTGTCTAGCCCCCCTAATCACTCGGTAATGTGCACTAAGTGGGTGTTTAGAAATAAAGTAGATGAAAATGATATTGTTACTAGAAATAAAGCTAGATTAGTGTCACAATGATATAATCAAGAAGAATGTATAGATTATGATGAAACTTTCACTCCCGTTAGTCGACTTGAGTAAATAAGAATGCTATTAGCCTTTGCATGTTTCAAAAAAATTGTTTTATATCAAATGTATGTCAAGAGTGCATTTTTAAATGGATACATTATGGAGAAAGTTTGTGTAGAACAACCTCCCAATTTTCAAAGTTTAATTTTCTAAATCACGTGTTTAAACTTAAATGCTCTCTATGGATTAAAACAAGCTCCTAGACTTGCTACGAAAGGCTAAGTAAATTTCTTATTGATGATGGATAACATGGGCAAAATAGATAACACCATCTTCATAAAATTAAAAGGCAATGATATCTTAATTGTCTAAATATATGTAGATGATATAATTTTTGGTGCCACTAACGAATCTTCGTGTAAGAATTTTGTAAGCTTTATTAGCAAGGAGTTTGAAATGAGCATAATGGGAGAATTGAACTTCTTCCTTGGACTACAAATCAAGCAAATGAAGGATGAGATATTCATAAACCAAGAAAAATACACCAAGGATTTGCTCAAAAAGTTTGGCATAGCAAGTGTGAAGGCTAGCAATACTCCTATGAGTACCACGACAAAGCTAGACAAAGATGAGAAAGGTAAAGACGTCAATGTAAAGAAATATCGAGATATGGTTGGATCTCTACTTTACTTAACTGCTAGTAGACCCGATATCATGTTTAGTGTATATTTATATGTTCATTTTTAAACTTGTCCCAAAGAATCACATTTACAATCTATTAAAAGAATTTTTAAATTTTTACTTGGAACAAATAAATTTGGCCTTTGGTATCCAAAGTATGATAATCTTGATTTAATTGGGTATTCTGATTCAGATTTTGCTGGGAGCTTAGCCGATAAATAAAGTAAAAGTGGTACATGCCAATTTTTAGGATACTCACTTGTTTCTTGGTTTAGAAAAAAGCAAAATTCAGTAGCGCTATCAATCGCCAAAGCAGAATATATTTCTATAGGTAGTTGTCGTGCTCAAATTTTATGGATGAAGCAAACTCTAAAAGATTTTAGTTTAGTTTTTGAAAATATTCCTATTAGATGTGATAATACTAGCGCAATTAATGTTTTCGAAAATCCTATTTTCCATTCTGGTACTAAGCATATAGATCTTAGACATCATTTTATTCAAGATCATGTGCACAAAATAGATATTTCACTAGAGTTTGTAGACACTACAAATCAACTTACGGATATTTTCACAAAACCATTAAATGTTGAAAGTTTTTTGTCAAAATAAGCTTGCTCTGGAAATTTTAGATATTAGTTAAATATTTTTTTCTACTTACCATGTTAAGATGAAAGTATTTTTCCTCATTATTATTGGTTTATTCTTTTTTATGATAATAAAGGGGGATAAAATAGAATATGCTTAAGAGTTAGGTTTTTATCTTGATGGGTAAGCATATATTTAGGGGGAGTAAATTAAATTTATTTGATTAAATATATTTTTTGTGTCAGTGGTTTGTCATAACAAAAAATGGGGAGATTGTCAGCCCTATATCTCTATGAGATAACTTTTGATGATAACAAAACATTGGCGTTACTGATAAATTTAATCAAGTTTACATAGACTATTGGAAAAATTACGTGAATATATTTACTTTCATGTAATTTTTATTAGGAGCTTACTCATTTTATTTGTCTTTATTAAAGCTCAATTTATTTAGGGATGCTTATCTTTAAATTAAGTCTCTATCCATAAAAAGTCTAAACACCAAAAATCATGACTCTCTTGCACAATAGACAACATACATGAAATGTAGATAATGACAAAGCATAAACAAAGTAAGTTATAATTTCAAGTAGATAAAGACATATAAAGCTTACATAAATAATTTTTATCATATTATGTTATTTTGGGTAGGAGTATTACTTGCCTTTTAGGTCAAGAATTGTTTGTCCTCCTTATTAAGGATGGAGTGTCATTTTCTTTGTCTATGTTCAAAATTTGAAATTTTCTCTCCTAAACCGTAACCTCTGTCTCCTCTATAAATACACCTTATTTTTCTTCATAAAACATAATTCATAGCTAAGAGACTTACTCCTAAAACTCTCCCAATACTCTCTTAATATTTTGAGCTTTATATTTGCAAATTTCTTGAGTGGGCAAAATTATTTATTTGTGAGCTTAGATCGGAGATTCTACTCTTTTGAGAGGGTTATTATAAGATGTCGCTTAATCTCCAAACACATAACCTTGTGAGGTTTAGTTTGCACTTATAAGTCAATTGAGTTTGTAAGGTTTGATCTTCACCCTTAAGAAGATCGTGGGATTAAAAATCTCCAAGGTGGGCCGTTGGAGCATGGACGTAGGAATAAGATTTTTTGAATCACGTAAAAATATCATGTGCCTATCTTCTTATCATTCTTTTTTGCACTTATTTTCCGCACTTAATTTCTGTATTTTAATTTATGCACTTTAAGTTTCCGTAATTATTTTTATTTGTTTGCTTTATATTTGTATATTTATATTATCGCAAGCATTATGTACTTTAATGCTCTTATTTATTACTTATTTATCTTTTCAAGATTTAAACTCATGGAACATTGAAGTTCATTCTTGAACATTCATTTTGCACTTGAGTGCGAATTTTTTTAACACGATCACCCAATTCACCCTCCTTTTGGGTTGCCATATCGATCCTAAACATTCATGCTGACAAGCATGTAGCACTTAACTTTGTTGTTGGACTAAATTCAAGCATCAAATTTAGCCCTAACGTTTTAGAGCATTGGAAGCGGGCTTCTCAAGACATTCCTCAGTAAGAACAAAGTTATGGTTCTTATATATGAGCATCAAATTCAAATTCGATTTTCATCTTATGAAATTATTACCATTAAGTTTTTCAAGTGCAAGTAAAGCAGTAATAGGGTTACCCATGATAGACATAATAATAATTGAAAAGAAGTAAAACATACATCATTCAATATAATTGAAATAAATATCAAAAATTCAGAAAATAAAAGTGATGCATGAATGAACATATCAAACACATATAGTTAACAATTACTAATTCACGATAAGACAACCTAACAATTAATGTGTTGTCTTAGGGTCAGTCATATTAATATTAAACAATCTATGAGACATTCTCATCCTTATTAATTAAAACTTAAAATATCTCATATTTTCTCTTTTAAATATAAGATACCGCTTATTTGGTCAAGTTACAATTATCCATTATTTCAGATTCCATGACTTAATTAGAAAATGCCACCTTAGGATCAGTCAATTCTAAAGTACATCACTTAGCCCTATCTTCTAAAGAAGTCAACATTGATATTGATATAGTTTAAAGCCGTCTCGAGGCCCTTACCATATCTCACAGTGTTGTACTAATAAGGAAGACCATAAGTTATATTGACACGTCAACCTTCTCCCACTCACTATTTTATAATTAACGTGTTTCTATTTAACTAATCAATTAATTCTAAATTAATTACCAGTTAAAATAATCCTAAGAGTGTAAAATTAATTATTAATACAATCTTATTGGTCTAAGTTCATTTAACCTTCTAAAGAACATAAGACAAATTTAGGTTAACTTAGAACAACTAATTAATTACATTCATCAAACTTTAACAAAACATTTTTAGTAAAGTCGATTATCCTAAAGGCCTAACTAAACGTATGCCTTTAAAGTGGTGTGATTATCAAGTTTAACAAATTAAAACTTAGAAGTTTACATGCAATTGATTTCGCAAAGCGATTCATATAAACGCATTGAGGCAATCCTAATAAATCTCATTTCTACTAATGAGATGTATGATTAAATAAAACTGTGTGGGAATCATGTATGACATGTGATCGACTAATGCATAATCATGTTATTAATCAAATCAATAAATATTTATTTAAACAAATGATCAATCGAGTGACTATTGTGTATTTCTAAATTTATAAACCTTTAAAAAATAGAAATAATTACAAAGCGGATTTCAAGAATACATATTTCTAAAAATGCTCATTCTCCATTAGAGGTCCAACTTCATAATCTTCAAGCTTTGATCAAAACTCTTTTAATTAGTATAAACTATTTTTCTAATTAAATAATCTCTTTTATTATCCTTCTAAAATTAATTGAATTTGATTAGTCAAAAAATAATTTGATTACTCATCAAGCTTGGGTTAAACCCAATCAATAATTAATTTTAATTTTCAAAAAATTAAAATCAATAACTAATTCTCAAAATTACATTCATTTTAAAATTAAAAGATAAAATATAGGATTAGGGTTTTCGCGAAGCATCACAAAGATAGGGCAACACGATATTAGGGTAAATGGTACCGTGGCAATCACAGGGATTGCCACTAGCGGTGGTCGCGATACACTCCCACTGCCGCCGCCGACGGTGCCACCACCAACGCCACTCCCGACAGTGTTGTTTCCACCGTTTTGCCGACAGTGATACTACCACCGCAATTCCTGGCGGGGCCAGTGTCAGCAACATTATTGTCGATGCCAGCACGGGAACTCCATAATGGAGCTCCTTTTTCTTCTCCTTGTCCATCTCGTGCTTTCTTCATTTTCTTGCATACGAAATTTTACAACATAATATTCAAAATAAAATTACAAAATCTTCCTATGCCCTAAACATCTTACGCACAATCTAAAGAAAAATTAAGAACAAAGCCTAAACCCAAAATTCACCATACAATTAACATTCATCATTAACCATACATTCAAAAAAACATAATCATTCATTCGTTCATTCATACATATCAAAATATATATGGAATAATGTAAGAAATCCCACACAGTATTTAATGTATACATATATAAAGATCATTCTGATATCAATTGTTGGATTCACGACGCGTGCAACGGAGGTGTTTGGTTTAAATTTTTTTATCGATTGAAAAACAATTGCAACGCCACATGTTCAAAAAAAATTTCAAATGAAAAATAATTTTTCTAATCGGATTCATTATATATCTATAAATTAAATCATAGACATACGAAGAAATGAATTATACATCTTATAGTTTATCAACCATCCTTGCTAACACCAAACTTGAGATTCTACGAATAATGGACTGTGAGATCCACATCAAGATCTTCTGAACCAATCATCGAACACACTAGAACGTGGATGAGCACGTAGAATAATTCAAGAACACATTTATGTCTGTAAATGTACTCAACACATGAGATCTAAAGATTTGGAGAATGACTTTTTGAGACACAGCTCTGAGAAAGAATTGGAGAATTCATAAAGCCTTTGATTAATAATTAATCATAGAATATTATATATATATGAGCCTTGACCTAGAATATATATATATATATATATTCTAGGTCAAGGCTCATTAGGTTTAGGAATTTATTAAAATAATAAATTATTTACAAATATGCCACTGTAGTGGGACCCACTGCATTTTACGCCATACTCCAGTGGGACCCACTGCAGTCTGTGCCACACTGCAGTGTCATGTGACACTACAGTATCTCATCCCTATATTGTAGTGTCGTATGACACTACCGTACTACACTCCCATCACTGGTTCGAAATCAATAATTGCCGTGTGTGGCAATCTTATGTGCCACGTGGTAATTTTGTAAACTTTATTTAACCATATAAATATCTAAATATCAGTTAATTCAAAATTAACTTATTTGATCACGCATATCAACTAACTTATCTGTTAATTTAAAATTTACAGATTAGTTAAATCAAATTCAAATTATTATCTTATAATAATTTAATATTATTTAATTTTATAAATCAATTATTTTATCTCACTTATCGATTAATACAAAACTAATCGATATAACTATTTAATTGCAATTTCTAAAAATTATAATAAATAATTTAATTAATTAATTTCATATAATTATCTCATAATTATATACTTGCCCCATAAATTCAATTCCTTTTGCAAGCTAATTTTTTTTCTTATGTCCTGAAACATTCACACCCTAGACTGTATAGTACAAATATGGCTCGGGGACCATGGACCCATAATTTTAAGCTCCAATAAATCAGATTATTAATTAAATTTTTTAATTAATTAATCTTATTTATTAAATCCATTATTACTCCACTATAAATATGCAATTGTGCTCTTAGTTATTTGAGAATATATTTACAGAATAATCTCGTGTAGTCCATTGATATAAGCATTTCATGAAGTTATGTACTTCAATTATTGGTTCATAAATTAGAGCTGGTCTAAATTATTATTTTACCCTTCTAGTTAGCTTTTGATCCTTAAGTACCATTTATTCACTAGTGAATGATAAATTTATAATCATATTATAAATAAAGCTCAATAACCATTCAGTTCTAGAATTAACAGTTAATAAAATCAATATACGATCTGTTAGGAAAACTTAGATTCCAAATCTTGTAAGATCTTATTCTCAGTTATCCATATCACTGAAACTCCAAAATAAAAGTCACTAATCTGTTTTACAAATAAACTTTAACGAGTGAATCAAAAGAGCTAGTAGATATGTATAGGAGTTCATGACCACTCAAGATTTAGATTGATTTACATATGATCATCAGATTGATATGTATTAAATCTTTATTATAAATGGTAAGTTAACAAAGATATTAATCAACATATTTTTTAGGGCGCAGGTTTTTGGCTTTGACCGTCATTGCGGTCTAGGTGTTTAACGGCCCAGTAAGTTGGCCGAGATTTTTAGCCAAACATATTTTTTGGCATGCCCGATGGGACATTGATCGGGAGTTTATGCCCACTACTAGATCACAAACTCGAAACTTAGAGTTGAGAGAAGATTTAATGGTGAGTGTTGGGTCTAAGGTAATTGAGGGGAAAACGACCTAAGGCGGAAAGGTCGTTCAGGATAGTATTCATACTATGTCTGGAAATATACAACAAGGATTTCAAACTATGAATCAAGGTTTTCAGAATCTGAACTAAACAATGTGAGCGGTTCAATAAAGCCTTTTGGAGATGTTAGAGGCGTTCCGGCAAAATGTGCAGCCAGCACAACAAGAGAGAGTTAAGCAGATGGCTCCGTACCAGACACCGCCAGTAAGATGGAACAACCAACCCGGGGGGTAAAATGCTCCCAATAATGGTCAAAATGATGCATTGGCCGCCAATGTGTTGGTTCGGCCAAGACAAGCTCAAGGTTATAATTGTCAGCCTTTAGATCGCGAAGCCATTGAGAATATTATTCACGATGTGATCGGTCCTAGGATGAGGAGAATTGGCCGACCCATGTATAGGAAGCCATATCCAAAGATAATGGATTACATGGATTTTTCAAGAGGTTATATGTGTTCAGATTTCTGTTTGTTTTCTGGGGACAAGAATTAAACCACGGTAGAACATATTGGTCCATTCATAGCCAAATGTGGAGATGTTGGACGGAATACATTTTTGAAGTAGAAGTTATTTACCAACTCCCTCACTGGCATGTCTTTCACTTAGTACAAATATCTTTCTGTCAAGTCCATCCCGAATTGATAGGTCATGGAGCATCTAGTCCATGAGTAATTTTACAAAACTGAGCCAGATGTTTCAATGGCTGATTTAGATAGATTACATCAAAAGGAAGGAGAGATGGCCGATGAGTTCATCGCATGTTTTAAAAGGGCGAAGAATAGATGTAGGATGATCCTCCCAAAGAATGAATTCGTAAAATTGGCTCAAAACGGCTTGAACTTAGAGCTAAGAAAGAAGTTTGAAGGAATGAGATTTAGAGACTTATTTGAGTTAGTCTCAAGAGTGACCCGGTATGAAGAAATTTTGAAGGAGGAATCCTAAAGGAAGAATTCTTCTAGAGGGACATACTATAGATATCCAAATGTTGAAATTAATGCTTTTGACAGATGTGTTGTCACTAACTTTAATAAAGAGAGAAGAAATGAAAACATTGAGAGAATTTTTTGTGATCAGAAATTTGGCCGGCAACCCAATGAATAGAGGACATTAACGTTCTTATTACATATTATGGTAAGTCTACAGTACCAGCTAGTATGATATTGTGGGTGTCTAGAATGTGTGCGAATGTACTTAAAATGTGTTGAACAGTGAAGTACATGCATCCACAATAGGATATTATAAATGTATTGTAGGTGCTTCAAATGTCTTATTGCTATCACATTATTTAACATATTTTAGGTACCTACGGTACCATATCGGCCGCTACCACATACTTTTCTCACATATTATACTAGAAAAACAGAGATTTGATCTTTAAACATGTCTAGGTTGTTAGAACCTTGAAGCTAGTTATCCTCCCATGTTTTTATTGATTTAGTACTACATGTGCACCAAGAAGCTAGTTCAAAACCGAACCAAACTGGTCGAACTAAATCGAATCGAACTGAAAATGATTGGTTCAAACGGTTCTTTATGTATGTTCAGTTCGATTTGGAAAAATCACCGAACCAAAATTTTGGTTCGGTTCAAAATTTGGTCGTTTTCGAACCGAACTATTAATTTATACGGTTTTTTTATTTTTTATATCTAATTTCTTATAAAATCGAACCGAATTGAAGCAAAACTTTAATTTTATATTTGCTTTTCAATAATATCATTAAAAATTATTTAAGAACTTATTTTTAATAATTTTTAATTAATAATATCACGGTTCGCTTCTTTTAGTATTCACGGTTCGGCTCGGTTTGATTTTATCACCGAACCGAAGTTTTAGTTCGGTTCGATTTTTCGCCATTTTTTAGCATATAAAAAAAAGAATCTGATAGTAGAGGCTCTTATGCAGCCTTTGCACAAATACTTTTTGGTTCTTTTAAATGAACCAAGCTTGCTTATCTAATAAAGATATAAAGTTATACTTAATCTTCCAAGTTCCTAAATCCAAAAACCTCCATTATCTTTCTTGCAATTCATTTTCTTCATAGAGCACAACCTTATACGCATATGTTCATCCTTTTTGGACAACCAGAACTTCAATATTATAGATTATAGTCTATAACGGACCATTTTTGGAAACTTAAATACTTTAATAATATAGCCTGGCAAAGCTTGAGCAACTGACTTTAAAAGTGCCTCCTTACCTCCTAAGGATAAAAGATTAGACTTCCAAGCAACTGTATTATAATAAATCCTCTCTTCCAGTATAATATAGATACCTAACTTTGAGGTACCCCAATCAATACGCAAACCCAATTAAACTTCATTCTTAACATATACAGGAAGATGAAGGCCAACAACTAACATGTTCTGATTATTCAGAGAGATATTTTTACTAAACCATACATTGCTCTTCTCCATAATCATGACCAATTGCACATTTTTTTTATAAATAGGATGCAATACAATGACAAAACAAGCTGCAAGCTATAAGGGGCATATCCTAGAGGCCACCAAAAAAGGTGATAAAGTGAAACAAACTTCACAAAAGAAGCACAAGGATCTACCCACCTACAGCATCAGGGGGAAGGGACAACGAAGCTTGGAGAAACCTATTGGTATATGAATCAAGGAAACCTTTTTGGTTCCACGGTCTATCCTTAACTGTACTCAAGACGGTATTACAAACATGTCTATCTCTAACATTACCTAAAAAGACCTAGCTAAGATTATGTTTCTCCAAAAATTGTAAACGAAGAAGAAAAGATGTGGTGGAATAGGTTATTGAGGTTAATGCAACAGAGGTTGTGACCAACAAGTCATATGTATGCAAAGCTCTCAGTAGATCGACCAAGACATAGAAGGTGCCTTAGTTAGTTCATAACATGAGGTAGAATCTGTATGAAAGGGAGCGCACTTACACCTTTGACATCATTAAAGCTGATCAAATATTTGATCACTTGTTAGGTGATAAAGTAATAGAGTTACCAGAAGGACAGGTTTTACCATCCGCTGAAGAGATGAAAAGGAAGTCATATTGCAAGTGGCACCATGCTTGGAGCCACTCAACCTATAATTATATGATTTTTCGAAACACCATTCAGGATTTGATAGAAAATGGGACATTGGAGTTTCCGGAAAAAGAGGTATTTCTGTGAACATTGACGAGGTAGCTAAACCATGGCTCAAAGTTGAGATTGGTCAAACATTAAAAGGTTCACGTCAGAAGAAAGATGAGAAGAGTAATGATGGACTGGCCAAATCAGATGAGCAACTATGCAGTCGATGTAAATGTAAGATAGAAAGTTCAAGTAAGAAGGAGGTAGGTCGATAAGTTATTAAAAAAATCATAATTTGAGGATACCCCCAAAGGATGATGGTCTGCATGCCCCAAAGTCCGTGTTCCAAAGAATGATGTGGTATCATCCTGGATACCAGCATCCACCTGGAAGAAGGTTCAGCAAAGAGAACAAATTCAACAAGGACGGCAAGATTCATATTGGCAAGCTGACCCACCAAAGCAACAATGGCAGCAGGTTCGTCCATGGCCACAAGGCCAGTATAGGAGACTGGGAGATGTTAGTTTGCAAGTGAATGTATCTCACAATGACCGCCCTAGAGTAGTATCTCAAACAACTAATATACGAATGATAAGGAGGCCACCTGTAACTGAGGTCACCCGAGAGTGTAGGTTTGGTCAAAGATCACATCCGTACGCATATTTTACCTGGACACAGAAGAGAAGATTGCAGAGGCAAAGAGCTGCAGAAAAGTATTCGTGCCAAAATGAGCTAAAAGCCGAGGAGGGAGTTCTAAAACTTAATGAAGAAAAGAATGAGAAAGATAATGTGATAAACCTGTTAGAGGCTCATTTATAAGGAGGAAAATGAGATAATCTTTTAGGTGAAAAGAATGGTGAAAATGAGCATGTTCCAAAGTCTCCCGAGCTGGAGGATAAGGAAATAGAGGATGTTTTTGAAGAAATGGATGAGCCTATCATTCAGTTTGGAACATTATCTCCAACTCATTGAACCATGATGGTCGTACTTCCTTTATGTTTTGCACTTGCAACTCGGGCATCCTTGTGTAATGGAGGGTGATGTGGTAGAGGCAGGAGAAAGCAAGGTAAAGGTGGCCAAAGAATCTGAAGTTTCGGCCCAACAATTGATTAGTGGAAGTATCATGAAAGATTGACCGGAAAAGATAATTTTTGAGTAGCCATCAGAAAGTGCATCACAACACTTGAAACCGTTATATATATATATATATGTGCGTATTTGGATGGCAGGCCAATATGTAGGATTCTTGTTGATAACGGGGCAACCGTGAATATTATTCCAGCATTCATGATGAAGAAATTATGTAAGGAATATCAAGATTGATCCCAACTGAGCTAAGAGTTATTAATTTTTCAGGTGGAGTTACAAAGGCGAAAAGAGTGTTACCGGTTGAGCTTACTATGGGGAGCAAAACATTAATGACAAAATTTTTTGTGGTAGATTCAGCATCACATTACAACATTTTACTTCGAACATATTGGATTCACGCAAGTCTTTGCGTGCCATCTTCATTTCACCAACTTTTATTTTTCTAGAACGGGGAGAAGGTAGAAGTAGTTTATGCTGATAGAAGATAATTTTTGGCTGCAACCAACGTGGTAGCAGCAAGATATTACGAAGACGATATCAGTTTAAGTCAGGCCGCCCACGTGGTGTTATGGCCCTAAAAAATATAAGCTTCCTTGGGAAGCTTTTGAGGAGACCTACAAAGTTTTGTATCGACCAAATTTAGCAAAGTTGCTTGAGTGATAATAAAAGAGATTATTTAATTAGAAAAAATAGTTTATACTAATTAAAAGAGTTTTGATCAAAGCTTGAAGATTATGAAGTTGGACCTCTAATGGAGAATGAGCATTTTTAGAAATATGTATTCTTGAAATCCGCTTTGTAATTATTTCTATTTTTTAAAGGTTTATAAATTTAGAAATACACAATAGTCACTCGATTGATCATTTGTTTAAATAAATATTTATTGATTTGATTAATAACATGATTATGCATTAGTCGATCACATGTCATACATGATTCCCACACAGTTTTATTTAATCATACATCTCATTAGTAGAAATGAGATTTATTAGGATTGCCTCAATGCGTTTATATGAATCGCTTTGCGAAATCAATTGCATGTAAACTTCTAAGTTTTAATTTGTTAAACTTGATAATCACACCACTTTAAAGGCATACGTTTAGTTAGGCCTTTAGGATAATCGACTTTACCAAAAATGTTTTGTTAAAGTTTGATGAATGTAATTAATTAGTTGTTCTAAGTTAACCTAAATTTAGTAAGTCATGCCGCCCACGTGGTGTTATGGCCCTAAAAAATATAAGCTTCCTTGGGAAGCTTTTGAGGAGACCTACAAAGTTTTGTATCGACCAAATTTAGCAAAGTTGCTTGGGCTGATAATTGAAGAAATTTCTTGATAGACTTCATAAAAGAAAAGGAGAAATCAACTGCTGTGAAAGCGGCTATGAAAAGATTATCGGCTTACTTAACCGATAAGAAGATATAGAACGAAGTGGCCATTGATTGGGCTGAATTTCTGATGGAGGATGAGACTGAAGAGATGAAAGATTGTAACTTTGAAGAGGTTCGGTCAACCCTAGCCAAGTTAAACAATTCAAAAGCTGAGGTACAAGATCCATTGCTAGGAGTTAATCTTGGGACGAAAGATGATGTTTGGCTAACTTTTATGAATGGTTTATTATTCAAGCCGAAGTCATTAAAATTTTAAAAGAATAAACTCCAATGGAGATTCAAGAATCCTTATTATGAAATTAGAAGGTAAATCAAGAAGAAAACCAATAATAATGTTTCCAAAAGAAAAAACTTACAATGAGAAATGATTGTCCTTTGTGTAGCCTTCTTTGAGTGTGTTCTTCAAAGTTTGAGGTGAGTAATGGAGGTTTGAAAATGAAAGAAGAAGGAAAAAAGGCATGTTATTTTTATAAGTGTTAAAAAGGAAATTGATTTATTAATTAAAAATATATATACGTTGGAAGTAATTGGCCGAGAAGTCAATTGCTTATTCTCGGCCAATTGGCTTTCTCGGTCTATTGGTTCCCGACCCATTGCTCCTAATTTTTTAGTCAATTATTTTTAATATTTTTTTAGTTAAAATGATATTTGTTAAATATTCACACTAGTATTTTTTCAGTTATCACATGTTCTATTAATGTCGGCTGGTAGTAGATATCAACATAACATGGTGGGGGTCAATGTTCGAGTCATAATTTGACAATTAGTCAGAGCTGAAATGATTAAGAAGAGTCCAAATTTGACCAATAATAATATGTCAATTGATAACATTCGGCCTACAATATTACTTACGAGTTCAAGATCGAAAACTTCATGGGTTGATTTCCAATTTAGAGAAAGAAGTTTTTTTTATCGTTTGTGAATCAAACGAAGTGTCATATATATTTACATACATAAAATATATTACGAAGCCTTATTTTGGCCAACGTCTTGGCCGAGATCTCATTTTGGCCAACGTCTTGGCTGATTTTTTGTTTTAAGATTTCATTTTGGCCGATTTTGACCAATATGTCTTCAGTTGGTAAAAGATAAATTTTGATGTTTTTTATAACAAGATGCAAGTGCGGATAACAAGGACTTGAATCTTAACAGATATTCAGAATTCGTAGATAACTTAAGTTGCCTAAACGTCAGAAGAGATAACTCAAGTTTCAAATTTCAAATCAATAATGGAGATAAAAATATCAGATGTTGTGATCAAGTTCAAGACAAGGAGAGTCCATCCGTGTGAAACTCTACTTTTAGAAAAAGAGACCAAGTAGACAGATGGAAGGGGCAAAAAAACATAAAAAAAAAAAATCAAACTTTCAAGTTATCAATCTAATTTTGTTCTTAAGTTGTACTTCTTAATTTTTCACAAACCAATGCATTTTTTTATTTTTGTAAGTATTTTATTTTAACAACTTTCAAGTTTACTCTTCGCAATAGATTCAATTACTTAGAATCGTTCTTTTATTACTTGTTCATTTTTCTAAATAGTTATATAAAGTTTGAGTTTCTTTGTTCATTTTTGCCTAGTATTTTGATTTCAATCTAAGTTCTTAGTTTTTTATTGCAAGTAATAGTAGAACTATAGAGGAGATTTATTTTACACTCATCATCATTTTATGATTAGAAATTAGATAAATATTTAGATATATTTTAAATTCAGTTTCCCCGACTAAATTTTGGCACGCTCGCATACTAATTTATCAGGGACGCAAGTTTTAGTTCGGACCATCATCGCGATCTAGGTGTTTATCGGCCCAACCAGCCAAACAAAATTATTATAACATAACTTATCAATTATCTTAAATATATGAAGAAAAATAGGAATTAAGGTTCATCATTTCCTAACTAGTTCTCACCAAACACTACCTATAAGCAAATACATAAGTCAAGATTCTCAACTTGGTTTTGAAATTTCTATCATTATCCCATCCAATGTTCTGACCAATCCACGCAATTATGCACTATTAAATTATTAAAGTATGACTTCTTAAAAGATAATTTTATGATTAATCATTGAATTAATTGAACTGACCAATGCTTAGAGGAAAATGCACCTTGAATAAAATATTTGTAAGTGTTGACCATTAAACCTATTAAAAACCAATAATCACGCAGAAATATTATTAACATACGATGAGTTTTAGAGTGGTTCTCTCATCAAACATATATCGGCTGCTTCTTAAAATAAGCATTCAGTTATCTGAGAAATATTTTAAAAAAATAATGTTAAGAAATATGTTTTAAAGAACATTAAAGTGCTTTAAACTAAAATACTCATTCAATTACTTCGTGCCAATAAAAAAATTGCTAAACAAAAGCATTCCCGAACATACTCAATCATAAGGGATTTTTTAATAAATGTTTCTTACCAGATGAAATCATAAGGTAAAGTCCTTATATGGTTTACGTTCAAATGTACATGAAAATATGTAATTTACTGAATATGGCATGTACCTTACAATTGCCAACTATATAAATGCAATTGAGCTAAAGATGCTATAAAAAAGTATCCTAAGTAATAATTTTTTAATGACAGCAAACCTTAAAAAAAACAAATACTAGAAAGATGGTATACGTGTGGACTGGTTTCCATGAAAGAAGTCTGCTTTTGAAGTTCATGAAGCAAGCGGCCTCTTTCATCATATAGTATAATCCCACTAAACCTTGGTAGCTCACATTTCTCCCCCATTAATATGGGCCTCTCCCACACCGCCGACGCTGAGTCATGGCTCTGCCACCCCACATCAAGCCCACGAGCCTCCATCCCGATCAACGCCGAGTTATGGCTCTCCCTCCAACTCTCGCCATTCCTTTCCGCCCACTTCTTCGGCCTACTCCATCGCACCGAGCTCATCAACACCCTCTTCATCGAAACCCATCCACAACTTGTCTCGGACGATTTAGGCCCCATTAGGTTCCTCCCATTCGTTTCTTGGCCCGTAAGTTGTTTCTTTTGGGCCTTTCTTTTTAGCACCGTGGCCTTTCAAACCCGACGACGGCAAAAGCAGTGCATGTAAAGAGAAAAAGGGCTTCTTGGGTTGAAAGCTTCCATTTATCCTCTAAATTCCAAAGAGCTTCCGTGAATTTCAAGGTTAAAGTTTATGGTAGAAGAAAGGAGAAGAGTATAAGCATATTTGTAGTATGACATTTTGGGAAAGAGAATGGGAAAAAATGAGTGTGCAAAAATAGTAGAAAAATAGAGAGCTTCACATGAAAGTCCACCGTTGATTGGGTTTAACAACATTTAGCCGTTGAGTCTATTTCACTATTTAAGGCTTAATAATGGACATTCATTGACAACTCAAGTTTGTCTTAAAGCCCTTAGTACGAGCAGTACGGTGCTGGACCAGCACTTCTTTCTATTTTTTTGGTATACAATATATTAGACCAATTTGAGAGCTCGGAAGATGGAACGATGTAGCGAGTTCTTGCGAGAAGGTCATTGATCTCGAGGGGTTAAGAGGATGATATGGAGTTGCTGCTTCCGGTGGGAGTAGCATAATAACACATTCTTGAAATTCTTTTAGACCTCCAAGACATTTCAGTCCAACTCCGCTTTATTTATTCTCTTTTGAAAAGTGACATTTTAATCTATCGATTTTTGTAAATATAATGTTAGTAGCTCAATTTTATATATAGTGAAAACTCATTTATTCGATAAGCATGTATTTGCTTCATGATTCATCTCTACTGTATACCAATTAGTCAAAACTGCAGAAAAATTAGGTAAAGGGAATCAGCGGATGCAAAAAAATTAATAAAAAAAGGAGTCATAACTGCATTTTAATGAATCCTAAGACTCTTGCATTTGAGCATGTTTTTACTAAAAAAGAACCATGTTGTGTACACTGTGTACCTCCCTATGCTTATTTAAAGTTAAATTATTGGTGTTGCATTTATAAAATGTGAGAATCTTAAGTGTTCATTTTCAAAGGTAATGTACTAAGTTTTAACTAGACTGAAAGGTTAGGGGGTATTACTATACTATCATTAATCTACTTTTTATACCATTGTACAAATTTACAAGAAATGGGTTAACATGACTTAAAACGATGACCTATCAGGAATGCGCGTGATGATTTAAATATACGTATAAACTTAATCTTGTCAATTATATATATATGAAAAATATTTTTTTCATCCACTAAGTTTACTATAATTATCAATTTAGACAATGCTAATGTAATTTTCCTAATCAAATCATTGATGACGCGCTTACTTGATTCTCATGGAATCGGATTGCGCAAAATCTGATTACAAATATCATTCTAGTTGTTTACTATGACTTTGTAATCCAATTTCAAGTGGACCTCACAGCTTTGACTTGGAAATTCTCATGATTGAATTGAATGATATTCTTAATAAAAAGGTGGCAATGAGATTTCATATTTCTGACTCATTTAGAATGAATTGTGAAAAGTTCATTATACTCTCGAAATATTTATCTTATCAACCCTCACTTTTTCTACTGGTTCATTAATTTTAGTAATATCATATGTTTTATCCTGATTCATTAATTTAATAAACACAAACAATTATTCTTATTCTCAATAATCTGATTATTGATTCTGATTCCTAACGCTTAATAAACGCATTAATCTAATTTCATATTTCGATTCTTGACCATTCCATTCTCTTTTGATTCCAAATGCAAATAAACGTGCCGCGAGTGATTTGAAGCGTTACAATCATGTATGTCCGTTTGTTAGCCTCAAACTTCAAAATTTGTACGTCATCGATGAATGCGATGAATTTAAACGAACTTAGGTATTACATATAAATGAAATGTTTATACACTGATCGTATAATTGATTAAGTATTAAGAAATCAAGTGATATGATAATGACATCATTCATAGGTTAGGTGGCGGCACATCACCCGGTTGCTTAAAACTAGATAAATTAGTTTGTCACCCTAGAATTATTTATATAAATGCTTAAATCATTCAAAAAATAAGATTTTTTTTCACTTGAAAAAATTAGACTAATAATAAATTGAGAATTAAAATAATTTGGAAGACAGAAATTACATTTTATGTTTTAGAGGTCAAGAGAGATACTTAACCCTCTTATTTTCATACCATTCTGTATATGTAATCCGCTTGGCTAATTTTGATTGTGTTCCGTTTCCAAATAAGCAAGAAAGATCCAGAAACAAGGGTTAAGTAACGATCCCGTTTATTCCCCCGCGAATTGCAGTGATGAGAATTCCCTCCCTGTGAGACAGTCCGGCGTCGTCCCCGTCTCTTACAATTACAAAAACCTTAGTTGGTCTGTAATCTTATGCCCTATTTACGGTTTATTTGGGTTATGTTAATAAGTTACTCTGCGGAAGAAAAAACTTTCTGGAAAGAAAGCTGTTTTTGTTTGATTGCTTATGAGACGGGGATGGTTTGTACTGTGTTCGATGGAAGACCTTGCTCATTTTCCTTAAAATATGGAATATTTTGATTTTTTCTCGTTTTAAATGCGCTTTCTGGTATGCCAGACAGAAAGTGGTGCCCTATTATGATTGTGCCACTTCATTTTGATTGAGAATCAGGATGCTTGCTTGTGTTCTTATGAGAGATAGTAACTGGTTCAAAAAGGTTCAAAAAGGTTCTAATTGGATTGTTGTTTCCTTTTCTTCTTTCTCTGCAATTCAATTTTCGGAAATTTAGGGGTTGGGATTTGGTTATACAGATTATACATTTCTTTGACCTGAATTAAGCTGTCTTTACTGTGTCTCTTTGATGTATGTTATGCTTTTCCAGAAATAGTTCCCGTTTTGATCGCTTTTTACGTGTTCACAGGTTTATGAAATAAAGAGTTTTTTGGTTAATTGGTCAATATTGTTCTATTCGCGACTCATTAATAGAAATCATGTCTGGAAGAAATCGAGGACCACCTACTCCGCTGAAAGGTGTTCCTCATGCTGGGCGACCTCCTGCAGTTCATGATCCATTTGGTAGGGGACTTGGGCCGATGCCTCATCCAGCATTACTTGAGGAAATGAGAGAATCACAATTTGGGATGCGGCATGGTCCACTTCCTCCTCATCCAGCAATTATAGAGGAACATCTTGCAGCACAGCATCAAGAAATTCAAGGTATGCTTGTAGATAACCAGAGGTTAGCTGCGACCCATGTTGCACTTAAGCAGGAATTGGAAGCTACCCAGCATGAGTTGCAACGAACGGCTCACTTCGCAGAATCATTGCGTTCAGAGAAGGATGTTCAGTTGAAAGAGCTGTATGAAAAGTCTGTTCGCTTGGAGGTGGACCTTCATGCAGTTGAGGCTATGCGAGCCGAACTTCATCAAGTTCATAATGATACCAAGGAACTAACCGCAGCAAGACAGGAGCTTACTAGCCACGTGCAATCAATGACACAAGATTTGGCTAGACTCACTGCAGATTTGCAGCAAGCTCCCATCCTGCGGGCAGAAATTGAAACCATGAAACAGGAACTACAACATGCTAGGTAAAATATCCATGGTCTCAAAACTAACGCGGAAATAAAATCTATTAACAAGGAAATAAAATTTATTAACTTTTTGATAAAATTGATATGAATTTCTCGGCATCTAGATCTGCTATTGAGTATGAGAAGAAAGGATATGCTGAAAATTATGAGCATGGCCAGTCAATGGAGAAGAAATTGATCTCAATGGCTCGAGAGTTGGAAAAACTTCGGGCAGAGATTGCTAATGCTGAGAAGAGAGCACGTGCAGCAGCCGCTGTTGGTAATCCGGGTATGTACTTATTTCAGGTTTCTCTAGCTGCTAATGAATTTGAATATATCTACTCATGTAAATTGTTAGAAAATTTGGTAAAGAACAGATGACTAGAGAAATGGCAAGTTTGATGACAGGAGGATAAATTTGACATACAGAATGTAACATGACCTAAACTGATTTTTAGTACTATGCATGAAAGATTTAACAAGTCTTGTGTCCTTGAATGAAAAAAGATCGGAGATCCTTGGTTTTAGTGTTAGTTCTGTACCTTAAGTATTTGGTACTGCTGTTAAATTGAAGCTGATTCAGTTTCAGCTTGAGGGAGGTGAAAGTGAAAGTGACGTGAAACTATGTTAATTCATGGGTTGGAATGCAGATGCACACAAATTGCTGGTTCAATAAAGTTTTAGAATCAGTTTTTCCATTATTATGGATGGTGATGGTTATTAGCATCCCCCTTCCCCCCATTTTATCGGTGAGACCTAAGCTTCGTGTTTTATTTGTATTGACTTTTTATCTTTCCAGGTCCAGCTTATAATGCAAATTATGGCAATCCTGATCCTGTGTATACTGGAAATCCGTATCCTGCAGGATATGGAATCAATCCTGTAAGTTCCGCCTGCCTTTTTGGTTGTCCCCAACATTGAGTGCTTGTGGGGTTGTGCATTTTCATTTGGCAAGTTTATATGTCGAAAAGATTTATAATTGTGCTTTTTGCATGAGTTAACGTCTACGCTTTACCATAAGCTCAATCGACATCATTATTATATTGGATGTGATTGCCATCTTTATTATATTAGTGTTTGGTTTTTATGCTTTATCTGCATTTTCAGGTACAGACTGGTGTAGAGGGTTTTCCTCAGTATGGGCCCGGAGCTGCTTCCTGGGGCGCATATGATATGCAGCGAGCTCAAGGATATAAATAGACTGGCATTCTCTATGCTGCTAAGCTTTGCTCACCAGTAGCTTTTTCGGCGGCCTGTTCGATAATTAGGTCTGGTTTTGAAGTGTTGCTTTATGATAAATGGTTTTTCACGTTGTACTTGTACTTAATAAAGACAGTCATTAGTTTGATGGTGCGACATGAGTATGGTATCCTTATTTTGGCGTTTGAAACAAGCTGCAAATTTATCTATGTGATAGTCGTTTTTAATGTCCTTCAGTTATGATTTCTTTAAGGTGAAGGATCAAATCTTGTTTCTTTGAGTTATGCATCATTGCATCTGAGGGTCTAGTTTTTTGGTCCATAAATTTCATTATGATTCTTCTGTTCTACTTTTGCAATTCAAATCTCTTAATGCTCTGATTTATCATGTTTTATCAAGCTGGCCAAAGGTATTACAGTACATATATTACCGTAATATATTTATCATCGCAAATTTGGTCCCTTTTGAGTCAGAATTCTTGCATATTATTCTCTCCTCGTCGAGCATCAGTTGTAGAGTGAATTGGAAACTGTCTTGCTCATAAGCTTTGGAACATAGGCTTTTATTTGGAGTTTCATGCTCTTTCTTGCACATTGTTACCTAGAGAAGAGGAATTTGTTGAAGTCCGACTTCATTGATTATTTGGGAGAAAATAATCAAATCTCTGCCTTCTCTGATTCTCTTGACCCTGTGAAGAGTGTGGTCTGAAACTTTGGATGGAAATAGTTGGTTAGGATAGGGAAGAGTGTAATTTAAGAAAACCAGCATTTGACATATTAGTTGAGGGCCATTTTAATAATTGTATTCAGTCAGACTTTGCCCTGCATCTCACTTTACTCGTACATTACCATTGACTGTTCAGTTGCATCCGACTTGGGAATAAAGTTTTCTAGAATAATTTATAATTTTTGTTACGTAGTAAAGTTAAAATCACTGTAATTGAATTGATAGTGAACCACATTTGTTTTCTTTTCTTTGGACTTGGTCATTTCTCGTTCCTTCAATTCAGCTGGTTTATTTTAGCTTTTAATTGGTGCTTAACTCAGTAAGTAAAGGAAAGGATCCTGTTGCTTCTGCATGCGACAACTTTATAATCAGAAATTTGCTCAGTTTCATAATGACATAAGTTTGGGCTGAGTTTCTGTGAAGCAGTTATCTTTTTGCTTTGGTTTTTTTACTGACGCAGGCAACAAAAGTATGAACATCGTCTTCTCTCATGGCAGCATGATGCCTATGACTCATTAGTGTTTTCTTCGTCGGAAAGTAACATTTAGGACTAGGTACCAGTGGAATGCCAATCTTCTTCGTTAACATTTGGCTTTCTACCCTTTCTTTTTATTGCTTTTTTCTTTCAGTCTTTCTTGATCTATCCTTTCTGTGGCTTGTGTAACAAGAAAGAAGTGTTATGTTTCCTTGTTCATGTTTGAGAGTGAGATTCTTATTCATTCTGCATCCCAAGTGGGTTGATTCAGCCATAGTCATCTCCTTATTAGTGGCTATGATGGCCAGATTATGGTTTGGAAACTAAAACAGGTGGAGTGAGGATTCACTTGTCGATGCTTTGTCTCGATGGATTTAGGCCAAAGAGAGAAGTTTTATAATGAAAGGAACAATATCATTACCTTATTTCCCTTGCACAAGACGTGCAGCCAATAAATAAGTGAAGCTTATTTATTGCATGATTCATGAATATGATATTGGCGAGAGTGTCAACAATGGAGCTACTGCCTGAGATTTTCTCAGCCAAGTAAGTGTTTACAATTGAAAATATCGCCCTTCTTTTTATTTGCTGTCCTGCCCTCATCTTTTGGTTATGTGCTTTTCCAGATTTGTTTCCTACATTCAATTTGGTAGCTAGTACCAATTCCTCCTTTAGTAATATCTGTTAGGAACTCTTGTAATCCTGTGTTGAGGATGTGATATTGGATATCGTGGATCAGTTATAATACGTTTTCTCGGAATTAAATAAGATACCGAGAAAGAAGCATACATTGAGTCTTCTGATTTTCTTACTTTGGCACCTATTTGGATTGTTCTTATATTGAGAAACTTTAACCAATTGGGTGTTAGTTTCCATTCAACATCAGCAGTAGTTAGGCCCTCTTTTTACATGATAACTAGCTGCTTTTATTGCATAATCATCACATAGATGATTTAGTAAACACACACAGAGGTTTTAGATAGATGTAGCATTGTGTAGAAGCAAGGAATCCCCAAATCAAGTTACCGGCAAAAGTGGCTTTAAAGTTGGGGTTTCTAGGGTACACCATGTGGTAGCTCCTTTGTCTCAGAGCCATGTTCGAAAACTTTTACATCTCGAGTTCAATACACATTGACTTACCACTCCTAGTTTGTACTAGAGCATTGACCTGTGGTTCTGGCTTGAAGTCCAGTTCAACAAGCACCGAGAAGCTGAAAGACTTGACTATATTGTGGATGTCAATCATTTTGCTCTTAACAATTGACAATGGCTTTGATTAATTTTTACCGATGATTTTGTGACGGTGGATTTTATAGTTTTTGAGCTCTGATTCTTTGTCCAAAATTTACAAGAATTGCTCTGATATAGTTCTCAAGTACATCTTGAATTTTCTCGTTTTGTAGATTGGTTATTGAGGCTGGCTCGGACAAGTCTGCTGATGATATCATGATGACCCATCCCGTACGTCCGGAGGTATGTGCATTTAGTTGGTGTATTTAACAATCTTTGGATGTAGACTTTATTAAATCTAACGAAGAACTGGTAGTATCTCACTCTATAAGGTATCCAATTCTGATACTGCTCCTTGAAGAAGCATCATAAATGTTTGGTACATTGGTGATTAATATTAACCTACTATCTTTTCTCTTTGCAGCAGCCAGACAGCTGGGCATAATCCGGAAGATTGAGATTTCAATTATCTTTTGACAAGTTAGGAGGAGTGAGGATTTGAATTCGGGAAAGGAGACGCGTTTGTAGCTGCTTCTCGTATATATATCTTTATACGCGTAAAATGCTATTCGAGCGAAGTACTACCCAACTTATCCCACTCATGAAGCTCACATTGTTTATGAATTGCACTTAAAAGGTTGTCATCTAGAGATCTTTGATGCTTTGTTGGTATCATTTGAACTTACAGAGCTTGCAATAAATATTGATTAATGTATTTGCATGCAATTATTTACTTGGTGTTGAAAGGGTTACCTTTTCAGGAAAAATTATGTTCAAAGTGTGGTTAAAGATTTGTTTACCTTATGTTACTCTTAAAACTACAATTGCTACAAAACAAGCACTTACATCTTTCGGATAGGGGTGATCATCGTTCAGTTCACTTGGTTGTTTAAGGAAAATTGAATTGAAACTTCTGGATGAGTCATGTCGAACCGAACCAAACCGTTCGTAAAAAAAATCGTTTGATTTTATTCTTTGGTTCGGTATTAATAAAAAAAATAAAAAAAATTAAACATTTTCAAAGGATATGATTAAAAAAATAATATAAAATTAAAGTTTAATTTCGGTTTAGTGTGAAATTATATATAACAAATAAAAAAATAGAAAATTAAAGTTTCGGTTCGGTCTAAAAATTGTTGAAATTTTGAACGGAATTGAAATTTTGATTCTTACATTTTTTCAAATCGAATTGAACTAAATTTACATAAGGAACCGACCGATTCTTCAATATTTTTGAACCGAACTAAATTAAATTTACATAAGAAATCAATCGAACTGATCATTTTCTATACGATTCGGTAAAAAAAATTCACCCCTACTTCCGGAGGTAGTAATTTTATAAAATGAATGTGCAATTACTATCGTCTTTGTCTTTGAAAATAGTGTTAAGTGTGAACATGATCTCGAGTAAATATGTATGTAAAAATATTTTCATCTTATATTTTATACACAATCTAAACATGTATGATAAACTTGAAGTACCATAAAACATAAGAAATTTTTTTTGTTATTGAAAATATGTAAACACCATTTTGAATTGAAATTCTCTATAGTTGGGAATTAACTAGTGACACGGAGGGCATTTGACTTTTATGATTTGTTTGATCATATATGAATGATTTAGATCTCATCGAAGTATACAAAATGAAGAAAAAAAATAAAAAAAGAGTGAACGTAAAGAGTAAAATAGTAATAATGCTAAAATAACAGAGAGTGAGGAAAAAAATGATAAAATAATAAATATTCATCTTAATGTCAAATTTTTCATTTTCATCTTATTTCTAAGATTGAATCTGAGTCTTATCTCGAAATCCTACTCAATCTCATCCCAATACTGCTCGGGCTAAGATTGAGAGTAAATCTTTAGTTCGACTGAGATTTTCATCTCGTCAGAACCCATCCTAGAAGTCTCATCTCACATGCTCAAGCATAGATGATTGTCATATGAGTAAGATCTAGTTCAAATGTGCTTATTGTAGTGATATGAATATATCTCAATAATTTTTAATAAAAATATTTTTGTGTTAAATGATCTATCTATAGAAATTAATATTAAGATTTATTTCTTTCCTTAAAAAATATTAAGGATCATGATATTAGAATTAAAAAATTAATTCATAGATTAAACAAAGAAGTACTCGTAATAATGTATTGCAAAACTTGCAAGATGCAGCTGCAATGATTTTGTTACACTTTGTACTTTTATAACATTGTGCGAGACAATTGTCTCGTTCCGATCTAAAGCTCTTAAAACAAGATCAAATAAGATTTTTGCATCGAAACAGACACTGTCTTGTTGATCGGTGTAAAAAATATTCAGTAACGTGGACAAAAGGGACTTATCCAAGACTCATAAAAAAGTCAAAAAAGTAAAAACGGATGACTGACTGAAGTCGCGAGATATTCACAGAATGGGCAATCATCTCTTCAAGAACAAAAATCGACATCTCGAGAACGGGGGATCATCACTTCAAGAACGAGGGATCACCGCTTCAAGAACGGGAACCAACATCTCGAGAACGGGAGGTCATTACCTCAAGGACGAGGCAGAATATCAGAAAGGGAAAAGGGGTTCAGACTGATAATCAAGTGGTTGTGATTGATTGGGTAGGCTGCACCACTCAGACAAGACATATTGGTATGCCACCAAGTGGTTCTGACTAATTGGCTCAGAACCACAGGAAACTATCATGCGGTACCAACACGATGATAAACTGATGTGTAGAATGTTCCCTACCAGTTTAGACGAGACAACTTTGAAGTGGTACCACTCCTTATCAATGCACTCAATCACTAACTTCGTTATTATGTCCTTCGTCTTTATAGAACAGTATTCAACATACCGTACCATCATGGAAGACTCGGAACATCTGATGACGATCTCCACCAATGAAGGGGAGTCCCTGCGGGAATACACTCACTGCTTCAAAGATGAAATGGTCAAGGTCGAGAACTACGATGACTAGTTCGCCAGATTGGCCTTCCGACGAGGCCTGGACCCGAGGAGTGAAGCCCATTTCCATGGCAGTGGTTTTTCAACGGGCACGAGCCTATATTACATTGGAAGAAGAGAAGAGAAGTATGCAAGGAATGGTTGAACGGAAGGAAGAAGAATCTCGGAAGTGGGATAGAAGCTCAAGATCTGAAGGGAGGAAGTATGATGAAACAAAAAGAACGAATGGGAAGAAGGCTCAACAGAACAGGAATTCCCATCGAATGCGAGATCTTGACAGAACCCACACGTGGGGCAAGGTCTACACACCTTTAACCATCCCAGTCAAATAAATACTAGAGACAATTAAAGATAAATCTTGGCTGAAAAGACTAGCCCCGTTCACTAAGGAACCTAGCTATAAAGACAAAGACAAATATTACTCCTACCATAAGAGCAACGTACATTATACGCAAGACTGTTTCCAACTCAAAGACTATATTGAGCAACTGATCAAAGAGGGGTACCTTAGCCAATTTGTGAAAAGAGATGAACAGAAACACGAGATTGAGAAAGACAACCGGGAAGAGGAAAGGAAGGATAAAGGGAAACAACCCCTCCGCATCGTCGACACAATTATAGCATTAATTGAGCAAGATGGGACAACAAAAAAGGAATGGAAGATATACTGCAAGCGGCCAACGTTAGAAAGACATCAGCTGAAGCCCTTAAGTGGCAACGGGAACTTGTCGCTTGTGTTCGATGACTCCGATCTAGAAAATGATGAACACCACAATGATGCCCTCGTCATTTCAATTCAGGTTGGCAACTGCTTTTTAAAGAGAGTCTTGGTAGACGATGGAAGCGCAGTAAACATCTTGCATCGGGCAATCGTGGAGAAAATGTCCATGGGGGATCAAAAATTACAAGGAACATCATAACCGTTGATCGGATTCAACGGAGTCATTAGCTACTCAGAAAGAACCCTAACTCTCCCAGTAAGCATAGACCCATTTAACCACATGAGTGAATTCATGGTGGGAACAACTTCCCTGTACAACGTGATCCTAGGAAGAACCTGGCTCCACAAAATGAAGGTTGTACCACCCTCAACATTCTACCAAGTATTGAAATACTTGTCCCCAAAAGGAGTGAAAACAATAAAAGGCGACCATATCGTGGCTCATATCTATTCAGTAACCGCTTTAGAGTTTGCAAAGAAAAAAGCTACGGAAAAGGCAGAGAAACTTGCGAATCTATAACAATTATAGGGAGACGGGAAGCAAGACCCAATGAACGAGGAAGGAGAGGAAACAAAGCCCATATGCTTAGAGAAAGGGACCCAGAAAATAACAAACATTGGTTCCCATCTCGAAGAAAGTGAGTAAAAGAAGTTGATAGAATTCCTAAAGGAAAACAAGGATGTGTTCACAGCAGCAGCGCGTGAAATTCCTAGCATCCCAGAGGAAATCATCTACCACAGGTTAAACATTAATCCCACTATGAAACCAGTGAAACAAAAACGAGAAACTTCGCCCCTAAAAGGAACCAAGCGATCAAAGAAGAAGTTGAGAAGCTCTTAGCAGCAGGTTTCATCAGAGAAGTGAACTACCCTGAATGGCTCGCTAACGTGATTTGGTACGAAAAAAGAACAGAAAGTGGAGAATTTGCGTCGACTTCACTGACCTAAACAAAGCATGCCCCAAAGATGAATACGCACTGCCAAGGATAGATCAGATGGTAGACACCACTTCTGGGCACAAACTGCTCAGCTTCATGGACGCTTACTCACAATCAGGTAAAGATGTTACAACCCGATCAGGAAAATACTTCCTTCATTACTGAGTACAACGTCTATTGCTACAAAGCCATACACTTTGGTCTAAAAAATGCTAGCGCAACTTATCAAAGGCTGGTAAATAAAGTTTTTCGCCAGGAAATTGGAAAGAATATCGAAGTCTACGTTGATGACATGCTAGTCAAAAGTAAGAAGCGAGAACACCACATTCAGGACCTTGAAAAAGCCTTGGACATCTAATTACACAACGAGAAATCAAATCTGGACAAGTAAAAGCAATTATAGAAATGAGGTCTCCGCGGAACCTCAAAGAAATCCAGGGTTTAACGTGAAGATTGGCCTCCCTAACAGGTTCATCTCCAAGTCAACGAACAGATGTAAACCTTTTTTTGAAAGATTATGGAAAAACTCCATGAGCGGTTGAAATAAGGACTGTGAAGAAGCCTTTACCAAAATTAAAGAGTACCTGACTACCCTCTTTACTCTCTAAACCTATTCCCGGTGACCAACTTTTGTTATACGTAGCCGTCTCAATGGGAGCAGTCAGCGCAATACTCATCAAAGAAGAACAAAGAAAATAGAAACCTCTATACTTTGTAAGTAAAAGCCTTTTAGCGGTAGAAACAAGGTATAAATGAATGGAGAAACTAGTATTGACAGTTGTAACTGTAACACGAAAGATGAGGCCCTACTTCCAAGCCCACAACATCAAAGTATTGACCAAATCTTCCATTAAAATCATTATGAACTCAACGGAGGCAAGCAGAAGAATAGCAAAATGGTCAATTAAGCTGAAACCAATACGACATCTGTAACGAGCCCTGAGTGTCAATAAGAGGACATGCATTAGCGAACTTCGTAGCCGACTTCACGAGAGGGGAAGTTGAACGGGAAGCTCACCAAATGGGTGAAAGTGGAGTCTGGACGCTCTTTGTAGATGTGCTTCAAACTATAGAGGAGCAAGAACATGGGTGGTGGCACAACTCCCTTTGGGGAAATATTGGAGCATTCCATCTCATTCAAATTTAATGCATCGAATAATGAACCAGGGTATAAAGCACTAATCACGGGAATATCCCTGCTAGAGGAATATGGGGTAACTAAAGTTAAGATTTTCTGCAATTTCATGTTGATCGTAAAACAAATCACGGGAGAATACATAGCAAAATATGAACATGTGATAAAATACTTACAGCAGGTGAAGGATCTCCTTAATATGCTAAAAGATTACAAAATCCAGTAAATTCTAAGAATGAAGAATAGGCATGTTGATGCCCTAGCAAACCTAGGATCGTCATTACACCTCTCTTACATTAGGAACGTCCCCGTAGAAGTTCTGAAAGAACCAAGCATCTCGCTCCCATTGACCAATGTACATCATGTAGAAATTGAACGGGAGCCCAGTTGGCAAGAGAAAATAATCTGCTTGCTTGAAAATAGAATGCTTCTTGAAGATAAACTACTTACCAAAAAGACACGACAATGAAGTACCAGGTACACAATGATTAACAGGGTATTATATAAGAAAATGTTTGCAGGACCATACCTAAAATTACAAGAAAAAGAAGCCTAGTATGTGCTAGCAGAAATTCATGAGGGCATATGCGGAAACCACACTAGGGGTAGATCACTAGCCTATAAAGTCATGAATGAAGGATCTATTGGGCCTAAATGCATCAAGACACCAAAAAGAACGCAAAAAATGCGACAAGTGTCAGTGGTTCGCTCTCGTAGAAAAAATGGCCCCCGGGGAACTTAAAACCATGGCTAGTCCTTGGCCATTCATGCAGTGGGCCCTAGACATTGTTGGGGCACTCCCTATGGTGCCAGCCCAAAAAATGCTTCTTAGTTCTTTCACTAAGTGGATTGAGGCTGAAGTCTTTGCCAAAATTCTTGAGGAATAAGTAAAAGGGTTCCTATGGAAGAACTTGGTGTGTAGGTATGGGATCCAACAGATCTTGGTATCTGACAACGGACTTCAGTTCACCGGGAGCTTGGTAAGAATATTTTGTAAAGATATAAAAATCACGCATCACTTCGCGCCTTACTACCCCAGGGGAACGGACAAGCGAAAAGATCAAACCGAGTCATACTTGATAACCTGAAGAAGTGTCTGGAAATCGCAAAAGAAAAATGGGTAGAAGAGCTACCTGCAATCCTCTGGGCATACATAATGACCCCGAGAGAAACAACTGGAGAACCCCCGTTTGCACATACGGAGTAAAAGCGCTTATCCTCGTAGAAATTGGAAGCTCTACCATTAGATGGAGAACTTCTGAAAACGGTCTCAATGATCTAGAGGGAAGAGGAGAAGCGACCTTGATCAGAAATGGCCTGTTACAATCATAAAAGAAGATCTTATTTCTAGAAAAAAAGTAAGGGGAATTTCAAACAGGAGAATTGGTCCTCAGAAAAATCTTCCAAATGGAAGGAAAGCTAAGGCAACATGGGAAAGACCGTACATCATCCGTAAAATAGGAGGAAGCGAATATTACCACTTGGAGACAAGAGAAGGAACAGAATTGCAGAAACCATGAAACACAATTCATCTGAAAAAATATTTTGTGTAAAGGATGTAAAAGATCCATTATACTAAGACATCTTCCCCAAACTTTTTTTTCCCGCAAAGATTTTCCACGCAAATACAGTAGCGTCGAACTTATCTCCTCAACCAGACTACTACTAAAAAATGAACTAAGGGCATTAAAAAGTCATTGGGAGGGACATTTCATAAGCCCTACTCCTAGAAGGAACTAAGAGCATTAAAAAGTCTTTGGGTGGGGCATAACTCCACTCCCAGAAGGAACTAAGGGTATTAAAAAAGTCCTTGGGAGGGGTAGTTCATAAGTCCTACTCTTAGAAGGAACTAAGGGTATTAAAAATTTCTTGGGTGAGGCAATTCATAAGTCCTACTCTCAGAAGAAATTAATAACATTAACTGGAGAAATCATGGATATAGACAACTCCAAAACCCACTTGCAGTAAAAGAAAAAAAGTTCCAACCCCAACAGATGAAAAGAAGAAACAGACGAAAAAGGTGAACACACTCTTACCTAAACGTTCCTTGAAATAAGCTTCCGGTTATTTAAAAAGGATTAAGTAAACTTATAACTTTACTACATTTTATTACTTCTGGAAATTTACTAAAGGCAAAACCGATTGATAAAACTTTTAAACTAAAAAAGGTAATAAACAAAAGCATACTGAGGGAAAAGTCATTTCATTTAAGGTGAGAAAATTACACACAAAAAAGAAAAGAAAAAAAGATGTTAATTCTCCGCATGAGTAGCGCCAGTAGTCACTTCAGTGGTAGAAGCGGGAAGCTCACCCTCAGGATCAACAAGCTTATCAGGAAGGGGGACCGGCGATATACGGGGAGGCTTATCAACCTTGGCGTCGCTGTAGCCTGCCGCCTAAGCCACATGCTCATACTCGTCGACCATGACCTGGTACTCGGCCACAAGACCAAACTCTCATTGTCTTGACTTAGCCAACGCTTCCTCGGCCTCGACCAAGTTTCCTCAACGATGGACAAGTTCTCCTCACTTATCTCTGTGAACCTCTCAGCCTCCTACAAAGACCACTCGAGTTTTGACTGCTTAGCCGCTGCCACTCCAAGCTCAGAAGTTAAACGACCAACGACCCATTGAAGATCAGCCTATACCTTGTTAAGATTGTCCCGTTCAGAGACCACGACATCATAGGATTTGGTGGTCTCCACCACCTTTTTCCTACAGCCAGCTACCTCCACCTCAGAAGCATGAATGTCTTCTTGTAGCCCGTTGTGATAAGTCAAAGCCTGCTAAAAAAATTTAGTCAAAAAATTAAGAAAAATTGTGTACCTAGGAAAAACAGCAAAATGAAGGAAAAGAAAATACCTGCATCAGAGCATGACTCAGGTAGATGACCTTATCATGAATAGACAGCTGGCGGAGTACAAAAGAGTCTGCCTCAGATACGATTTCCTTCACGGCCACGTACGAAGATTGGGAATCCTTCAGAAAACTGATATCAGCAGGAACCAGCGGAGCCAAGGGGTGACGCCGCCACCGCGAGACACTCATCTCCTCAGACAGATGTAGAGAACCAAAATGAGGGGAGACCAGTTTCTTCACAGGTGAGAGGGGGACGTGGCGGTCTTCCTCGCAGCAGTAGTAACCTCTTCAAAAATGGGGAGATCAATGGCGGGGGCGAGAAGATCAGGAACGGGACGAGTGGCCTCTCCTGAAACGGCAACTGTAGAACTGGCGTTCCCCATTTTCTGACGCTTGCCCACACCAGGTACTCCCCATAAATTTCTCTTCAGGCACTTCATATATGTACTGGGGTATATTGGGAAGGGGCAAGGTGAAAGTACTGAAGAATTCCTGGAAAAGAGGAAAGAAGGGAAGCTTCAAACCTAATGCTATGTATATTGGGGCTAAAAAATTTGGTAGGGAGGGTTACAGGGAAAAGATTTAGGGATTCCTTCCCCAAAACCACAGACTACGCTTGGGGGGAAGGCGTCCCTGTGAAATGCAAGAAAGTGGTCAAATTCATTTTTATTCCTAACTAAGGGAACAATCACGTTGAATGGGTGTTCCTCCATCACTACCAAAAGAAGGAATACAGAACAAAAAAAGATAAAAAGAGAAGAGACCACGAAGATGAAGAAGTGAAGAAATGAGAACTTATAGAAGATAGGAATAAGCATAAGAAAAAAAGATAAATGTGGGAAACCTAGGTAATATAGGCTATGGACGTCAAAAGCAAGTTCGAAAGCGTTTAATAGATAGGGAGATGAAAAGACACCAATTCTGAAAAGGGGGAAAGGTAAAAATGACGGACGCATAGGGAAGAAAACTGAATAATTACTGCCAGTCTACCTAAAATGGGTGGACCAGTGATGACACGATAGATGGATAAAAGGAAACCTAACGGGTTAAAAATGTGCATGACGTGAGAGCCATAAAACAAAGCAACAGATGGGGAATGAAAAAATGAAGCTCACGCGCACGCGTGTCCCGATAGGATAAAATAAAATTAAAAACAATGAAGTTTCCAAGGAACGTGTCAGCAACCTCAGAAACGTGGCAATGATGGTACATTATCTCATTATTTAAAAATATTTATGACTTTTCTTGCATAACACTTAATACTTTGCATAATAAAAGAGGATCCTGAATTGATGAAAGTGGATCAAGAATAGTCGTTCTCCAAAAATAGGGCGCGTGCTGAGAGTATTCATTGCACATTGACGAACATCGTTGAAGAGCAATATGGGGCAAATGAACATGTAAAATATTCACTGCCACGTGGACAAAAAAGACTTACCTAAGACTCAAGAGAAATGTCGAAAAAACAGAAACGGATGATTGACTGAAGTCGCGAGATATTCATAAAACGGGTGATCATCGCTTCAAGAATAGGAACTGACATCTCGAGAACGGGGGATCATTTCTTCAAGAACGGGAACCGACATCTCGAGAACGAGGGGTCATTACCTCAAGGATGAGGTAAAATTTCAGAACGGGAAAATGGGTTCAGACTGACAATCAAGTGGTCGTGATTGATTGGGTAGGCTGCATCACTTAGACAAGACATGTTGGTAGGCCATCAAGTGGCTTCGGCTAATTGGCTCGGAACCACAGGAAACTGTCATGCGGTAGCGATTGATGGGCGGCTGAGTGTGACAGATGTAAAATAAAGAATAAAGGAAATCCCCACAAATGAGTGTTATCCTAGGCATGATGAGCACCTCATCTGATATTTTTATTGTTTGATTATTTTTAATTAAATCCATGCAATTGAGGAAGTCTATATAAAATCAATCTATTTAATAAAACAGTACATTTTGGGACTTTGGAGAATTTTGGATTATCGACATTTCTTTCTATCTCATTAACACTCACACAAATTTTATCCTTATTTAACACATTTTCCTTAATCTGAAGGAGGACAGGAAAAATCTTTTAGACCGGTCAATGTCTCATTGATGATGAAACTATGATTTAAGGAAAACAAACAAAAAATGATAAGAAAAATTATTTTTTCAATTCAAACTATAAAAAAAATCTGTTTTTGTTTACGAGAATGAGGGGAAAAGGCTGAAGTAATTAAATTATTTACATTTAAAAAAAATCTTTTCAGATTATTTTTACAATTTAAATTGAAAAATTGACTATTTTTAGGGTTGTCCCAAAACAAACATACAATGGTTTGACAGAAGGATAATTAGACCAATAAAATTTTAGAATAAGATGTAACTGACAAGTAAAATGTCTACGTGCATTTGAATTCCGTCAGTTGATCTTGTTCTACATCTTCACGAATCATTTTTACAAAAACGTGCAACATTGAAGCATTCGTCAGTCGTCACTCTTCATAGAGATAGAGAGAGAATGCAGTCTTTACTTCCAAGCTCTCACGGGAGAGTCAGCTTCCAAAATCATCCAAAACCAAACTCCATTTCCAGTTATGTTCACAAAGCCAAGCTACATCAACTGCCCTTCACTCCTTCCACCAAATCTGCACTTCCATCTATTCCCTCTTCTTCTTCCGTTCAACTTCGAACCAAATCTCACCATTTATCATCACTCCTACTATATGAACCCAGTTCGAATCGATCCCGTTGTTCTAACTTAATGACGAATCCAGCCACTGTAAGAAAGCTGACATTACCTCCTCTTCGGTGCGGCATTTCGTCGAACAGTCCTACTGCTAAGGGTGATCGGAGCTTGCGAGAGTGGGTTGAGTGGATAGGCGAAGCATTGTCGACCGCATTCCCAATATGGGTAGCGTTGGGGTGCCTGTTAGGGCTATTCAAACCAAATTCCTTCAACTGGGTCCAGCCCAGATGGACCATTCTAGGCATTACGCTTACTATGCTTGGTATGGGCATGACTCTGACGCTTGATGATCTTCGTAGTGCCCTTTCGATGCCTAAGGAATTGCTCGCTGGCTTCGTTCTCCAGTATTCAGTTAGTTCTGCTACTCATTTCCCCAAATGATCGAGTGATTTCACTTGTGTTATGCAAGTAACTAAAACATATGTAATTTGAGAACAACAATACTCGATTTGATGCGAGCAACTTAAATTTCACGTGTATTGTCAGTTTTCATACTGAAATTGATGATGGAACTTCAGCTTTAGATCTTCACTGTTATTCAATATGTCCTTCCTTCTTAACTTGTGTAATTAAGTAAAAATTTTGTTTATTGTTTATTTTTTATTGGTACTCTTTTGAAGAGTTTTTCATGGTTATTGTTTGTAGGTGATGCCGATATCTGGCTTTCTTGTGAGCAAGCTGTTAAATCTGCCATCTTATTATGCAGCTGGGCTAATATTAGTTGCGTGCTGCCCCGGTGGTATGTGTCAGTCAATATTTTGTGCATATAATCTTTCATCCAGATTCTGGTTTTATTTTCATATTCTATAATGCTTCTCAGGGACAGCAAGTAACATTGTCACTTACATCGCGAGGTATGTCAATTTTACAGTACTGTTAATTTTCTAGATTATGCTTTTATCTGTAGTCCATAACAGGAAGATCTAATAGCTGATTATGATTTTCCAGGGGAAACGTTGCACTGTCTGTATTGATGACGGCAGCTAGCACTGTATCAGCCGTGGTTAGTATACTGATATTACTGTCTCCAAGTAAAAGCAATAGTGATTTTAAAAGGCATTTAAGAATTAGTAGCTGTAATAGAAAATGAACAACTCGAAATGAAAAGCTTCTTTCAAGAATAAGAAAACAGCAATGAACAATCATATTATGTTGCATTGCATCTTTTGTTCTATTCTCTTTGTAACTTGTTCAAATTCAAAATAAAGTTGCAGATTTGAGATGTTCCAAGTAGAGAGCATTAGCTGAAGACTTCCTCTAGAGTCTATATTTCCCGAAGTGATGTGTTTTTACTTTGCTCTTCTATACTGCAGATTATGACTCCTTTTCTCACTGCCAAGCTTGCTGGTCAATACGTTGCAGTAGATGCCGCTGGATTGTTACTATCCACCCTACAGGTAAAGCATTCTATGTTTTATCTGTGTGCTCTCTGTTCTATGTTGCAAAGACAGCACGCAGATTGGCCGGAAAATTTCCTACGCCTGTATTTGACTCAGGTTTTTCTCCAGGTGTTTTGTATTTGCATTAGGTTGCCCTAATATCCTTCTTCCTCGCGATCATGGTGAAAACTTGTAATGACAAAGTGAACGTAGCTCTTACATCGAGAGTGAACCACTAAAATCTGCGTTATTTTTGCGTATCAACATTGTTGGTGTTAATCACGTCCCACCACAATCTCTCTCTACAGGTTGTGCTTCTTCCAGTATTAGCTGGGGCGTTTCTAAATCAGTATTTCAAAGGCCTAGTTTGGTTTATTTCCCCGTTGATGCCGCCCATTGCTGTAGCAACAGTAGCTGTTTTATGTGGAAATGCAATTGCTCAGAGCGCTTCTGCAATACTCATGTCCGGTCAACAAGTTGTGATAGGCGTCTCTCTTCTTCACGCGTCTGGCTTTTTCTTCGGTTACATGCTTTCTCGAATTCTAGGCCTCGATGTTGCTTCATCCCGGACCATCTCCATCGAAGTCGGCATGCAGGTTAGCATTTTTCAGCTAAAAAATGTCAAATATGCATCCTATAAACCCACTCTATCTCTGCTTGATGAACTCGAGCGATGTTTCAGAACTCGGTGCTAGGGGTGGTTCTGGCTACTCAACACTTTGGAAATCCTCTAACTGCAGTACCGTGTGCTGTTTCCAGTGTGTGTCACTCCATTTTTGGTAGCTTTCTAGCTGGAATTTGGAGACAATCCACAGAAAAAAAGAATGGCATGTGAGAAGAAAGTTTAGATGTGCATTGAAATTAGAAATTGAAGTATTTTGTTTTGAGCTTGTTTGTTCATCTGTGATGTGTGAATATTTCTTCTTGACCTTTTTACCTATTTGTGCTTTGTGGGGTGCCTATAGTGAAGGTCACGCCAACATATGAGGAAATGAAATTTGATAGTATTATTTTTAAGTATCATAACATTTGTGTTCATTAGAGGACTCTTAATTGATTTTCTTAATGTCACGAAATGAAATTTGATTCTAAATGATCATTTCGACTGTTTAATATAATTTTAGAATCTGATTTCAAATAGGTCTCACAATTTTGTTCAAAGTTTATTCCATTGACTATTTGGTTTGTGCTTTCTATACTAGAAAATAGTTAGTGTTGACACTCCACATTTCTGGTCCATTTAGAATAAATTGTGAAAAATTTAATATGCCCTCAAAATCTTATTGTATAGAAATTAATATTGAAATGACATTTTAGTAATGTTATATAGTTTGCGTTTAATTCCTTGATTAGTAAATAAAAACAATTATTTTTATTTCAAATAATATGATTCTTGATTTTGATTCCTGATAGTTTTTTTTATAGCATTTTGATTCTTGATAGTTAATAATAAACACATTAATCTGATTTTAGATTTTGATTCTTGATCATTCTATTATTGGTTTGATTATTTAAAAAAATATTTTGAAACTTCATCCAATTCCAAATACAAGTAAACGAGTCATAAACATTATTTTTCTAAGACACATACTATTAAAAGCCAAAATTCATGGATTCTCAAGTATTCAAATTCAAATGATCATAGTTATCTAATTGTCTCCTAAATTTTGGATTTTATTTGAATTTATGAGAGATTTTACCCTTATACCTTACATTTTTAGTCATTTTGGTCTTTAAAATTTCATTTTTGACAGTTTAATCTCTAAAAGTTGCTGACTCGGTCCCCCTTGTCATTAAGTTTTCGCCAGGTCACAAAATTGCATGCGTTAGATAACATGCAAGAATTTGTTATGATTATTAATATATCAAACACGTGCATATCACATAACCCTATAAAGCTTAACATTTAGTTTGAGAATAAATTGACAACAAATTTAAACCTCTAAGGATCAAATGAGATAAATGAAATTTTACGGACTAAAGTAACAAAAAGTGTGAACATTAAAGATAATTGTACTCACAATTTTTTAGATTTTGTATAGGGTTCGTTTATCTCTTCTAATGGTCTAGGTTGCGAGCAAAATCACTGTTGTTGGAGATGATTCCACATATGATAGTACTGTTTGGCCATCCTTCGATTAGTTTAGTAAAATCCCCGACTCTTTTCTTAAGACAAAAATGATACATGGGCAACACAAATCAACACATGATAGCACCAAATTGATTTCAAACACAAATGAGTACATAATAACCCTGAAATCCTGCACCATGCCACGTGATTTCCTTGCACAAGAGCAGGAAAGAGAAAATTTGAGTCAAGAGAAAATATCGCGTGACTATGACTGATTTGACAATGAAAATACTAGGGGATGAGATAGTTGAAAGGAATAGATGTAGTGAAGGAGCCCACACCTGATAAAAGATCCAACGAGTATGTGTAAGATCCTATGGGTGTAATAAGATCTCCAAAAATATAGGAGAGAGGGAGATCATTCCCCTCATGTAGGGGAGAGGGTGACAATTCCCCTCCTTACTATTTCTTTGACAAAATTGTTATTCTATTTACACCTAGTGGCCTATAAAGGCACGGGTAATGAACGAAGGGAATCAAATTTTTGAATACAACTTGAAAAATTACTCAGTGCGTTGACTAGTTTCTCTTTCTCTCTCTCACTCTATAATCTCTTAGTCATTTCTCGCTGATCATTAATAAAACTCTATTGGTGTGGAGAAAAAAATCATTTATAAAATATGAGGACAGCATGAACAACGGGAGGAAGTAGAAGTCCAATCCCAAAACCATGTGATGAAGGCTACAAGAGAAGCTCGCCAGTCTCGAGTCATAATAAAATAGGCGGTGGAGGAATTATTGGACCAGAAAATGATGGAAATGAGAAACTTGGGAAGTACGAGAAAGACCGACCTCTAATCCCTCACCCGTACTCCATTAAGCCCTGGAATCTTGACGACACCTGTACCTAGAAATTTCGTGGCCCCCAAATTTAAATGTTATAAAGGAAAAACAGACCCCGTAGACTAGCTCTGGCGATTCAGACAAGTAATGGCCCTGTATCAACATGAGGATAAACTGATGTGAAGGATGTTCCTCCACCAGCCTGAACGGGACAACTCTGAAATGGTATCATTCCCTCCTTGTGCATTCGATTACTAATTTTGCTGTTATGTCTTCTGTCTTCCTAGAACAGTACTCTACCTATCGAGCGGTCATGGAGGACACAAAGTATCTTTTGACAATTTCCGCCAAGAGAAGGTAGTCTCTATGAGAATACACCCATAGATTTAAGGACGAACTGGAAAAAGTCGAGAGTTGCGATGATCGAGTTGCCAGACGAGGGTTAGACCCAAACTCACACTTGTTCAAAGATCTATCTAAAATGAATCTGTTGTCCATGGCAAACACCTTCCAGCGGGCGCAAGCCTACATTACTCTGGAGGAAGTGAAAAGAAGCCTGCTGAAGGCCACCGAACGGAAGATTGTGGAGTCAAGCAAACGGGAAAGAAGTTTGAAATGTTAAAGGAAAAAGTCTGATGGAATTGAAAGAGAAGACGGGAGAAGAGACAAGCAGGAGAGTACGACATATCAAAGCCAGGACTCAGACAGGGTACACCCGAGAGATAAGGTCTACACGCCACTGACCATACCAGTGAACCAGATCCTGGATATGATCAAGGACAAGCCTTGGCTTAAGAGACCAGTCCCGCTTACAAAAGAACGAAACTACAAGGATAAAGACAATGCTTGAAATTATACGAGCAGCGAACATTACACGGGGGATTATTTCCAGCTTAATGACTGCATCAAACAGCTGATCAAAGATGGGTACCTCCGTCAGTTCGTAAAAAAGAAGAACATAAACGAGAAACAGAAAATGACAATCATGGGGAAGACAATAGAGACAACGGGAAACAACCCCTACATATCTTCGACACAGTTATTGCACTTATAGAGCAGGAAGGGACAACGAAGAAGGAAAGAAAGATCTATTGTAAAACCAATGCTGGAAAAGTGCCTAGAAGAACACCCAAGTGTGAGTGGGAATCCCACCGGTATTCGATGATCTAGACTTGGAGCATGATGGACATTACAATGATGCTCTTGTCATTTCGATACAAGTCAGAAACTACTTGCTAAGGAGAGTCAAAGTGGACGGTGGGAGTAGGGTGAACATTTTATATCGGAAAACCATAGAGAAAATGTCAATGGGAGAACATGAGTTGCAAGGAACTTCACAGCCGTTGACATGCTTCAATGCAGCCATTAGCTACTCAAAGGGAACCCTTTTTTCTCTCGGTGAATGCAGACCCTTTCTACTATATGACTGAGTTCATGATATTGAGCACATTGTACCCGTACAATGCTATCCTAGGAAAAACCTGGCTCCACAAAATGAAAGCCGTCCCTTCAACTTTCTACCACATACTAAATACCCGTCACTAGAGGGAGTTAAAACGATAGGAGGAGATCAAGCCACTGCTCGCATATGCTCGATGACTACTTTGGGTCAAGAAGAGGGCAACGGAAAAAGTAGAAGGCAAGCGACCCGCAGATTTATAGCAATCACATAAGGACGGGAAAGATGACCCAGGGTATGAGGCGAGGGAAGAAACAAAACTTGTATGCTTGAAGGAAGGAACCCAGAAGATGACAAATGTTGGTACCCATATTGAAAGAAGTGAAAAAGAAAAGTTAATGAATTTCTTGAGGGAAAACAAGGATGTGTTTGCAACTACAGTACAAGAGATTCCAGGCATCCCTGAAGTAATCATCTCTCATAAATTGAATACGGATCCCGCTGCAAAGCCAGTAAAGTAGAGGAATAAGGCTTTGCCCCGAAACACAATCAGGAAATCAAGGAAGAAGTCGAAAAGCTCTTGACAGTAGGTTTTGTTCGGGAAGTGGACTACCTAGAGTCGTTAGCCAACATGGTAATGGTGCGGAAGAAAATTAGAAAGTGGAGAATATGTGTGGACTTCACCGATTTGAATAAATCCTGCCCCAAAGATGAATACCCGCTGCCAAGGATAGATTAGATGGTTGAAGCCACTTCAACACGAGTTAATCAGCTTGATGGATGCGGACTCTGGATACAATCAGGTGAAAATGTGCTGACCTGATCAAGAAAAAACTTCCTTTATTACTGAATATAGTACTTACTATTATAAAGTTATGTTGTTTAGATTAAAAAAGTTCTGGTGAACAGATCTGGAAAAGCGTGGAAGTCTATATAGACGACATGCTAGTTAAAAGCCAGAAACGAAAGGACCACATTTGAGATCTTGAATAAGCCTTTGAAATTCTAAGAGAAAACTCCATGAAGCTAAATCTAGAAAAGTGTACATTCGGGGTAGCTGCGGGAAAATTCCTCGGGTACCTGGTGACGCAGCTGGGAGTCGAAGTAAACCCTGACCAAGTGAGGGTAATTATGGAAATGAAATATCTGCAAAACTGAAAAGAGGTATATGGGTTAGCGATAAGGTTGACCGTCCTGGACAGATTCATCTCAAGGTCTACGAATAAATGTAAATCGTTTTTCGAAAAGTTGAGAAAGAATTCTACAGACAGGTGGAACGAGGAATGTGAAGAAACTCTCAGCAGAATTAAGGAATACCTGATAACTCCACCTTCACTCTCTAAGTCAGTACCAGGTGAACAACCCCTACTGTAAGTTGTCATTTCAACAGTCATCGTCAGCGTTGTACTCATCAATAAGGAAGAAAGAAAGCACAAGCCCATGTACTTCATCAGTAAATGTCTTTTAACGATCGAGGTGAGGTATAAACGGATGGACCACTGCATGAAAATTGAGACCCTACTTTCAGGAACATAACATCAGAGTGTTGACGGAGTCACCTGTCAAGAGTCTCCTGCACTTCCCAGAGGTAAGTTGGAGAATGGCGAAATGGTTGATTGAGCTAAGCTAATATGACATTCATTACGAGCCTAGAACCTTAATCAAAGGGCAGGGACTAGCAGACTTCACTGAAGGAGAAGTCAAAAGGGGACCTCATGAAGAAATTAAGAACGAGCCTTGGAAATTATACGTTGATGGTGCTTTAAACAACAAAGGAGAAAAAAGCAGGGGTGGTGATACCAGACCCCCTTTGGAGAAACATTGGAGTATTCCATCTCCTTCAGATTCAACGCGTCAAACAATGAAGCAGATCGGATTGCCTACTGCCCCAAGTCTTCGTTTGAAGAGAGGCATCTTCGGGTAGTTAGCAGCAATATGAAATAGTAATAGCAAATGTAAAGATATTTTATGATTCCATGCTAATCGTGAAATAGGTCATAGGGGAATACATAGAGAAGTGTGAAAGGATGATGAGCTATCTACAACGGGAAAAGGACCTCCTAAGCACATTGAAAGGCTACCAGATACAATAGATCCCGAGAACTGAGAACGGGCACACTGTTGAACCTAGGATCATCATTGCAATTCCCGTACAAGAGGAACGTTCTCGTGGAGTTTCTAGAGAAACCAAGTGCCTCACTCCCGTGGGAAGGCATAACTGATATCGAAGTAGAAGGAGAACTCAGTTGGCAGGACAACATAATCCGCTATATTAAGGAAGGAATACTCCTAGAAGACAAGCTCTTCACCAAAAAGGTGCAGCAGCAAAGCACCAGGCATACATTGATAAATGAACTATGTTGGTCGTCATGGCGCGTGTGCGACAGAAGCGCGTGGCGTGTGACCAATTTAAAAATTAATTTTTTTAATAAATTTTGAATCATTTAGTAAAACAAGATTGTGCAATTCTACGATAACCAAATTTTTTTTATTGAAAACTTTTTTTCAATCACTCAGAATCCATTACATATTTATATATTAAATTAACAACATATAAAATTAGGAATCATATACCTCTTGTAGTCTAAATCAAGCATCCTCACGAAATCGATCGATTCTCCGTTCCCACGAAATCGTTCCAACGATCAGCAGATGCACAACAATATCTTTCAAGTCAATCATCAATGCACTATGACGTGTGTGGGCACGTAGAATATACGAAAACACTTTTCTGTTTCTCGATGTACTCAACACAAGAGATCTAGAGAATTTATTAAGAAAGACTTTTGTAAGACTATTCTCTAAAAGAACGTGACGATGATTCTTTTAGAGATTTGATTACCTCTTAATCGTAGAAAAATTACTCCTTGAGAATTGTGTTATTCTCTTAATTCTTGATTGATGAATTGATTCTTTGATTCAATTAATTGATTAAACTGATTGAACTAATTGACTGAACCAATTCATTATCTTAGTCCATCAGAAATAATATCTATATATTTTTCTTGATAATGGCGTATCAGATATTTTGAGATAATTGAAATGATACTTAATTATAAAATTGTCAATAGTAGTGGGACCCACTGTTATTGTGCACAACTGCAGTTTCATGTGGCACTACAGTGTTGCATACCCACTACTATAGTACAACGTGACATTATAGTAGTCCATGTCAATCTCTGATACCCCATCAGTGATTGACACGTGGTAATTACTGCGTATTTAATATTTATTTTACTCAATTTAAGTATCTAGATATTTGTTAATTCAAAATTAACATATCTGATTATCCATATCAACTGAATTATCTGTTCTTTCATAAATAATAGATTTAGTTTATCCAAATTATTATCTAATAATAATTTAATTATCTAATTTCATAAATTAGATATTTTGTCTCACTTATTGATTATTAAAATAATCAATAATTATTTATATAAATTAATTCAAAAAATTATATGTATATATATAATCCAATTAATTAGTTCTTAATTAATTAATCACTCATAATTATGTATTTACCTCAGAATAAAAATTCATTTCATTATTACTCTACTATAAATATGGAATTACACTCTTAAAGATTGTAAATTGTATTTATAGAGTATTCTCATGTAGTCCACTGATATAATCATTTCACGTAGTTCTGTCCTCCATTATTGGTTCTAAATTAGAACTGGTTAAAATTATCATTTTACCCTTCTAATTACCTCTTAATCCTTAAGTATCATTAATCCACTAGTGAATGTCTAATTTATAATTTTATTACAAATTTAAGCTCAATAACATTCAGTTCCAGAACTAACATTTAAGAGAACCAATATATGATCCGTTAAGAAAGCTTGGATTTCAAATCTTGTAAGATCATGTTCCTAGTCATCCATATCACTGAATCTCCAAAACAAAAGTCACTAGCCTATTTTCCCAGCAAACCTTCACGAGTGAATCAAAAGATCCAGTAGTCCATGTCAATCTCTCATACCCCATCAGTGATTGACAAGTGACAGTTACTGCGTATTAAATATTTATTTTATTTAAATTAAATATCTAGATATTTGTTGATTCAAAATTAATATATATGAGTATCCATATCAACTGAATTATCTGTTATTTTATAAATAATAGATTTATTAGATCCACATTATTATCTTATAATAATTTAATTATCTAATTTAATAAATTAGATCTTTTGTCTCATTTATTGATAATTAAAAAAAATCAATTATTATTTATATATATTAATTCTAAAAATTATATATACATAAATAATTCAATTAATTAATTCTTAATTAATTAATCACTCATAATTATGAATTTGCCCCAGAATAAAAATTCATTTACAAGTAAGTCATTTTCTCATGTCCTGAAACATTCACACCCTAGACTGCGTAGTGCAATGATGGCTTGATGATCATGCACCTATAATCCTAAGCTCCAATAAACCAGATTGTTAATTAAACTCTTTCATAAAATAATCTTATTTATTAATTCTAATATTACTCCAGTATAAATACAGAATTACATTTTTAAAGACTACAGATTGTATTTACAGAGTATTCTCGTGTAGTCCACTAATATAATCATTTCACATAGTTCTATCATCCAATTATTGGTTCGTAAATTAGAATTGGTCAACATTACCATTTTACCCTTCTAATTACTTCTTAATCCTTAAATTTCCCATCTTGAACAGTAAATTCCGCCGTTTGTCTCGTGCGTTTTTCATTTTCTCACATTTGAAATAATTATAATAATATTCAAAATAAAATTACAAAGCGGATTTCAAGAATACATATTTCCCTAATATTGCATTCTCCTCATAATGTCCATCTTCATAATCTCCAAGTTTTGAACAAAATTCTATTTAATTAAGAAAAATAATTTTTCTTAATTCAAATTAATTTCTATAATTTTCCTTTTAAAATAGTTGACTTTGACTTAATCAAATAAATATTTTATTTGATTTGGTCAAACTTGGGTCAAACCCAATCGGCCAATTAATTTCTAATTTTCATAAAATAAAAAATTAATAATTAATTTTGAAATTACATTAATTTTAAAATTTAAAAAGATAATTGATAGATTGAGGGTTATCATCAAACTTTATGGTGTTAGGGTTGGTTGGTATCAGAATTTGTATAAAACTTCTCTAAAATTGACAACAGTTGCCACTGACGACAGGACTCTCCTATCGTCGCCCCATCCTCACCGGCCACCACTGTCGCCACCAGTCTCACTACCGTCAGCCTCCTGCCACCGCCGTCGGAACAGTATTTTCTGACATGAACATTAAATTTCCCGTGAACAATGAATTTCTGTCATGAACAGTATTTCCATCTTGAACAGTAAATTCTGCCGTTTACTCGTGCGTTTTTCATTTTCTCACATTTGAAATAATTATAATAATATTCAAAATAAAATTACAAAAATTTATACCCCCAAAATGACTTACACAAGATCTAAGAAAAAAAATTAAAAGATCAAAACCTAACTCAATAATCACCATACAATTAACGATATATTATTTTCCGTACCTTCAAAAAATATAACTATCCATCCATTCATAAATATCTGATATTATATGGACAATGCAAGAAAACTCACACATCATATAACATATAAATATAAAGACAACTCTAATACCACTTGTTAGTCGTCGCGTGCGCGGCGGGAGCGTGTAGCGTGTGGACATTTTAAAATTTAAATTTTTAATAAAAATCAAATATTTTAGTAAAATAAAATCACGCAACACTACGGTAATCAATTTTTTTTTATGGAAAACTCTTTTTCAATCAATCTGGATCCATTATATATTTATATATTAAATTAACAACATACAAGGTAATGAATCATATACCTCTTGTAGTCTAAATCAAGCGTCCTCGTAAAACTTATCGACTCTCCATTCCAACAAAATCATTCCAACGATCAGCAGACTCTGAGATCCACACTAAGATATTTTAAGTCAATCTTCAATGCACTAGGATGTGTGGGGGGCGTAGAATATAACGAAAATATTTTTCTGTCTCTAGATGTACTCAACACATGAGATCTAGATATTTTACCGAGAATGACTTTTGTGAGACTATTCTCTAAAAGAACACGACGATGATCTTTTAGAAATTTGATTATAACTCTTAATCGTAGAAAAATCACTCATTGAGAGTCGTGTTGTTCTGTCAACTCTCCATTGATGAACTGATTCTCTAATTCAACTAATTGATTGAACTTATTGAAGTAAGCCGGTCATCAGAATAATATCTGAATATTTTTCTTCGATGATGGCGTATTATATATTTTGGGATAATTGAAATAATATATGATTATAAAATTGTCAATAGTAGTGGGACTCACTAGTATTGTGTACAATTGTAGTGCCACATGGCACTGCACTGTGTCGTGAGGCAGCATAATGCCTCACGACACCACTGCAGTGTCTTGTGGCACTACAATGTTGCACACCCGCTACTGTAGTGCCCCGTGTCACTATAGTAGCCATGTTAATCTCTTATACACAATAAGTGATTGACACGTGATAATTATTGCGTATTAAATATTTATTTTAATTAAATATCTAGATATTTGTTAATTTAAAATTAACATATCTAGTTATTACTATCAACTAAATTATCTATTATTTCATAAATAACAGATTTAGTTGAACTAAATTATTATCCAATAATTTAATTATCTAATTTCATATACTAGATATTTTGTCTCATTTATTGATAATTAAAAAAATCAATAATTATTTCTTTCTATATTAATTCTAAAAATTATATATATATATATATAATTTAATCAATTAATCATACATAATTATCTCATAATCATGTACTTGCTCCAGAATAAAAATTCTTTTGCAAGTAAGTCATATTTTCATGTCCTAAAATATTCACATCCTAGACTGCGTAGTACAAATGTTACTTGGGAATCATGTGCCTATAATCCTAAGCTCAAATAAACTAGATTATTAATTAAACTCTTTAATTAAATAGTCTTATTTATTAATTTCATTATTACTCCACTCTAAATATGGAATTACACTCTTAGAGATTGTAAATTGTATTTATAGAGTATTCTCATGTAGTCCACTGATATAATCATTTCACGTAGTTCTGTCCTCCAATTATTGATTCAAAATTAGAACTGGTTAAAATTATAGTTTTACCCTTTTAATTTCCTCTTAATCATTAAGTATCGTTAATATACTAGTGAATGACTGATTTATAATCTTAATATAATTTTGAGCTCAATAACCATTTAGTTCGAGAATTAACACTTAAGAGAACCAATATACGATCCGTAAAAAAAACTCAGATTCCAAATCTTATAATATCATGTTCCCAGCCATCCATATCACTGAATCTCTAAAACAAAAGTCACTAACTTGTTTTCCAAACAAACCTTAACGAGTGAATGAAAAGATCCAGTAAACATGCATAGGAGTTCCTGACTACTCAGGATTTAGATTGATCTACATATAAATCATCGAATTGATGTGTATTAAATCTTTATGATAAACTGGATGTTGATAAAGATATTAATTCACATCGATCCAATCATATATAATCTCATCATATAAAACACATTCACTAAAATGTCTATCTACATCAATTATCCGGATCTAGATCACATGCATTCATGCTTAGCAACCGTACTAGAAACCATTCATTAAAGATTCCATACTTTAATATATTGCTGACTATTTTATTCATTTTCTAGGATCTTAATCCTCTCGTACTAATATAAGATCATAGTCTCATGAATGAATGTGACATTTTCAAATATTTATATAAATTATTCAACAATAATTTAAAAGAATAATTCTAAGAAAATGTAATCCTTATTAAATTTCATATCAAAATGTCAATACACATGAACACATGTTTTGAGGGCATAACCCCCAACAATAAAGTCTTTGGGAGGAGCAACCCGTAAGTCCTACTCAGGAACTAAGGGCATAAAAACCTTCAAAGGGGCATTCCATAAGTCATGCTCTCAAAAGGAAAAACATCTTCTAAAGACAGGCGAAAAAATAGGAACATATAGAAAAAAAATGAACTAGGCAAAACCAAAAAGCTGTGAAAACATGCGTCTCGACCAAAACAAACTCTACTATTTAAGAAGACTAAAAAATGGGACAAGTATAGGTAAAACAGGTAACTATGCAAATAAGAAAATTTCTATTAAGTGTTTAAGAAAAGGAACTCCTTGCCAAAATATTTCTCTAAATTTTTGCTAAGTGTTTGAGAAAAGGACAGAAGAAAGAAGAAGCAGAAAATCATTTGAGTATTAAAAAAAGGAAAGTTGATAGAAAAAATAGTGAAGCATGAAAGATCTTCTCATTAAACTTCAAAAAAATACAAAGAAATCTGCCGAAAAGTAAAATTACAGGAAAATGGAAAAAGTACATGGAAAAGTAAAACACAAGGAAACTAAACTAAGACTCATCTTTGAGAGTTACCTCAGTAGGAGGGTCAGAGGTGGGAACAGGAATGGCTTGTTCAGGTTCGGTAGGGTCGTCGGTAAGGTCAACAAGAGGCATGCAAGGAGCCTTGTCGGATTCAGCGTCATGGTAACCTGCATTATAGGCCATACCCTCAGCCTGATCAGCAATGGTCTGGTACTCAGCCTCAAGTTCAGTTTCCCACTCATCAGCCTTAGCCAAAGCTGCCTCGAATGATGATAACTTCTCTTCTACCTCGACCAACTTCCCTTCGACAACGGGCAAATTCTCCCTGTTGATCTTACTAGTCCTTTCTGACTCCTGCAAAGACTCCTCCAAACTCGCTCGCTCATCCTCAGCGGCATCCAACTCTTCAGTGAGACGGGTGACGACCCCTTGGAGATCACCCTCAACCTTCCTCAGATGATCCCGTTCAGCGAGAATGGCCCCTTGAGACTTGTTGATCTCCTAAATCTTATTCTTGAAGCTCGCCATCTCGAGTTCCACAGAGTGAATGTCCTCTTGGAACCCATTATGATAAGTCACAGCCTGCAAAAACCCTCTAAGCGTTAGTAAATGGAAAAGAATAAATAGATGAAATCAAAGAAAGTAAGAAGTTACCTGCATCAGACTATGACTAATGCCAATGTTCTTCTCATTAACAAACATTTTTCGGAGGGCAACCGTGTCCAAATCAGACTTGATCCCCTTCACAACCTTATGCGTAGAACGATGATCCTTCAAGAAGCTCGTGGAAGCAAGAATGGGCAGAGCCGCGATATACCGACACCATCTCTAGATGTTAGTCTCCTCAGGCATCCACTGAGAACCAACAGATGAGGGAGCTGGCCTCTAAGCAGACATGGAAGGAGGGGATAAACTTTTTCTCGTACTGAAGTGTCCTCGACTGCGAGGGCAGGAGGACCAGTTGAAGTAAGGGGTGGAAACCAGTAGGAACGGGAGTGGGCGGTGCAGCAACATCGGGGATGTTACCGGAGATGTTAGCGGCCTCCATCTCAGGAGAATGTTCCTCTCCATGCCAACAGTTCCCCATAAGTAGCTATAGAGACACTTCGACATATCTAACTGCTTGTGAGCAAAGCAGAATACCGCGTCTTGATCTTCGGCTTCTTTCCATTCTACTTCCTGTTCTCTCTCCTCTTCATCTTCTTCATCTTCGTCCCACTTAGACTCGGAAGACCCAGAAGAACTGGACACCACAACGTGGTGGAAAGCAGGAACGAGGATGGCCTAGGGAATCTCTGAAGTGAAAGAAGGAGCAACGGTCTCTGCTACAAGTATGTGAGCGTAGGCAACGTCGATATGCCTCATTGGATAGAGGAGATCTCTCTAATCCCGTGTTGGGCAGTTATAGGCAGCAGAGAGTCGTGCAGCTACTCCTTTGGGGATGAAAGACCTTTTATTTATTCTTATATGCACAAAAATAGGAAAGGGTCAATAATAATAAAAAAAAGAGAAAAGAGAGAAAGGGAAGGGGAAAAGAGAGACTGAGGCTCTGACTACTTACTAAAAGATCCTCAGATCCTCGGGACGATCCATCGGCCATCACCGCCCCAGTTCCCGCCAATCAGGAGGGTCCCGTCGTCTCAACCTTTATCTCCCTTCGAGAGATCAATGACTAAACCTCCCCGTTCGCTAGCATGGGGAGCCAAGTAGTATGACGTGCCACACTTCTTAATAATGTACACGACACAAATTTTGTCTGCACCTATGTTGATGTTATGTCTCATGTTTAAGGCTTCTATCCCTAAAAGAATTTTGTATGTGTTAGGAGTGCGAGAGTTCTAATCCTAAATCTATATACATAGGGGCCATGGTGATTTGATATGGAGGATTGCAGGAGAAAAATGTGTGTATCTCGTCCCTAAAACCGCCAATGACATTCGAGGGGAATGCGTCTTAATGACGGTCCATAAAGCGGTTGAACTCGTCCCACTTCCTAACTAATCGAACAATGGCCTTAAACTCTCTCCCCCCTCCCCCCTCCCCCATAATTGACAAAGAAACCCCCAAGCAGAAGTAAGGAACATAAAATGAGCAAAAATGGAGGAAAAAATGGGACTTACAGGGGATAGAGTGTGCGCAGAAGCGAAATGAGGAAGACAAAGACTTTAAAAGACTCTACGGACGCGAAAAGGAAATGAAATTCAATTTATGGATTTGAAAGAAAAGCAAAGCGCAATCAATTTTGAAAAAGAAAAGGCGTGGAGTGCAACAGACGCATAGAGACATGACATTTGAAATGACAATGTCAGGTATCATTCGCAACGGGCAAATGACGAAATGACAGTTGAAAAGAGAAGGAGGCGTGTCTTGGAAACCCGCATCACCCGAGAATGGGAAGGCTAAGCGACACACGTAATAACTAAGAGCGTGTTCTGAAAATGCACGATTTACACCGAGAACCGAGTACGAGAAGGGGGAACGACGCCGCGTCACAGTGACAAAATGATATTCCTGAGAAACACGTCAGGCAAGGCAATGATGGTATATGTTTTATAATTTAATGTACCTATTTTTATGCGCCTTATTGATATTTGCAAGAGTAAATAAATGAAAAAGGACGAAGCTACCAGTACCCTGTCAGGACACGCGTAGAGTGTATTCATTACACTTCAACGAATTGAAATCCATTGAATGTAGTGAGGGGCATATGAATAGACATAAAACCTGCACCATGCCACGTGGACAAATATGGTCAATCGAGAAGTAGTGAGGAGATATCCCCGCGCAAGTACAAGAATGAGGAGAATTGAATCACGAGAAAAGATCACGTGGCTCCGACTGATTTGACGATTGAAAGACTAAGGGATGCGACAATTGAAAGGAATGGATGGACTGAAGAGGCCAACACCTGACAAAAGATCCCACGAGTATGAGTGAGATTCTATGGATATAATAAAACCTCCAAAAATATAGGAAAGAGGGGGTCATTCCCCTCCTACATGGAAGATGGTGACCATTCTACTGCTTTTACTATTTTATTGATAAAATTATTATTCTATTTACACCCAGTGACCTATAAAGACTTGGGTAATGAACTAACGGAATCCAATTTTTGAATACAACTCAAAAAATTACCCAGTATATTGACTATCTCTCTCTCTCCCTCACTCTCTAATCTCTTAGTCATTTTTGACTGATCATTAATAAGACTCTATTGGCGTGGAGGAAAAATTCCTTTACAAACACAAAATTCATACACGTCAAAAACAAAATTATAGGACTTTGCTCCTCTATACCAACCAACCATTTAGAAAACGGACAGTCTAAATCTATTTTCACTAAATTATAAAAATAAGATTAACGTTTTCACTTTAACGTGCTAAGTAAATATGAGTCATACAGCGCTTAGTCAAGGACACATTCAATTTACTAAATTTGTTTTGGCGCTGGGCGGCGGGTATTGAAATTCCAAATGTCATAAAAATTTAAAAACAAAAACAAACAGAGATTTTGATGGAAAAAGTGAATAACGTTATTTTGTAGATTCCCGCCATAAGCAATCCTCCAAAATCTGAAAATTGCAAAAACTGAAAAAGTTTCAAACCTCCAAGTATGAATAATCCGAGCCTTTTCCTCTGCCGCTACTTTCAAAATTCAAATCTTCACCAATTTTCAGACATAATAAGCCTCTCCTATTCTTGTTCCACAGTCTTCTTCTTCCTCCTTTCCCCAATCAAAGCAATAAACTCAGAACATTGTGCTAAAGAAAAATGGATGCCCATTTCCACGGCTTACCTCCTCTTAAAAGATTCAGAATCCTTCAGCAACGAGAGCAACGACAACAGTTGCAAGACGACAACTCCTTAAACTCACAGTGCCTACCGGCGAAGAAACGAAAGGAGTCCCGTGAGTCCATTAATGCCACATCAATCGCTGTTGATTGTTCCGCCGCCTCCGCTGCTCCGACCTCTACTTATTGTTTGCCGGCCAAGAAAAGGGTATGGGCTTTTCCACCTGATTTCGATCTCGAGAAGGAGTTTTCGCCGTTTGACCTCAACGTTGAGTACAAGCCTCCTGTGAACGAAGAATCGATAGCAGTGGCAGCATCAGAAGAAAAAGATCCACCTGAACATTATGAAAAGAAATCTATTGAGAAAATCTGTGAAGAAAACGAGACCACGGGTTTCGTTGATGAAGAATTAGATGCTGATGCTGCTGCTGATTCTGATGATGGGATTCTGTGTGCGATTTGTCAAAGCACAGACGGAGATCCATCAGATCCAATTGTATTTTGCGACGGATGTGATCTTATGGTTCATGCTTCCTGCTACGGCAATCCCCTCGTAAAAGGCATACCAGAAGGCGATTGGTTCTGTGTCCAATGCTTAGCTTCTCCATCTTCACACACAAATGAAACTGCTGATAAGCCATTCTCTTGCTGCCTCTGCCCAATTAAGGAAGGAGCCACGAAACCAACAAAAAACGGCCAATGGGCTCATGTCGTGTGCGCAGTATTTGTCCCAGAGGCCTTTTTTGACGACCCGGAAGGGCGAGAAGGGATTGACTGCTCTAAAATTCCCAAAAGGAGATGGAAGCAAGAGTGCTATATATGCAAAAGTAGTAATGGGTGTGCTATTGATTGCTCTGAGCTTAAATGTCCCTTGGCTTTCCATGTTTCATGTGGGCTGAAAGAGGATCTCAGCATTGAATACAGAGAAGGGAGGAAGAAGGGTGCTATTGTGGCTGGATTCTGCAAAGACCACACTGAATTGTGGGTGAAGGTAAAAATTTGTCCACCATTGTTGAAATCCCCTAATTTCTGCCTTTGGTTTTAGAAGTGCTTTATTAATTTGGTTTCTTTATGGGTTTGTTCTGTTTGCAGCAACAACAAACTGGCAAGTTCAAGATTGTAGCCAGAGAAGAATAGAGAGTAGCCTCTTGAAGAATGGTATAGACGGATTGTAGTAGTTTTTAGAAATGTGTATCATTTTGAATTTAATGTTCCTTTTATTAGATATTGATTGAGTTTAAGTTCTTGTCTTAGCCGGTGATTCCTATTATTGTGGTAACTGTTACATTGAAATACATGTTTGTCTTATTGATGATTTGAAATTGAAAATAAGGAACGCAATATCGTATTCCTCAGGTGGGAAGAACTGAAATCTTTTGCCTTTGTCAACTAAACTTTCAAGGGTTTCCTTGCGAAAATGATTGTTTCCCATTAGAGTTTAGAACATTATTATCATATACTGAAGTTGTCTTGCCTTTTGGATTTATGCTTCAATAATGAAGTTGAGGCTTAAGTAGAGGCTATGTATGTATTATAGAGTTTTACTGAACCGTTGGTGTAAGCTGTATGTTTTACCCACACCTCATGCACCGGACTTCATGGTTTAGTTTTTCTAGACTCACAATTATAAATGTCTCGTGCCTTCATATATCATAAGCAAATCATTACGATGCTAAATGATGTGATGTTACGTACGCTTTTTAGCCGTCCCATTAAAAACAAAGATGTTCAAAACTATTGTGACGTGAGAGGGCTATAACCCAATCTTCAAATAGAGCAGCCCCATTGTCCCCCATATATATTCAATCGTTTTGTGTTTATAGCCATCTTTGACATTTTTTTCTCATCATTTTGTGGCTCTAATTTAATTTCTCCAATAACTTTCTTTTCATTGCTTAAATTAATGCCTCTATCTTAGTAAATTTAATTCAATTTAAGGTTGACAAAGTTTAGGGTTTTATTCTTAATGTAACCACACCCTTCTGGTACAAGTAACCAATCCTTAATTGGGTGAGACATGAAGACCTTTGTCCACCAACTATATCAAACCCACGTTGTTACGTTATGTTATTTTATTGTTTTCTGACTTTTCTAATTAAAACTCTACAAGGTAATATTTGACATTGAGAAATTAGGAGGGGGGGGGGGGGTGGATTAAAAATAAAAATAAAAAAAGTTTCATCATTATCTATCTTCTCCACTATCTAAAAGAATGCAGCAATCTCTTTTTTTTTTTTAAATCTAATTTATAATCCGAGTAATACTCAAGGAAAATTGTAAGTTAAATTTATGATCTCTTTATTTTTATAATTTCCAAGTTATATAGACTAAACTAATAATATGTCCGTACAATCAAGTGTAAGATATATATTCAAAGTTTTGTTTTCCTTGTACAAATATAGAATTAAATTAATTTATACATCTTATCCAAATAAATTCAAATTTGTTTTTATAAATTATTCAGTAGGAAAATGAAGACGTAGATACGTCAAATTACTTCATCACTAAAATTTTATATAAAAAAAATCCATCCTAGAATAGAATTTCACTATAAATATGTTCCTAATTGGCTAAAGGATAGAGAGTAAGCCTTCAGCAAATTTAAGAACAATTTTCAAAACCATGTTGATGAAATTGAAAGCAAGCTTGAGCTACGTATGGCTGTTGATGGCCATACTCACTACAGGTCAACCATCCGAAGAGTCGAGCCCTCCGGTGCTCGACTCTGACGGACAGGCTCTCCAGGCAGGCGTAGAATACTACGTAAGGCCTGCAATCCCAGAATTAATTGGTGGACGTTTCACCTTGATTAATAGGAACAATTCATGTCCATTATATGTTGGACAAGTCAATCGGCCTGAGTTGGAAGGTTTTCCTCTGATCTTCACACCCTTTGCTGAAGGAGAGACAGTGGTAAGGGAAGATAGAGATTTCAAAGTTGAATTCTCAGCTGTGACAATCTGTATTCAGTCAACTGCTTGGAAGGTTGGAGAGAGGCAGGAAGCTACTCAGAGGAGGTTGATTGTTACAGGTACTGAGATATTTAACTCTCATAAATACTCTAAAATAAATTATGGATCGATATAAGCAGATTGAGCTATCCATTCTGATATGAATGTCTAAATCTGACCGGACTGTCAAAATGTAAAATGTTTTTAACTGTCTTTTTATTTTTTAATTAACTGATTTGAACTATCCAAATCTGATTAGAAAACTCATTGACTGTGATAGGTGAGACAGAGCCAGCAGTTCCAGGGAAGACAAACCCACAGAGCGTTGGTGGGTACTTTAATATTGCCAGAAGCCAAGAGCTTGACGCCTACGAATTCGATTGGTGTCCTCTTGATGTTTGTCCGTCATGTCGGTTAATCTGTAGTCGTGTTGGTAATTTGGTTGAAGATGGGAAGAGGTTGTTGGCTTTGGATGGGTCTGATCTTCCTGCTCTTCCTGTTCTCTTTGATAGAGCTTAACTACTCTCTCTACATGTCGTCCATCATTGGTCATGACTTATGAGAATGATGATTTCCACTTGTCATTATTAATACATAATGTGAGCTTTTATGTCCTGTTTATTATGTTGAATAAGTTGAATAACTGTAAAGCTCGTGGCAGTTTTAGTTGATTTGAACATGGAAAGAGATGATAATTGTTTATGAATTTGTCAAAGAGGATTCAGATTTTCTTCTATGCATTAAAATATGAGAGAGTTACGTGACTTGACTTGTGTCTATCTAATTTGTCGAAGAATCAATTAAATTATATAATATATAGACACACACAATANTATATATATTTGTGTCTAATCCATCTTAGCCATTGTTTTGAGAAAGTTGTGTCTATTATATATGTATCGTTGAATAATCAGAATATATATAGACATACATACATGTATATTTTTTTGATGTTTAACCGATCTGAGTTGTTGTTTGGAGAAGATTGTGTCTGATATGTGTTGTTGAAGATCAATTAAAAGATATACACAAATTTGTGTTAAGTCAATCTAAGTTGTTTTTATGTTCAACGGCTTAGATCAGTTGAATAAAATCACATATATTCTCATCAACATGAGGTGATCTATTTTTAACCATAGTGCAAGTATTAGCTACAATATATTATGGTAGATAACTTGAAATAAACATAAAATTGGTTAATAATATGAGTAGCAAGTAATTTTTGAGCTCTCAAGAATCCATCTTATATTTTCTTTTCAGATTTAAGTGACTAATACACAGCATAAAAACTGGAAACTCTTATGTAGACTGTAGAGAGAGTGAATTAGGTCGATATGAGTTTGATTTTCAACACTCTCACGTCCAAGGTGGATTCATAAAGAACCTTTATATAGGCTTAGAATACTCAACTGAGACGATTGAATTAGTTGAATGACTAATGGCCTTTGTGTTAAAGTGAGCCCAATTGAGACATATTAATCAAAGAGACCGAACCTCTTTGTATGTTAATCAAAGCACCGAGTAAGGTTTTATGAGCTTTGTGATGTGAGTCCGATGAAGCATCAAACACATGGATATAGCTTTGATATCATATTAAAAAATTAAGATTTAGTTAAGTTTTAACCTAGAAGTTTAAGTTGTTATGTAGAGAGGTCCAATTGAGCATTTAAATTTATATTTTTAGTCAATATGAGATTTGAATATCAACATTAGATAATCTATATAGCAAAAACAAAAAATTGTGAAATATTTTTTTAATTGTTAATTTGGTGTTTATAATTTAAAGTTTATTAATTTGTTCTGTTACCTTACTGTTATTAGCAATTGTCCTTCAACTAAATCAACATTCGTTAACTACATTCTCCATCCACGTTACTTAATAAGGACACACTTATCATGGTAATTAAGAAAATTAATCAAATTTTAAGTGACTAAATGATGTGTTAAATATTTTTAAATTGATATCTTCTGACTAATTAAAATGAATTAAAAAATAACATATGAATGATTGTTACATTACATGATTACTTAAATATTAGTCAATTATTTAATCAGTGTAAATTACACTATTATTTTTATAGCTCAAGCAGAAGAACTAAAATCTTTTGCCTTTGCCAACTGAACTTTCAAGGATTTCCATGACAATTTCAATTTTTAACTATTAGAGTTTAAAACATTATTACCATATGGTGAAGCTGTCTTGCTTTTTGGATTTATGCTTCAATAACGAAGTTGAGGCTTAGGTAGAGGTAATGTATCATATAGTTTAGTACTCAACCGTTAGAGTAAGATGTTAACCAATTAGAAGTATTATTTGTTTTGGTCATGTAAAGTACTTTTCAGTATGAGGAACTCTTTACGAATAAATAATGAAGATAATAATTTAGAGATAGAATAAGAGAATAAAAATATCATCATTTACGTGGAAAATTCTTAAAGAGAAGAAAAATCACGGAAAGACTATTGATATTCACTTGTGTAAATTTTTTTACATAGTTGATGATGAGAGAAGAGGGAAAAACAATACACTTAATAAATGTTTGGTTGGGTTGCTCTCTGTTTCTCCCTTTTCCTTTGTCCTTTTTTCGTTTTGTATTTTTTTTTATTTCTGCTTCGATTAATGAGGATCACTTTATTTGCACAATATTTCTTTTATTGAACTCTCTTTTTGTAGTATTTCGTTCTTTCTTCAAAGGCTCTAGCAAAAATTTGGAGATCCAAATCTGTTCCTGTACCAACTTCAAACTATCAACGAAATCTGTGCTCAGACACTTCGGAATTTTTTTCCTCCCAGTTCTCTTGAGAATAGCTATTTCCATACTAGAATCTATTGTCAAACACTTCTAGTTTAAAATTTATTCTGCTGACTTCGATCTTTGTTAGAGACAAATATCTTTCCAGTTGTGAAATCCATTTTCGAGGATATGACTTTAACTTCCTTGAGAGAGAATGTGCTATAATCTTCCCATTTCTGAGGACTCAGGTTCAAATAAAGAATCATGACCCCATTCTCACTCTGAAAGAACGTCTTATGATCTATCCGTTCTCAAGGACTTAGGTTCGAATTAAGAACCATGACCCTCATTTTCTTTCTGAGAGGATTTGGTTTCAAATAAAGAACCATGACCTCATTTTCACTTTGAGAGGGACTTGCGAACTGCCCGTCTTCTTTCAAGATGAAGACTTAGGTTCAAATAAAGAACCATGACCCTGTTTTCTTTCAGAGAGGGATTAGGTTCAAATAAAAAACCATTGTCCCATTTTGGCCTTTAGATTCAGGATCGTTCGCTGAGTTGTTTTCAAGAAATATTTCATCTTTGCTTTCTTCAGTTGTGTCCGTTATGAATTATTTGAGCATCATCTGTTCGTTAGACAAGGATATTTCTGTTTCGAAGTTTTTGTTTTTCTTCTAATAACGATGTCTGAGACACTCCCAAGGACTTAAGCTCCTTCCGTGGAACCATGACCCCATTTTGATTTTCTTCTAAGAACGGTGTCCGTAAACACTCTCAAGGACTTAGGCTCCTGTAGAACCATGGTCCCGATTTGATTTCCTTTTGGGAAAGGCGTCCGTAGACACTCCCAAGGACTTAGGCTCATTCCATGAAACCATGACCTCGTTTTGATTTACTTCTGAGAACGGTGTCCGTAAACACTCCCAAGGGCTTAGGCTCCTATAGAATCATGGCTCCATTTTGATTTCCTTCTGAGAACGACCGTATACACTCCTAAGGACTTAGGCTCCCGTGGAACCATGGGCACGTTTTTTATTTCCTTCTGAGAATGATGTCCATAGACATTCCCAAGGACTTAGGTTCATGTGGAACCATGACCCCGTTTTGATTTCCTTCTGAGAATAATGTCCGTAGATACTTCCAAGGACTTAGGCTCCTTGGAATCATGACCCCGTTTTTATTTCCTTCTGAGAATGATGTCCATCGATACTCTCAAGGACTTAGGCTCCTGTGAAATCATGCCCTTGTTTTGATTTACTACGGGCTAGTTGATAGAGTTTCTCTCGTTTTCTTTGTTACGAGCTCACTGATAGAGTTTTCTCCCGTTTGCTTTTCTTTTTCTTTTTTTCGTGCACAAATATCCGCGACAAGAATGTTGAACAACGCAATATATAATATCTTAATGGAATAAGTAGGAAACAAGTATATCGTAACTTTCTTCTAGACGCTTGAATCTCATTCCGTAAAGAATTTCATGAAACTGATTTTCGTAGCTGTGTAACGGCATATGATTTGTCACATAAGTATTAATGTGTTGGTGAAACTTAATAGATGAAGCTGACAGTTCTGCACGTTATCATGTTCCAAGTTTTGATTGAGAGCTCTAAATTGAGTTCCGTGAAATTCTTCAAGAAGTTGTTTTTTGTATAAAATTCTTCAAAAAACTGATTTACGCAGCTTTGTAGTGACATATGATTTGTCACATTTATTTAAATGTGAAAAGCGTGAATATATTTACTTTCCTGAACAGTACCAACAAAAAGTATCATAACTTTTGACCGAGAGCTCTGAATTGATTTCTATAAAATTCTACAAAATATAGACTTCCATATCTTTCTAATGATATAAGATTTACCATGTAATTTCCTACCAATTTTATGGTTCTCAAGACTTTTCCCGTTGTCAACCTAATTCCATTACCGTTCTCAAGACTTCATTTGTCACAAAATCAAATAAATTCTCTCCCCGCTTTTTTAGAAACATATGATGATGTAAAAAAATAAGCCAATCGAATATGCAAGGAATAAGTTTACTGTTTTTAATTTCATTTCTAGTTTTGTACTTGTTGTTGTTCTCATCTCTGTTGCCAACCCGTTTAGGATCGTCTGCAGCATTTCCATTGGTGGAGTTGGTTGATCTACGTGTTCATCTTCTTTTCTGGTTCTATTGTCCTTATTTAGAGCTGCACTGGATGTGATTCTAGGTATGTTTATGGTATTTTATGGTGGGTCTCTTGAGATTTTCTCTCAACTCTCAATGAAAGCACCAAAATGTAAAGGATTTTCTTAGTATGGGAAACCATTTACGAACAAATAATGAAAATAATAATTTAGAGATAGAATGAGAGAATAAAGACACCATCATTTACGTGAAAAACCCTTAAATGGAAGAAAAATCACAGGAAGACTATTTTCACTTGTGTAAAAGATTATACATAGTTGATGATGAGAGAAGTCGGAAAAGACAATGCACTTAGTAAATGTTTACTTGAGTTGCCTTTCTATTTCCCCATTTTCCTCCCATTTTCTTTTCTTACATGACCCTGTACTTATATGCCTTAAAATAATAATAATAATAATAATAATAATAATAATAATAATAATAATAATAATAATAATAATAATAATAAATGAGGATGATCACACCCTCTATATTTTTAGCTGATGAGATTTTGTAAGGAAGCCTCCCCTATCGATTGGATTGCTTTCAGGTGTAAGCTCTTTTACTTTGTTCATTTCTTTCAGCTGTTTTGTCCTCAATCTGTTAGCCACTTAATCAGTCATAGCCACTTGGTGATTCTTCTTGGCTCGGGCCAATCAGTCACAATCACTTGGTGGTCTACCAACTTGTCTCGTCCGAGTTATTCACTTACCTAATCAATCATTGTCACTTGACTGTCATTCCGGATATCTTTCGCCTGTTCCCGTTCTTCTTTGATCATTCTCTTCCCGTTCTTGCACAGTTCAACGAGTTCCTTGCCCGTTTAGGGTAGTTCTCTGAGTCTCAAGTTCATTTTCCCGTTTCAGAGGCGTGGGTCCTTCGTCAGTCTTTTCCCGTTGGCCAATCAACTTTTCCCGTTCTAGTGGTCTTTCCTGTTCTCGGTATTCGTCCGGTCATTTTTTGTTTGTTTACGGGTGTCTCGCGACATCAGTCTTCACTCCCATTTTCACTTTTCTATCACTTTCCGTGAGCCTTTTGATTGGCTCTCCTTATCCATGTGATAGTGGGTATTTTTTACCAATTCAAAGTCACACCTCATGTAACATGGTTTATAGTTTTGTCCTCCAGACTTAGCTCATCAAATGTTTCATAGTTAGAAGTGTCTGGTGTCTTCGTATATTTACGTCATAGACAAATCATTATTATGTTAAATTCACCGTACTTTTTCGTTAGCCGCCTCAATGAAAAAAACAAAGATGTCAAAGTATTGTGACGTGAGATCTATGATATGTGAATGCAACTCACCCAATCTTCAATAGTGGCCCCATTGTCCATATACGCAATCGTTTTGCGTATATTCGCCATCTTTGACAATTTTTTGATCTTATCATTTTGTGGCTTCAATTTAAGAGTAATTTGAAAAAAGATACTTTTATAAAAGAATTTTGGAAAAATATACGCAATTTTTAAAATAAAAAATTCTAAATCCCGGTCCCATTATGTTCAAACAATCCCAATTACCTGCTCTGATTTTTCTCCTATCCAAAGATCACTGGTAAAATCAAACTCAAAATTGACGGTTTTTTATATTTTTAATGAAACCCAAGTCTTTTTCTCATTTTGTTTTTTTATTCTTTCTTCTATTTAATCCCTACCCACTCTTTTGAAGAGTTAAATTAATTATAACATACGACTTGAACTCTTCAAATGGTAACATATATTATTTAGGTGGTTCAAATAATATATTTTTATTACTAATAACTATTGATATTTTTTAATAGCGGAACTCAAGTCAAATGTAATAATTTTAAGAGTACAAGTAGTTATAACATATTACTTGAACTCACCAGTAATTGTTGATATTTTTAACAAAGTTCAAGTAATATATTGTAACTAATTTAAACACATCAAGTAACTTTTGATATTTTTTAGTCGTAAAGCACAAGTTAAATAAGATAACTTGAAGTGTTTAAGTTGCTATAACATTAATAAATTGAATTTTTAATTTAAAGTTTAAAATAAGGAATGAATAGTGAGACATGTGAGAACAACGAGATACTTTTATTGGTCATAATTTCAGCACTACACTAAATAAAATCATCAGTATTTGCTAGCTTCATATTAATCCTTAGAGTTTTCGTTATGCAGAGAACATGTGTTAGAATTTTTAGTAAACCTATTCAATTCAATATTGGTAAATATTAAGTGTGTCATCCCCACCTTCCTCTAGTATATTATTGGCATTCCCTCGTGAGTGCGGCGCGCACCTTTTTTATTTTTTTCAGAACGAATCAAGATCCGTGATATAAGAATCAAACTGAGAATGAGGAAGAAAACATAGAAAAAAAAGTAAAAGACAGATAAACAAAGTTTCTAAAATAAAGTGAGCCTATCCACCAGCCTAAGAAGAGGAACCACTTGACTAAGATTAAAAAAAGTTTTCCAATCCATTTCTTCCTCTTATGCTTGAGATCCTACTATTGATTGGAATCTCAAATGAAAGATCTAGTTTACCAATCATTCAGAGCTTGGACATTTAGTTGGGTAAGTATGTCCACTTTTTTTTTTTTCGTTTATTTTGACAACAATGCTGGCCTTTTATAGATTCGCCTATATAAGTAGCAGCTAAAGCTGTAAAAATAAGAGCAAGGTATTGGAGTCGGGGATGATTGGATCAAATAATTCAACTATAGCATTCTGATAAGCTTGATCCTCAGGTTAAGGGTCGTCTACAAAAAAACTCTGTAGTGCGCCCCTCCTTGAAAGATCTAGTTTACCAATCATTCAGAGCTTGGACATTTAGTTGGGTAAGCATGTCCACTTTTTTTCCGTTTATTTTGACAACAATGCTGGCCTTTTATAGATTCGCCTATATAAATAGCAACTAAAGCTGTAAAAGTAAGAGCAAGGTATTGGAGTCGGGGATGATTGGATCAAATAATTCAACTATAGCATTCTGATAAGCTTGATCCTCAGGTTAAGGGTTATCTACAAAAAAACTCTGTAGTGCGCCCCTCCTTGAATTATTTAGTCATGCAATACTTATTGGATATAAAGAACAAAAAATATTCTGACCTAGTCGTACTTCTCAATCATTTTGTGGCACTGATCATGACTGAACCATCTGTGATGGGGAGAGCCTTTACTTCTAGAAAAGAAAGTTTGATTTCATTATTTTCATCCAGGTCCATTTCAATTGATCGATATAAAAGATGATGAGCTCTATAGTTTTAAGGTCATATCTTCCAAAAACTTCACGAAGCCAATCGCTCGGATGTTCCCCTAACCCAACCCAAAATGGACTAGAGGGAACCATAAGCTTTTATGCCTCGGGTATTATCCAACTTGCATTCATTCAGTAATCATACCCCTTCTTCATTCTTGGACCTCGTTTTTTAATATTGTTACTTTTTCATGATGTCTTTCAGGAACATTTTCAATACGATCTAGCTATTTCTACGCCTTCTGATGGACCTAAACAACATATATGGATCCCCTCAAGCTCTTATTCTTGAATCAATAAAAAAAATTAATAATTTTCATAATCTACTTTTTTGTTCTTCCAAAACCAATCATCCAGTAAGTAAACTACCTAAATCCTCTGGAATCTAGATAAGGAGTTGGCAGCGTTTCGAGCTATGGAATAACGTCAAAGATGTGACAAATCCTAAACCAACCAGCAATCCACTCCAATTAGGGCAACAAAATCTATCTCCTTCGTCCCTAACAACATCAAAATCAGCCAGCCACACAAAATAGCTCCCGTCGCTTCAACAATCTAGAGCTTGCTTGTGGTACTCTTTCGTTGAAAGCTTTTCGTTACTAGTAGATCAAGGAAGCTTTTTTCAGAGACTTTTTTTATTAAAAATATGTCCATTTCCGCCTACGAAAAATATTCATTTTTTATTCGCAGGTTTTGGAACAATTTATAGATATAAGATAACTGTATTAGTACTGCTTTTAAGTGGAGTATCCTATACAACTCCCATGCTTAATCTCTTCAATAATGATAAGATATATTACATATATTCCATAATAATTTTTTTAGGATTAATATCATAAGACGCTCGACACTTTACCCTAATATTAACTTACCCCTTAAATTATTTTCTCTTTCTAATTATTGCTCCAACTTTCTCCATCCATCAACTTACTCCCATGATCCAAAATTTTGACCTAAGCGTCATTTAAATGATGCACGTGATCAATGAAATATCAAATTCACCCCTCTTAAAAATCACCCACCCCCTTCCCCCCCACCCCTTCCCCATTCCCTTGCGAAACCCTTCCCCCCTTCTCCCTCGTGATTTTCCAGTTCACCCACCTTCTCCTCCACCTTCTCCTCCTTCGCGATTGCACCCATGTACTTCTCCCTCTCCCTCTTGATTCACCTGAAAAATGTGAAACATGACTCGTATTTGTATTTAGTTGATTTATATAGTTGCCTCTACAACTCCTAAAAACTTCATTTGTTTCTTTGTTCAGAATGATGAGGCAGCTGTGCTCCGAGGAGAGAAAGAAGCTGAGAAAATGATTGTAGAGGCATACTCGGCCCAGCTTTTAGCATTCCTTTCGACAGAAAGATTAAGATTGCCGTCTTCTTCAACGGATCTGGCGGTTCTTGTACCGGTGTTGGACCGGTTTGTGGTATGTTTCCTATGCTTAGAAATAGTACATAATACTTCACTTTATAATTTACATCAGATTATTTCTGTTTTAGACATCATTTTTAAATTAACTATTGAACTTGGCGACATTATAAAAGCCGAAGCCTTTTCGGTGGTAAGTTTCATAATGGCAGAATTTGAAACATTAAGAACATTCCAAAATGTTTACTGTTTCTCTGTTTTTACCGATAAAAAAGCCCGTCTTTGGAATTGAACGTTTTCTTTTCTGGGCTTCGTTTTAATTTTCAGGCATTTCATTTGCATTAAACATGATTTCGCCGGAGACTTTATAAAGCGGTGAGCGAAGTAATTGAATCATGTTCCATGACTGCCTTACTCCGGTGGTGGTGGAGGGAGAATATGTACAGCTTACATAGGTGCAAATCTTGCCGCATGGTGTTACCCTTCTTATTTTTCCTCCTTTTTTTCATTCTCTTTTCTGTTCTTTTTTTTTTCCTTTTAGTTTCTTCACTACATATTCTTTATGTAGTTGCTTTCTTTTACAGCCATTTCAGTTCATAGTGAGATGCTGCTTGTATACAGAAGTTATAGTGGAGTGAAATTGAATTCCTTGTTCAATTTAGTATTCTTTTTATATGTTTTCTTTCAATTTCAATATGGGATCTAAAAGAGGAAGTGAGATTGCAAATGTTGTCAGGATTAGCTACATTATGACATGAGTCACTATACATTCACGTCATCATAGAAAACTTAAATAATGTAAATATACTAATGAAGAAGGAATCCAATTTATGGTTGGTTTTTGGATAAAAAAACATGAAAGATGTGTAGCTTATAAAGTTGAAGAAGTAGGTAAAATTGGAATAAAAATAGGCATGTGCCGTGCATGTGACTATTTAACAGCCATTTGACGGTCATTGATGAGTTGATGGATGTGGAAACTTGAAAGTTTGAGAGTCAGTTAGGAAGGAAAAATAGTTTTAGGGGGTAAATTGATATTGAGACAAAGTGCAAGATATCCTATATTATTAACATATTTTTTATTTCTATCATAATTTGAATTGTTTCATATGTCGAAAAAAGATTTCTAAATGAATATATTTCTTGATTGATCTTCTCGTTCAAGTATGTGATAATAGGAAGGTACAAGTAGTTATAACATACTACTTGAAACCTATAAATAATTATTGACATTTTCAACCACATTTAATATGATAACTTGAAGGTTAATATAATATGTTATAACAACTTGAACCATTCAAGTAACTGTTCACGTGTCGCAAAACTCAAGTTAAATATGATAATTTAAAGAGTTCAATATTAGTAAATTGAACTTTACAGTTCAATTTAAACAAATGAATGAATATTGAGAAATGTGCGGAAAGATTAATGGAAACTTTGAAAAGAATAAATAAAAAATTTAGTAGCCCCAAGTATAAATTATACTTTTCTAAGACAGAAAGATATATTACACGTGCGATGCACGTGATATATACGATTTTATTATTATTTCTTATACATTACTTGTTCATATAATTTTTTTTTTGAATAAATTACATTTATTGATAGATAAAATTAGAAAATTATAATTATAACTTTTATGTTTTCATAAGTCTTACTCACAAAAATATTTCTAATTAAGTTAATTATACTAGAAGGACATCCTCTATACATTTTCAACTCAATTTTTAGTATATTATTTCTTTAATCTCTATGTGTTAAATGAATTAAAAATATATTTTATTCATTTATTGATTGATTATATTTTTCTAATATATATCTTAACGATAAAATAAGTTAATATGTTCTCATGTCTAAAAATAAATTTTAAATTAGAAACGATAAAAAATGAAAAATTTACTCATGAGATACATCATTTGAAAAAATAAGAAAAGAAGAAAAAATACCATTTAATGATCCACCATTACTAGACTCAAGGAAAATTTTGAAATTGTAAAATAAGGAGTGGAAAAAAAAATCTAAAAAAATAATATCATTATCATCCTACTTTTAATATATTAAAGCAATTCAAATTTTTAATGTAAAAATAAAAATAATTTAATTTAACGAGCCTGTTAACATGATAATTGAATTCTGTGAATATTTTATATAGTTCATAATATAATAAATTCAAAACCCATAATTTGTTTAAAGATTCCATTAATTGTGATTATCTATAAAAACTATTTTTTGTATATGTTACTTACTAACATCTTTTAATTTTAATTTATTAAACATGTGATGACACATGGCGTAATTAGAGACTTACATACCGTAATATATATATATATATATAAGATTTGATAGCACTTCGTCTATAAGAATTTAATGTACTATTAAAGTGTTACATGTTGTGTACGTGATCGAGATCATTAAATCTTTTAGTTTTTCTTTTCATAATTTAGGGTCATGTCCTTCCAAATAGGTATGAAAGAAAAATCTAACATTAAGTTTTATATAGACATTTTATTAAAGTTGTGAACACAAATATTTAGCTTTCAATTGGTAAATTAATTTTAACTGAATTTTGTGTTATCATCTTATTCAATGAGTAAACTAATTAATTTCAATTGGTGAATTAAAGTTGTGAACACAAATATGAGAGAAATATGTGATATTTTATGATCTTTGTACTTCTCACCACTTTATATTATTGAATAATTAAAAATTATTTATTTTAACAACACCGATGCATCGTAGAATCTCTAAAAATATCATAAAATTTTCACTGTTTTATTAATCAATATCCTTCCATAAACATATTTTATTATTGTTGGTCATGAGAATTTGAAATAAAAACTTCACTAACATTTTTTTTCTTTCAAGGATATGTTCATAAATCTTGATAAACCACTAATAAAAAATAAGATGTGAATTTGACATTGATCATGAATCTACATTTAAGAAATATTGATATTATTTCTTTGAATATCACAATATTAAATGTACAATTGAAAAATTAATAGTCAATTAGTATATGGAATATGAAAGGTCATTTTAAGAATTTAAGAATAATAAATAGATAATATTGTTGAAAAAATTCTCATTTACTTATCAATTTTAATATATTATAGTGATAGATTTTTCCTCCTTGGCATTTTCTCGTTCAAGTTCCTGTAATTTGCATTTCATTGCTTAAATTAAGGTTACTAAAGTTGAGTTTTTCTTCTTAATGCAACTACACCCTTAATGCAATTACAAGTAACCAACCCTCGATCCGATGGAGACATGAAGACTTTTGTCCACCGGCAAGATCAAACCCACGTGTTATGTTATGCTATTTTATTATTTTTTGACTTTTCTGATTAAAACTCTACAAGACAATGTTTGAAATTGAGAAATTAATAAAAAATTAAAATTTGAGGACAAGAATAGATAGAGTATGAGGCAAAGGAGGTTTTATAGAGTGGACGAAGGTGATCAAGTGATTGAATTTTTTAGCTGATGTTTAAGGGTCAAGTGACATAATTGCTTTTTTAGTGAGATAATATATTTACGTTCCATCGGTCTATAATTTTGATTAACTTTGAACTTTATTTTATATATGGGGTGACATGAGAATATAGTGAGTCAACATGATGAATGAATTAATGTTCTTGTGTCATATAGTGAGTCAACATCTATCTTCCTACTAATTTCATAGATAAAAATATGAGGGATCAAAAAATAAGAGTAAAAATTTCATCTCCACAATAAAAAAGAATGATATATAATTTTTTTATCGAATTTATTATCGTAGAAAATCCAAAAATATTACAATTCGGATTTACAATCTCTTCATTTTGTAATTTCCAAGTTATATAGCATAATTAATATTATGCTATATAAAAATTACTTAACTATATTGTCTGTTCAATTTTAATACCTAAGTAAGATATTCTCTGTTTTTTTCCTTTCTACAAACATAAAATTGAATTAATATTTATCCAAATTAAAGCAAATTTATGAATTATTCAGTAGGAAATGAAGACGTGGACACATCAAATTACTTCATCACTCAAATTTTATCTAAAAAATCCATCCTACAATTGCACTATAAATATGTTCCTAATTGGCCAAAGGAGAGAGCATATGCCAAAGCAATTCAAACAAACACAAGCATTTTCAGCACCTTGTAGTTCCTTTTTCCCCTTTAAGAACAAATTTTTCAAAAACCATGTTGATGAAATTGACAGCAAGCTTGAGCTACATATGGCTGTTCATGGCCATACTCATTACAGCTCATCCATCGGACGAGTCAAACCCTCCGGTGCTCGACTCGGCCGGACAGGCTCTCCGGGCCGGCGTAGAATACTACATAAGGCCTGCAATCACAGATTCTGGAGGACGTTTCACGTTGATTGATAGGAACAATTCATGTCCATTATATGCTGGACAAGAAAATGTGTCTGGGTTGGAAGGTTTTCCTCTGATCTTCACACCCTTTGCTGAAAGAGAGATGGTGATAAGAGAATATAGAGATTTCAAAATTGAATTCTCAGCTTTGACAATCTGTATTCAGTCAACTGCTTGGAAAGTTGGAGAGTTGGAGGAAGCTACTCAGAGGAGGTTAATTGTTACAGGTAGTTATATCAAACCCTCATTAACCTTTTTAAAGGTCGTTAAATCTAGAACGATCATGGTAATTAAATTGATGTTAAAAGATGATTGACATGTTTGATTGTGAACCTTAACCTATAAAATAATTGATGATAATATAGCATTTCTTTATGAAATGAAACCACTGAACCGTCTAATTCTGATTAGATGACTCAGATGCTCAATGATAGAAAAAACTCATCTATAAATTCTTATGAAATGATTAATTGAAATAGGTGTGACGGAGCCAGCAATTCCAGGGAAAACAAACCCACATAGCGTTGGTGGGTATTTTAGGATTGAACGTAACCAAGAGTATAACGTCTACAATTTCGAATGGTGTCCTACTGAAGTTTGTCCGACATGTCGGTTGATCTGTAGTCCTGTTGGTAATTTGGTTGAAGACGGGAAGAGGTTGTTGGCTTTGGATGGCGCCGTTCTTCCCGTTCTCTTTGAGAGAGCTTAAAATATTCTACATGTCGTCCATCTTTGGTTATGACTGTTATGAGAATGATGAATTCCACTTGTCTTCGTTATGGTAAATAATTGAGCTTCTATGTACTATTTTCTTATGTTAAATAAGTTAAATAATTGTAAAGCTCATGCAGTTTTAGTGGAATTTGATCATGGAATGGAAAGATACGATAATTTTTAATTTTCATGTTAGGCCGATTTGAGATGTTATATTGAAAAAGCTTAAGTTATTATGTAGAGGAGTCCAAGAAGATATTTAAATTTATATTCAATATTACACTTAGTCAATATGAGATTTGATTCACGACATCATCCATCACGTCGTAAAAGATAGATTTGTAAAGAGCCTTTATATAGGTTTAAACACTGAGACGATTGAATTTTTTTTTTGTGTGATTGATGTGCTTTGTGTTAAAGTGAGCCTATTTGAGATAAATTAATAGAAGAGACCAACAATATAACCCTTTTTGCATGTGAGTCCGATGAAAGTTGTTGATAGACTTGGACGTGAAGAATATATTTAGATCTGGTACCATGTTGTTATATTGTTATGTTTATTTATTAACTAATTATTTAAATTAATATTTAGTATTACAAATACTCAGTATGAGATTTGATTCTCAACTTCACATAATTTATATAGCAAAAAACAAAGAAAATGGAAAATTCATTCTTGGAGCACATAGTTTGTGCCTGCTGTCAATTTTAGTGTCTATATTTTCAATTTTGTTAATTTGTTTCATTACCTTATAAGTCATTAGCAATTAATGTCCTTCGTTAATTACACTTCATCAACATTATCTAATCGACAAGTTGTGTTGTCGCAGTTGATCAAACTCTCACACCTATATTCTAGAAATTGTAGGTTGGAATCATATTCTTTTATTCTCCTTAGAACTTATAATATAATTTTAACAAAAAAAATTATCTAATCAGGACCCACTTACACACTGAATGACCTTGTACTAAGGTTCACATGACATCTCCAACGAACCATGTGTTAATAACTCAATACATGTTATGTTGTGGGCACTAATGATTGCCCTTATTTTATAAGTTTAGGGACTAAATTGATAGAATTACAACTTAAAGGGACAAGTATTCACAAAAAACACAACGTACAAGATATAAACGTGTCCACCAAAAAGAAGAAGCAAAAGTTAACATATAGAAAACACTACTAAAAAGTTGATTATATATAACAAAAGAAAGATATCTTTTTAGGTGAAATGTTGGTTTGATACAATCTTAACTAAACAGTTGAAAAGCATTTAGAAGTAATTTGGTGAAGAAATAGAGAGCATAAACAAACAAAGCCTATTTATTTTCTCTGAGATCACTTACATAATCCAATCTTCGATAAGAGGTTTAATGGAAGAAAAATTATATGGGAAATCTCTTATTGTTCCTTCATCCTTGTGTCCAAGAATTAGCCAAACAGAAAAAGGAAATGGTCCCTCATATTTAGATATCATCGTCATAAAGAAGATAATCTGATCATTTCTGATGTTCAAAAAGTGTCTCAAATTCCAGATATTATTGATATGCAGATGTTGATTTCTGAAGAACATTCAACCGCTTCTCATCATTTGGCTGCTCTTCATTCAGCTTGCTGAGAATGGGGCTTTTTCCAGTATAACTTCTTTTGGCTTTAAAGAAAGCACTGTTGTTCGATGTATATATATCTTAAGACCAGTTTGAGCCAAATTATGTTTTTAGCTTGTATGTTGATGACATTTTGTTTGCTAGTAATGATCTTGGTATTATATATTAGACCAAGAAATTTCTCTTTAATATTTTTAAAATGAAAGACATATGAAGACACCTTATGTGATAGGAATAGAAATATTCTAAGATGGATCATAAAGATTTGTGGGTAGTCTCGAAAGCTTATATCATTAAAGTTTTAGAGAGATTTAAATGGAAAAATGCCCAGAATGAGTTATTCTAATTCAGATGGTGATAAATTTAACATTATGCAATGTTTAAAGAATGAAGTGAAACACAAATTTCATAAAAAAGTGTGAAGCAATATGTAATTACTACATCCTTATGGAATTTAACTTGTGTAGACTTTGAGATCACAATTCATATTTTATGGTTGCACAAAAATTATTTCGGGGTTTGGGATTATTGAAAGTATCACCAGATCGTTGAAAATTTAGTGTGATAATTTTGCAATAGTCTTCTTTTTTTAAAAATGACAAGTACTCTAAGGGAGCTCAATATACGAAGTTGAACTACTTTATCACTAGAGGAGAAATTCAAAAACAAAGAATTTTAATTAAGTCTATAAAAATCGAACTTATGATTGGTGGCCCACTAAATGGTTAGTGCCAAAGATATTTAGTGACATCTTGAAAGAATGAATCTTGACTGTAATTATAATATTGCTATATGATTTATATTATTAAAAATATTAGACACGATGAACTTAATATTTGTATTTCTGATGATTCGTGTCCATATTTTTAGTATACATGAATGAATAGATGAATGTTAATAGAAAAAAAGATTTGTTAGATCATTTTATATTTCCTATTTTTAGTATTTATAAGTCATGTTAGATCAACAACTAATATTATAATACATGAAAGATATTATGTTAAAATAGTAAAATATGATTGTCATGACTCATATTTAGTCACTTGTTCAACAATGCGATGATGTTGTCAATACAAAGAAAGATTTAGCATTGCTTTATGCAGATTATGATATCTTCATTAAACCATTAAGTAAACATGCAAATGGGAGAATATAAACCATAAAGTGATCATGTAAGATTTGTTCTTCTACAATTTAATTATAGGTTTAATAATTATGAATGCTAAGATCGTATTGGTCAATTTAATTTGAAAGTTGTTAATGAAAGATTACAATCTTTGATGAAAAAGTGCAATTGAGGAAACGTAAAACAAATATGAATTGGTCATTCTTCTCCCCATAAGAGAATATTAGAAAATCATCAATAAAGTATTAAGAAATGATAGAAGGAGAAACTGATCAATTTCCTATCTAGTCATCACCAAATTGTTCAAAGATCGAATAATGGATTAATGTATATTTTCTATCAAATTGAATGTGAAAATCATAAAGTTTAAAGATTTGAGAATGAGGGTTTGCATAATGAAATTATAATTAATTGTTTACATGCTTACACGTCTATAAAATTAAGCTAAACTAAAAGAGAGGTTGGTGTATGTTTCGGGGATGGATTTCGAACCGGATTCGGTCATGAATGAAGAGTAATCTAGTCATTGGAAAAGCCTTGGGAACATGGAGGTCTAGCGTGGAGGAAATGATGAGTATCTTTAGTGGCCTAGATGGTAACAACCGCCAGCAAACGCACCTCCTTGGGGTTGCCAAGGAGAAGGAGAGGGAGAGAGAGCCCCCAAATGCGTATGTGAAATGTCAAAATATACCACACCCTCAATAGGAGTATTAACCATATTTATATATAAAGTGATGGGTAAACCCTAATTTATGAAGGCCAATGAATGACTGCCAAGTGTACGTAAAGACCAACGTATAAGACGTTACCACGTGTCCCTAGGTTCATCCTCAATAAGAGAACGACGCATCTAAAACCTATTGAGGAGGTCGTGGCGGCAGACTGGCACAACAAACCTCATCTTAATCCTACCAATCCATATGCCTCCAATTCATTTCCAAGGCGGTAAGGGTCCGTCCAAGTCTTGTTACTTGACTTGAGGGTTGTAGGTAAATAATCACAGGGGTCCGATCAGGGTGGGTGGACCCTTTGAGTATGTCTAGGATGGAAAATTCATGTATAAACATTAGCCTCTTGTGCAAGTTCAAATGCGTAGCACTTGAACTTGTACATAGTCTCGGTGTGTGTTGTGATATTACTTGATGAACCATCGAATTATGAGATGTTCAATTGTGATGACGAATGTTTCGCACTGAATTAGTCATTTAGGGTCATCTTCACTGAGCCCCCAGTTGGATGTGATGATGTATGAATTGCTTTATTTAGCCTCTAGTAAGAGATGCAAGTAGTTGGCTATGGCTAACCTATCTTAATAAAGAGTCTGATCATGTCGGCATTCACTAAAGAATGACTAGCTGAAAATAATGTATATATACACTAGCAATGTACAACCTTATGTTCAATGTTAGCACGAGAGAATATACATGATAATATATGTACCATATGTATGTTCATAATGTGTGTTCAAATACCATTGAATCACGACAAGTGAATAGAGCCAAGCGACATTTTCTAACTATACCATGCTCATATATGACAGATACAACTCAATGATGTGATCAAATTCAACATTACTAGAGATAGTTCATCATAGTCACGAATAAACATATAATCACCTTTTGATATTAAATGATCTAGGATAACTGATCAAGAAGAACTCACCAAAAAGGAGCTTCACCAATTAAGGGCGTGGTCAATGCATCATAACATCAAGGGAACATATTAGTCGAGAAAACTACCCAGGGCGGAACTTATCAAGAAATGGCTTAGTGGAGAATACGCATATCATGAGCATATTTGCAACATTTTTGAATTTTCATGTAGTATGATGATTGACAGAATCAAGTAGGTATATGTCATAGCCAATTTACTTGCATGTGAATCAAAATGTTTGACAATGCGTTTATAACCTCTACTAGTGGAGATATCGCATTCAACGAAGCTATTTGGAAAGTTTTCAAATAAGTAAGCATAGATGCACATTCAATGATAAACATAATAGTATGGGCAAGACTTCCCAAACAACAAAATATTATTACCTAAAGTGTCATCCTCACACGGTTTAGCATTTTAAGGTGCATATACGTACAAACCTGCATGATACTGCCTAAGAAGGCGCATACATACATGAAAATATAATGAAGTTCCCTAAGAAGCCACATACATGTGTAAACATCTAAACCACCCGTCATGGGCACACTTAAAGGATCATAGATTCATTTTCATGTGTTGGCCTAACAGCGAAATGCCTACCAATTTGTTTAAGAGTTTCAACGAATTCTCCCCTTTTAATAAATCATGTTTCAATGGACAAGTTCCACTTTTGGAGGAGAATTCGTGACATCAGCTAAGTTCAGTCTTTACATGCTCAGTCCTAAGTCACCCCTCGTGGTAATTTCATCATTACCCCGGGTGCACCCAGCGGTGAATCATCAACCCTCCTATTAAGGTGATTTTATTGTCACCGAGGCAGCAATTGACCTTGAATACTTTGCTTGAGGCACCATACATGGTTATTTCCTGTTACCATGGGTGTGTAGAACCAACATAAAAAAATATTTACTTTAAGTGGTAATGCAGACGCACTTAGAGGCGGTCGAAAGCCCTTTTCATAATGATCCCTGAGCTAGATGCCTTTGAAGCCCATATAACAGTAATCCGCCTTAGCATCTCATCCGGGCAAATCAGCTTCAGTATCATATCTACGCAAATCCACTTTAGCATGACATCTGGGAAAATATGAGTACCATATCTACATAAATTTGCCTTGGTATCATATGTAGGTATCAGATATAGGCGTCACATGTAGGCATAAGATGTATGCAAATCCACCTTTAGATGTTTGTAGTATACTCACCCTCGGACTTTATTATGCTCCCGCCTTCACGCTTCGTAGTATACAAGTCTTTGTACTTATTTTCTTGGTATTGGTATCATATCCCAAAAGATAGGTTGTCAGCTATTCTTCTACTTTTGACAATGTGAAGCCATTAGCTCATAATAAAGTTGACATAGTAGATATCTCATAGCAATAAGAATGCATCCTCTATTTAGGAATATCCATCCAACTATCGTAGGGACTTGCAAGGCGTACATGATTGGGACATCATCATGGTAAGAAAAATAAATAACTTAACCACTTTTCAGTTCAGTCGTTTGTGGCGGTTCAATCTGTAGATTAAGTTTTTGACCATTTTGCTCAGCAGTCCTAAGTCACCGCTCATGGTAATTTTGTCGTTACCTCGGGTGCACTTAGCGGTGAATCATCAACCCTCCTATTAAGGTGATTTTATTGTCACCGAGGCAGCAATTGACTTGGAATACTCTGCTTGAGGATCCATACATAGTTATTTCCTGTTATCATGGGTGTGTAGAACCAACATAAAAATATTTACTTTAAGTGGTAATGCAGACGCACTTAGAGACGGTCGAAAGCCCTTTTCATAATGATCACTGAGCCAGATGCCTTTGAAGCCCATATAAAAGTAATCCACCTTAGCATCTCATCCGGGAAAATCAGCCTCAGTATCATATCTACGTAAATCCACTTTAGCATGACATCTGGGAAAATCTGAGTACCATATCTACATAAATTTGCCTTGGTATCATATGTAGGCATCAGATATAGGTGTCACATGTAGGCAAATCCGCCTTTAGATGTTTGTAGTATACTCACCCACGGACTTTGTTGTGCTCCCGTCTTCACGCTTTGTAGTATACACATCTTCATACTTATTTTCTTGGTATTGGTATCATATCCCAAAAGATAGGTTAGTAGATATCTCATAGCAATAAGAGTGCATCCTCTATTTAGGAATATCCATCAAACGATCGTAGGGACTTGCAAGGCGTACATGATTGGAACATCATCATGGTAAAAAACATACAATAACTTGACTACTTTTCAGTTCAGTCGTTTGTGGCGCTTCAATCTGTTGATTAAGTTATGACCATTTTGCTCAATAGTCCTAAGTCACCGCTCGTGGTAATTTTGTCGTTACCTCGGGTGCACTTAGTGGTGAATCATCAACCCTCATATTAAGGTGATTTTATTGTCACCGAGGCAGCAATTGACCTTGAATACTTTGCTTGAGGCACTATACATGGTTATTTCCTGTTACCATGGGTGTGCAGAACCAACATAAAAATATTTCCTTTAAGTGGTAATGCAGACGTACTTAGAGGCGGTCGAAAGCCCTTTTCATAATGATCCCTGAGCCAGATGCCTTTGAAGCCCATATAACAGTAATCCGCCTTAGCATCTCATCCGGGCAAATCAGCTTCAGTATCATATCTACGCAAATCCACTTTAGCATGACATCTGGGAAAATATGAGTACCATATCTACATAAATTTGCCTTGGTATCATATGTAGGTATCAGATATAGGCGTCACATGTAGGCATAAGATGTATGCAAATCCACCTTTAGATGTTTGTAGTATACTCACCCTCGGACTTTATTATGCTCCCGCCTTCACGCTTCGTAGTATACAAGTCTTTGTACTTATTTTCTTGGTATTGGTATCATATCCCAAAAGATAGGTTGTCAGCTATTCTTCTACTTTTGACAATGTGAAGCCATTAGCTCATAATAAAGTTGACATAGTAGATATCTCATAGCAATAAGAGTGCATCCTCTATTTGGGAATATCCATCCAACGATCGTAGGGACTTGCAAGGCGTACATGATTGGAACATCATCATGGTAAAAAAAATAAATAACTTGACCACTTTTCAGTTCAGTCGTTTGTGGCGCTTCAATCTGTAGATTAAGTTATGACCATTTTGCTCAACAGTCCTAAGTCACCGCTCATGATAATTTTGTCGTTACCTCGGGTGCACTTAGCGGTGAATCATCAACCCTCTTATTAAGGTGATTTTATCGTCATCGAGGCAGCAATTGACCTGGAATACTCTGCTTGAGGCACTATACATGGTTATTTCCTGTTACCATAGGTGTGCAGAACCAAGATAAAAAATATTTTCAGTATGTGGTATTACTGACACACTTAGAGGAGGCCGAAAGCCCTTTTCACAATGATAATGTAGCTATGGACAATAAAATTCTCATAGAACACAAGTCCTTATTCTTATTGTCTCGATTATTGGTCAAAAAGAGAATCTACCAGTAAATTAGAAAACTGGTTGTGAGAGCAGATCTTCCAAACATAATCAATAATGTAGAATACGTCACAGAGAATATGTATATATTGATATCTTCCCCTCTTTTCAAAGCTTAAAGAAATATAAGTCATTTTTTTCCTACCATGACTAAATTCAATAATGACGTAAAGACTATAGCCAATATAGAATAACAAATATATATCTAGAATTTCTCATATGCATACTAGAACCCCCTTTAGGCGTGATTCAGATTCATGTGGCAGAGATCATGAGACAATGTAAATTGTAAATAATTTCATAAATACTTACAATAATTGTGTTGATAAATCCATGAATACCCATGATAGGTCAGATGATAAATCCAGAAATCCCTTTGGAGAGTTGACGAGTAAGATGAATAAATCCATAATTTTCTTGAGCAGATGATAGACAAGTAAATAAATCCTCAAAATTTGTTTTATCTAAAAAGTCATCATACGTGAAGAAAAATATATGTCCATGATGACATAGTGAATTAGGCGTGATGAGTGTCAGATCAAATGTAATTTAAACACATATATGATATTAAATGTGTTAATCAAATATGTAAATTAACAAGAGAGATTAAAGAATAAAAGCATGTATATATTTTTCTCTTTTATACAAACATGCTTGACTTGTAAATTTAATACAATCTAGATGCATATTCAACTCCCATAAAGAGAATCATATATGCATGAGTGTGTTATTCCAATGAATTATAGGAAGTTAAGCATGCGTTATGAATGAAGATATGAGTTCAAGCTATTTTAGAGTCCTAATAAAATGACTGTGTCATAAAACTGGCCAAATCAAATATAAGCTTTTTAAGGTATCAGACTTTAAACATGCTTTCGATAGATAAAATGCATAAAGCATTTTAGTTTTGATAATTTATTTAGATTATTGAAATATGAATAAAGCACAAAGCGTTCATTGATTGAGAACAAACATGTGATTGAGGTCTTCTATTATGGAATAATAGAGTATCATGTGTAATTTACCCATGATAGAACTATATGTATCTGATTAAGAACAAACATGAGCTGCTTGATTTTTCAGATAGTAAACCACGAAGTGAGCAGTTCATTGATTGAGAAAATCAAATTAGAGACAAAAGATTTCATCAACCTTCCAATGGGAAAGAAGAATTTTTTTTGGCAAAATGAAGAAGAGGTAGAAGGATTTAGTCAAGCTTTTGTTTTATCTGATGAACAAAAGCTAGTTTGGGGAGATATTTTCTATATGACAACTCTACCTCTCTCTCTATATATATATATATATATGAGGAAGCCTCATTTATTTCCAAATCTTTCTCTTCCTTTCAGGTTAATTCTCTCTCCCTCCCACACATTACTTCAATGTACATAAAATTAATTTCTAGCTAGGTATTTAATTATTGGTCAGTCGAAATTTGATTCGTTTAGAATTATACTCTATTATTCCATAATAGAAGATCTCATTTCAAATGAACCAATTATATTGGGCAGAAATATTTATGATTAGTTCTTTTACACTGACTTCAGAATATATATATCAAGATCAGTAAGACGTAGAAAACAAACACAATTGTTTGGTTCTCCATAGGTGTTTTTGTTTAATGTAGAAATAAATTGGAGATGTACTAAAAAAGAGTTGAAAAGTCTGAGCATGGAACTAATTGCACAAATGAAAAAAGCTCTAAAGATTGAAGGTGGGGTGTCGCAACGTGCATGTGACACGGAACGACGATTGAAAAATCATTTAAAAAAAGTTCAGAGTCGTCACCAATAATTTTAGGGAGTGATTGTTCACCCAATTTTAAAAATAAAAACTTTTGATCTATGAAAACTCAAAGTTGGTTCGAGAGTCATTTGTATGGGGGGAATGTATTAGCATCCCACAACACCCATTATTAAAATGGTTACCAATTTCAATCAAACGCTATCCAAATCATATTGAAAAGAATTAATAAATAAGAGTGAAAGAAATTTATTTTTGAATGTCTCATCAGGTATATTTTTATATCATAACATGAATCAAAATAAATGAACTTTAATAGATGGTACAATTGTTGGAATATGTCCATAAAGTAACGTGTAATAACTATTGTTTGTATTTAGTTATTTCTCAGACATTTTTATTACTGCTTTTTTATGAATAAATTGAAAGTTTTATTTTAAATAAAGCGTGTTTATAAATCACTCAAGTCCTTGAACTATTGTCAATGAAAGAAGAGTGAAGACAGAAGCGTCTCCAGACGAAATCTTCTGAAATAATTCATAACGATATTCACAGTCTTATGATCGACTGAGCAATCGAATCCGATTACGATTGTTAGGTAGAAGCGTTGGATGTTAGTCTTGGAGCATAAGAGTAGAGACTCAAATGGTTAACCTAGACATGTTATAAACATGTTGAATAGATCGGTAACAAATTAGTTTAGAGCCCAAAACCGTTTACCTAACTCTAAATCTAATTGTTACACCTTAATGATATTTTTGTAATTACTTTAATCCTGAGGTGAATATGTAACTTGACTTGGTTCATTACAATCTTTGATATGTCAAATGAGTGAGTTCAAATTGGCGGGCAATACCTCGACTGTTGAGATTGTAATTTAATTAAGTAAGAGTTACATGATTCACATATATGACAATTCGTGGTTGGATTGTGAAACTAACAATATCACCTTATGCTTTATTGATGAGTGTGTGAATAAATTAACTTAACCAAGTATTACATGAAACGAGTTATTGAATAAGACTTGTGAATTGTACGAGACAATTCACTATAATGTCTTTCTTATTCACAATCAATAAATGAGTTAAGAAAAAAATAACAAAAGAGGGGTAAAATGGTAATTTTACATTCCACTCTTGTTACTTATATTCACGATGAGTATTATGTTAAAATATTCCGTGGACTGTGAAAATAACTAGAGTTTATTTAAACTAACAAAAAATGTAGGGCATATGAATCGAGAGTTGATTCGGCATTGAACCTATAACGGAGTCGTAGGATGTCAGGATTAAATAGGTCGAAAATTTATGGAGATAAATTCTCCGGGTATTTGAATCATAAGTTTTATTCATATGGCTCCATTCAGTCTCAGAAATAACTTGAAGAACAAGAATAGAAACATGAACTAAGTTGGACCAAAATGTGTTTTGGTGTCAATGCATATTTTCTACATTTATATGTGATAGGTGATGTCACTTAAGTTCGTTAAGTGTAATTATTGTACTTAATTAATTAAATATTATTTTCTAATTATTAGATAATTAGTTAAATAAAATAAATGAATTAATGAATTGATAATGATAAATTATATTTATCAATTGTATTGATGAATTTCGATTCAACTAAAACTCTAGGATATCATGTGATTTTCGGCAATGATATATAATTAGGAGAATTTTCAAAAATTTTATAATATATGAGTATATTTGTAAATACCAAAAATTATCCTTTGATAAATATCTAATAATAATTTGATTGCAAAGAGATAATGAGTATTAGATACATTTTTTGTATCAACACACAAAAGGAAGAGAAAAATATTTTCTCCTCTCACTATTGTTGCCACCGAAATTGATTTGAAGAAGGAAGATTTGATTTTTCTTCTTCAATCATTTTGAGAGCCCACACTTGAATTCCTACGTAAAATTCTTCTGAGATATATTTCTGAAATTAACGAATGGTTGTTGATGGACTAAATCACAAATCGTTCCTTGAAGATCAAGTTCCTGATTTTAATCTTAAAGCTTGAAGAACACGAAGAACGCTCGAGGGAGTTCCACCAGTTTAGAAATTCTCCGATACAAAATAAATGTGAAAAATCATTTTCCGTCAATCTATTCGTTTTAATATCGTATATGCATGATCAAACTAAAATTGGTTTTAAGTTATTTAATTTGAATAAATAAGTTAAATAATATTTTTTGATATTTCGCTCACGAACTGTCCGTGGTTCAATTATAATTTTCTTTAATTTTAAAATCGACGATCCTAGCAACAATGACCATTAAAAAGTAATTTTTTTATTTTTATTTTTTTGAAAATCAAAGTATTATTGGAGTCATTCTTGATATCTCAAAAAATGATAAAGTGAAATTTTATCTCGGTCCATCTTGTAAAATGTCATAATATCCTTTTTTGTTTTCATTGTGCATATGCTACATTGTAGCTACAATTCTATGGTACACTTTTAGGTTTTCGTCGTGCCTTCAAACTATATTTTTTATTTTCCTCTTCTTCCTTTTTTTTGTTTCTTTTTTTGTCAAAAGTCACGCTTCTAAGTAATTTCAAGAGTAATTTGCAATGTCATCTACATGCTCTTGAATATTGAGGGAACGAAATGAAGAAAGTAAGAATGATAGAATAGATATTGCGACTGAAAGGCTTTTTATTGATAAAAAAATGGTGATGAATAAAGATTTGAAAAGATTATGAGAAAATAAATTGTGGAATAAGATATTTCTCAGTTTTCAGAATGACTCTTTTGAGAAGTAAAAGCATTTTACACGACTTCATTTTCTACACCTATAGTGATCATTCTTTTTCTTTTTTTTTTCTTTTTTTTCCTCTCTTTTTTCTTTTTTTTGAAAGGTGTCAGTCTCGCTATTTAAAGTCATGCTCTTATTGTAGATAGATCTTCTTTGTCCAAAGTGGACTTTTATTTGAACTGTAATGTAGGCTAGGATTTATAGCTGCAATAAAAAGGATATCAAAGGCTCAAAACTCATCTGAAAAAGATATGTCTAAACCAATGATCATCGTTGAAGATTTCGCTGAACAAAGACCGCACAACATGAGCTTTGTTCTTTTATCTTGAAAAACCAAAATTAAATATTTGCATATGAACTTTGTGCAACAATTACCCACAGTTTGGAAAAATGCACAATTTCTGTTGAACAAAAATTTTCTTAATGTAAGAGGACACTCTTAAAAGTATCACAAGACACACTTGACTTTGACTTTTTACAATATATTTTTTTTATTTTTTCACCTTGATTTATTTCTTTTGCCCTAGTTTGAGAAATGTTCAACTTTTGAGACAAGTATTTTGATAAAAAAAATAATTGCCCCAGTGTAAGGAGTGATCATTGGTTGAGTGTCATGAAATGAAGATTTTTTAAGGCTCAATTGAGCTTGTAAAGGATAAAAGTGTTTGGGATAAAAGAAAGAACGTCTCTCCATCATTTTCAAGCAGAAGTAAATTCAACAAGAACATGACATCAGATAAGAATAAAACCTTTTTGTAATATCTTTATTCACTTTCATTTGTCTCTTCATTGAAAATAAGATTGTCAAAGCTATATTTGATATTGCTTATGCTTTTATTCTCAAAATCGTCATTCTTAATCTGAGTTGGTTTGTTGGGTGACAGGAATAATATGACAACAATGAATGAAACATTAGATTCATTAACTTTGGAACAAAACTAGAATTGAAACTAGGAGATGACTAAAAATAGACGACACCCGATAAGAAAATGCATAGCAAAAGTTTTTTAGACATTGAGTAGAGTTTTTAGAAAATTGACTTCAGTTCATCACTTTTGAAAGTTCCTAAGAAGCATTGCCAACTCATTGACATTCCAACTATTGAACTTATAGTCAGGGTAACAATGATATATGAACACATCGATACATTGCAACCGTCGAAACATTCACCACATCAAATTATTCCATTATCATTTGAAGAGAGATGCTCCACATAATTTATCATGGTATTCTCATGCTCTGGTGGAGAGTTAGAACTAATTATGGGTTGTCATAAGCTCTTTTGAAGTTTAGCCAACTGACTTTGATCAACATTTGGCTTTCAATGTTGTGCAATTTTCATATTGAATGTTCTATCGCTCCAGCATGATAATCACATGAAGCAGTTGGATCATACCACCTAGGATATGGTGGATGGAGAGGCTCATAAGGGTTTGACACGAGCTGGTTGTTCTGTATTAATTATGATAATAATTTCGTATAGGACATCAGAATTGGGTCATATTGGACAAACTGTTGGTTATTCCTATTCGTCCTTTGAGGCTGATCAACCTGACCAACATTTGCTGGTGAGTTGGTGGTCTCACACTAAATCTTGAGTTGTTTTGAAATATTGGTTGTTGGGAGTGATAGTTGTATGACACTTACAAGGTATTTGCTACACATAATGTCACAGATTTGGGTCATTCACTGTACTTTGAAAATCTCAGCCCGAGGTTCATAACTTGCGATGGATATACAAAATTGATTGTTTGTACATCTCCCTCTTTTTGCTTCGACGATGACTCTTTTTCTGCATAGGATGCTTCTGACACAACTTCTGAAATTCTACCATTTTTTTTATCTCATATTATATTCTTTCACCAATCACTATCATATCATAAATGTTGTTCGAAGAATTCTCAATCATTCTATTATAGAATAGAGACCTCAAGGTATTGATGAAGATTGCAGTCATTTCCTTTTTTGATAAAACGGGTTGCACCTGAGCCGCTAATTCACAATATACATACTATGACTGGTAATGCGGTACAAGTAATTCCCAAAATCCGGTAGAAAAAGAATATAAACAAGTAACAAGCTTTTCATAATTTTTTGACTTTCACCATAAATGTAACTATCGGGGTGTGATATGGTTCCGAAGGATGAACTGTATATGGACAGTGTAGGTGAACTATTACGCGGTGGGGATTGTAACTTATGAGATCGATGAGATTGATATTCCTTCCACCTTTGAGCATATTCCTTAAAGATTTCAGTAGACCTTTTCTCTATCATTTGTAGATCAAAATGATCAAGAGCCATGTCCATATTGTACTTGTATTGTTTCAGAAAAGCGTCAGCTAAGTCTTTCTATCCTCGGATTTGTTGACTAGATGTACCAGGGAGATGTAGCCCCCATTAGACTGTCATGAAAAAATGGATCAAGAACTTATCATTATGCGTGCATGCAACCATTTTTCTATAATACATGATAAGGTGACTCATTGGGCATGTGCTACCATCATATTTTTCAAACTTAGGTAGTTTGAATTTGTGATGGATGGTTACATTTGGGACTAAGCACAATTGGGTCATATCAATGGTACTGTACGCATTTGTTCCTTCTATAGCACATAACCTCTCTTCTAGAAATCTAACTTATCACTTGTAAGTGGATTTTCTCTTAGCTTGGTAACGGGCTTCTGCGCTTTTGAGTCATCAAGAGCAAGTATGATGATTGGCTCATTATTATGTTCTCCTTATGAAGTGAAAACCTGATTGTGGCCATGTGTCAGTGTTTGGGTGTTGTACCTAATTTTTCTTAAATGCATAAATTCCTGAGGACTTTGAAATTGGTAATTCTGCACATTTAGTAGTATCAATGGAGCATGTTGGAATTGATCCACCTGATGATGTTGGTAGGTTGAAGTGAATCCAAAAGAGTAAAGTGGAGTATCATTTGGCAATTGATCTTATGATAATGGAGCCTTTTGCAAATTTTTGAGACATGCTTTTTCTTTTCTTGTGGCGAGGAGTTCCAGCACTTTAGCCATTTGCTCTTCCAGCTCCCTAATTTCTTATTTTATTTCCTCTCACGATTGTTCTCCCTATTGTTCATCCATCATTCTAGCTTGTGATTATGCTCTTTAAGGATAATTGAGGCGCATCCAATGAGGGTTTTTTCCCTTTCATTTTTATTTTTTCAAAACAAAAAAAAAGAAAACTATATTAGTGATGCATGAATGAAAGAAAGAAACTATAATGCATGAAGGAATGAAAGAAACTTCAATGCATGAAGAAGAAATCACAATACATGAAAGAATCAATGACCTATAATATAATGAAGTAAATGATGAACCTACGATGCATCAGCCTACAATGCATACAAGAAATACTGAACTTCTTATGCATGAAATGGAGAATTATATATACTTCATGAATTACATAAAATCTCGATGGATGGTGTTAATCACAATTCTAAAAAATGGAGAGAAATAAGATTCGTCACTAAAAAATTATCCTACTTGTATGCTAAAATTGTGACAATAATAATCAATGATTTATATAGTGATGAAAATGATACATCTATGGTGATGAGGATGATGACGATATGACGATTACAATGATGACTCAATTTGGGAATAAAAAAATTATGACAGATAATAGGCACCACACAAATGTTTAACGTGTCCAAGCTAACACATTCGAAACACCCTAGGATTTGTTTTTGATTGCTCATTTGGGGCTTTAAGGTTTTCTAGATATGTGTGATTAGGGTCTAAAATCTCTTAATAGGCTCTCAAGTTATCCACACTATTATCCAAACGGAGTAACATGAGCCTCCAAACGATATCTCGAAAGGGTCGACCTGTGTGAGAACTTTCATGAGCCTGCACGACAACAGCAATTTCATGAAAGCATTCCACTACTCATAAAGGGGAAACCCAGGTACAGGGCTAGTGTATGTATATGAAATTAGAAATTATACAAGAAAATGTCCACCATGAAAATAAGATATATATATATATATATATATAACTACAAGAATAAATAAGAACAACAATGAATCGAATAAAAAAACAAAGAGCCACACCAAAAGGATAACATATGATACAAATTTTGGCTTGACTCTCTATCGATCTAAAAATGGCCAGACCGATTGTGTCCCCAGTAGAGTCACCAAGTTGTCTGATGGAAGTGTTTCACACTCACATTTTAGATAATCTTAACTTTAATTTTATTGGTTCTTTGAGTTTATTATTTGATTTATGTTTGTTTACTTTTATTTTGTAGGTAAGATATTCTAGTGCATTTGGATTGATTTGGAAGGCAAAAATGTAGATAAATCATGAAAAGGATGGACTTGGGGAGAGAGCCAGCGCCACGATGCTGGGCATTACAGCAAGCCAACGTCGTGATGCTGGCGCGCAGACAGATTGGCCAGCATCGCAGTTTTCTAAGTTTCTTAGGAGTGTAGTGCTATCTTTCAAAATAAATTGCTTCCAAAGCTAAAGGACCTTGGGAGTTTTACTATTCCTTGCACCATTGAGACTTCAAATTTTGAAAAGGCTCTATGTGATCTTGGAGCCAGTATCAATTTGATGCCATATTCAGTTTACAAGAAGCTAGGTCTTGGAGAATCTAAGCCCACGATGGTATCTTTACAGTGAGTTGAACGATCTATCAGATATCAACGAGGAATTATTGAGGACATCTTAGTAAATATGGATAAATTTATTTTTCCAGCCGATTTTATTATACTTGACATGGAGGAAAACCAAAAAATTCCTAATTATTCTTGGTAGACAATTCTTAGCTATTAGAAGAACTCTTATTGATGTGAAAAAAGGAGAACTTATTTTGAAAGTGCAAGAAGATCAAGTAATTTTCAATGTCTTCAAAGCAATCAAACACCCAAATTGTATGAATAGTAGTTTATAGGTGGATAGTGCATAATTGGGAGAAGGGAAAGCTAGACACCTACCATCTATTGAAAAACCACCGATGTTAGATCTCCATCTTCGATACACCTTTATGGGAGAAGCATTCACTTTGTCGATCATTATCCCTGCTTCGTTAAATGGTGAACAAGAAGACAAGCAGCTAAGGGTGTTGAGAGAGCACAAAACGACCTTGGAGTGGTCAATTTCTGACACAAAAGAAATTTTAAAGTTAGTGGATCATAGGTAAAGCTTGGATGATCATTACGTCTGGCTGAAGACATTAAAGCAAGCGCTACCAGGAGACAACCATTTTTTATTTTTCGTTTTTTATTTATTCATATATTTATTTTACTTATTTTATTTTAATTTATTCAGGTTCAAAAATTAATGGGCGAATTTGGCTTAGGCACCATTTTTCCCTTTAGTTGGAGACAACGAACAATGCAGAGAATGACGAAGATGAAAGATTATCCTTATTCAGTGGAGTCTTCTTTACATACTCTTTTTGCATTTTTTTTTCATTGAGGACAGTGAAAGTTCTAAGTTTGAGGGTGCTGCTTTGTTAAAAATTAAAAAATTGACGTCTTGTAGTAGATAACACTAACATCTATGTTGAGATCAGTTTGATTTTTTGATAATTTGAGAAAAATGATGAATTTGTGTATCTCTGTATGTTTGAACCAATTGTTGATTTACATTTCACTTGATTGAGCACCTAGCATTGAGCGTTTGATTATCTTTTTCTTAGAGAAGGGTTATGTGACTTAATGAATCATTATGATCTAATAAGGACTCTAGAACGAGTTTGATTCTTGCTCGAGGTGAAATTCTAGGTTACACTATACTTATGACATGATTTAAGCCATATTTGGACCATTTGAGCTTTTCAAGCCAACCTGTGCATAATTGTTTCCCTATTCATCCCTGTTGAGCCTAAATAACCATTTTTATCACCCATGACAGTTTCCTAATCTTATAAAAAAATTTTCCTAAGAAAATGAGCTATGAGAATATGGGTAGATGAGAGGAGTTTTGATATAGTCATAAAAATTGTGAATAAGTTTGATTTTGTAGCCTCTTGGACTTGAGTGACTAAACTCGAATGGGTGTCTTTAACTCCTAATACCCTAAGACCAATTGGTTTGGGAGCTATTAGCTGAAAGCTTGTTAAGAAAAAGAGACAACGAACAATGCAGGTTAAAAAAAAATTATGGAGGAATTTGGCTCAAGCACTATTTCCCCCTTAGTTGGAGACAACGAACAATGCAGAGAATGACGAAGATGAAATCTCATCCTTATCCATGGGAGTCCTCTTTACATACTCTTTTTAAATTTTTTTCATTGAAGACAATGAAAGTTTTAAGTTTAGGGGTGGTGGCTTTGTTAAAAATTAAAATTTTAACGTTTTGTAGTAGATAACACTAACACCCATGACAATTTCCTAATCTTATAAAAAGTTTTTCCTAAGAAAATGAGCTATGACAATATGGGTAGATGGGAGGAGTTTTGATATAGTCATAGAAATTGTGAATAAGTTTGATTTTGTAGCCTCTTGGACTTGAGTGACTAAACTCGAAGGGGTGTCTTTAACTCCTAATACCCTAAGACCAATTGGTTTGGGAGCTATTAGCTGAAATCTTGTTAAGAAAAAGAGACAACGAACAATGCAGGTTAAAAAAATTATGGAGGAATTTGGCTTAAGCACTATTTCCCCCTTAGTTGGAGACAACGAACAATGCAGAGAATGACGAAGATGAAATCTCATCCTTATCCACGAGAGTCCTCTTTTCATACTCTTTTTAAATTTTTCATTGAAGACAATGAAAGTTTTAAGTTTGGGGGTGGTGGCTTTGTTAAAAATTTAAATTTTAACGTTTTGTAATAGATAACACTAACACCTATGTTAAGGTCAGTTTTAATTTATTGATAATGAGAAAAATGATGAATTTATGTATCTCTGTGTGTTTGAACCAATTGTTGATTTGCATTTCACTTGAGAATCCCAACATATTGAGCACCTAGCATTGAGTGTTTGATTATCTTTTTTCTTCAAGAAGGTTTATGTGACTTAAGAAATCATTATGATCTAATAAGGAGTCTAGAAGCTGTTTTAGTATTGTTCGAGGTGAAATTCTAGGCTACATTATTCTTAGGATATGATTTAGGCCTGAGCTTTTCAAGCCAACATATGCATAATTGTTTGCCTAGTCATCCATGTTGAGCCTAAATAGCAATTGTTTATCACCCATGGCAGTTTTCTAATCTTATAAAAAGTTTTTCCTAGTAACCATTTTTACTCATAGTATTTGGATGTTCTAGGAAAATACTTGGAGCTATGACAATATGGGTGGATGGGAGGCGTTTTGCTATAGTCATAAGAAATTATGAATAAGTTTGATTTTCATAGCCTCTTGGACTTGAGTGACTAAGCTTGAAGGGGTGTCTTTAACACCTAATTCCCTAAGAGCAACTGGTTTGGGAGATATTAGCAAAAAACTTGTTAAGAAAACGAGAAGCTTAAGGATATCAAATTAAAAAAAGAATAAACGAAGAAAAAAGAAGAAGAATGGTTGGGTATGGTTGATATTTTTAGTGGTGGAAAGTGACAAGTTTAGGGGTGCAAGTAGAGAAGTAGGGTTAAGCTTGGTTATTCCTAGAATGTATGAGTACTATCCTACCCTGAACCCTAGCCATAGATTACAAGCCTACAAAAGACTTAATGATCTTAAGTGTTGTGGTTTACCTACATTAGTGGAGAGTGACATGCAAAAAAAAATTGGTATATGGAGTTCTAATCTATTTATAGATTAATGGATCCGTTCTTGCAAGACTTGATTGTATAAACTCATTTGAGATTAAGAAGTTGGATGACTTATGGTAACACAAACGCACTCGAGATTTAACAAAGTGTAATGAAAGTTGATGTTTGTGTTGAAATTCTACATGATCATAACTCAGAAGTTTTTCTTGGGTTATTGTTATTTCAAAATCTCTGAGGAAAGTTTAGTTAGTAAAAAAATTTGCCACTATGTTTGTAGTTTTTCTTAATTAGAGTTTATTATTGATCTTTTTTGATTTTTTGTTTTGCTCGAGTACTAGCAAAAAGTTAAGCTTCAGAGTATTTGATGAGTGTGTTTCACACTCACAATTTAGATAATATTAACTATAATTTTATTAGTTCTTTGATTTTATTATTTGATTTATGTTTGTTTTACATTTATTTTGTAGGTAAAATATTATTGGGCATTTGGATTGATTTGGAAAGATATGGAAGGTAAAAATGTGGATAAATCGTGAAAAGGATAGACTTAAGCAGAGAGCCAGCGTTGCCACACTGGCTTCCACCGTAGCGACGCTGGCGTGATTCTCAATTTTTTTGTGATTTTTTTCTTCAATCTTATCCTTATCAAACGCTATTATATAAATAGAATATTTGAAGGGTTTTAGATGACTTTTTGGGACGTGGGAGGCATATAAGAGAGCTTTTTAGAGATGAAACGAAGACGGATCATTTTTTGGGAGACAAATCTCAACTTCAATTCATTCTCAAATCTGAGTTTTCTTCTTTTTTTCCTCTATGCTCATGAATATTATTATGATGTTTTCTTATTCTAGTAAGTTCTAATTTTCATATTTAGGGCTACGATGTAGCCAAACCGTGATTGTTCATATATTTTGATTTTCAATTCAATCGATATTTACTTTAGTATTATTGAGCGTTATAATCCATTTTTAATGCTTGTATTAATCTGGCTAACTCTTGCATGATTTTAGATTTAATTCTGAGACTGAGAAATAATGATAAAATTTACTCTTTATTTATAACACCATTGGAATTTAATAAGTTAGAGATAATTATGGATCTAGTGTAGCAATTATAATTTATTGTGCTTACCTAGTTTCAATTTATTTAATCTTGAACGAGATGTGGGATTAGTATTTTTGATTCATTGTTATCGATGCTTGAGAAATATTGATAATTACATTAGAGAAATTCTTTGTCAATAATTTGATAAATATTGATTGATTGAGATTTGGAATGTAGAGCATGTTTTGTTTGGTGAAATCGAAAACCTTAAAGCTTTTAACTTTTCAAATTTGAATTATTTTATCTTTATTAAATCTTTATCGTTTTAGTCTAATTAAAAGTCCTATCTTTTTCGTCATTCTCAATTAGAATTAAGGTCTAGTTAATTTCAATATTTCAATATCAATCAATCCAGTGGACGATACTGTATTTTCATAAAAAAATTATTACTTGATGATGATAGTGTACACTTGTACTCTAGAATAATCATAACATTATCGCAACGTGCATGCAATGCAAAGCAGCGATTGAAAAATTATTTTTGAAAAGAAATGAATTTCAGAGTCGCCGCCAATCATTTTAGGATGTGATTGGTCATTTTATTTTAAAAAAACTTTTGATCTACAAAAACTCAAAGTTGGTTTGGGAGTCATTTGTGTGTGGGGAATATATTAGCACCACACAACACCTCTTACTAAAGAGTTACCAAATTCAATGAAACGCTATCAAAATCATATTGAAACATATGAATGAATAAGAGTGAAAGAAATTTATTTTTGAATGTCCCATTAGGTACATTTTTGTATCAATAACATGATTAAAAACAAATGACATTTAATGAGTGGTAAAATGACCATTGAAAAGTAATTATTTATTTATATATATTTTTTAAAATCAAAGTATTATTGGAGTCATTCTTGGTATTCTAAAAAATAACTCTTCACTCAGTAGTTCAAGAAGATTTGTATCCCAAAAATCTCAAAGTCCGTCATGAATTTTTTATTAAAAACTAAATAATAAAATTAACAAAATTTAGATCTAATTGTTAAGGTTTTAATCCATACATATACAAACATTAACTGTAATGATAAGAGAATGAGACAAGAATCACATTATAAGAATGACAACATGGCAATGATACATAAATAAATATGAAATAAGAAGAACATCAATTATAAAGAAAAAAGAGCTAAAAGAAAAGTTAAAAAATGATAAAATATGTGATAAATTTGAAGATGATGTGTAAAGTAAAAAAATATGTAGAACATGTAAAAGAATATGAATGAAAAGTGCGAATTGAAATAAATATAGGATTGAACATGTGTTAATAAAAGAAAAGAAATAAAATCAAAATGAAATTAAAGGAAAGGAGAAATAGAAAAAAAAGAATTGGGGGACTGGGGAAACAAAGGGTGAATTATATATATACACACATATGCAAATGTAAATGTATAATTGTCATAAATATATCATTTTTTACTACATAGTATACTATTTATAAGTAAAATTAGGACTCACTCCTTATTTATAAGTAAAATTAGGGTTCTCTTCTTTACTTTTAGTACTTATGCTCATTTTTTTATTTTTGTCTTTGGACTCATGTTTCTTTTTTTAGTCCTTAGATTATTTTTCAAATTATACACATAGTCTTAGCTTAGTATATGAGTCAAAAAATAAAATATATATTTTTAAACTATTAGATCGGATAAAATATGATACCTATGTGGAGAGATAATGGAGAGATTTGAAGAAGGGAGTCAATAAATGAGAATGAACTATTACCCTCAATGTCCTCAACCAGAGGAAGTAATAGGCATTACTCCTCATTCAGATGCCTCAGCTTTAACCATCTTACTACAAATCAATGATGTTGAAGGTCTCCAAATTAAGAAGGATGGATTGTTGGTCCCTATCAAACCTCTCCCAGATGCTTTCTTTATCAACATTGGTGACAATTTGGAGATAATAATCCTCACTCAACTATGATATTAAATAACATGTAGAAATGATGAACTTGTTGGTTCTGATATTTGGAAAGTGATGAGTTTCAGAGATGATGAACCTTTCTGGTTCTGATCTGTTATTGAAGGAAAAATTATATTTGTTTACAATGAGGGATGATGTATATATACAAATGATTCTAACGGTTGCCTATGATCTCCTATGAATCCAACGGATGCCTACTTGTAGCCTGAAATCATTTTTTACCAGAAATGGTTAGACACCCACTGTGTTTGGGAAAGTCTCTGTTCTGCTTCCCTCTTTTGCCTATGATGAAGATTTTCTTCTGAGGCTGCAGCTTTTCCTTCTTCAACACTCCCCCTCAAGTTGGGTTCGTATAGGTTGATCGAACCTAACTTGTCAAGTATTCTTTGGAGGTTATTTTTGTCAAGGGCTTTGGTGAAGATGTCGGCTAGCTGGTCTTCACTACGTACAAAGGGAATGGTGATTTCTCCAGACTGTACTTTCTCTCTTATGAAATGACAGTCCACTTCAATATGTTTGGTTCTCT
>QANY01013337.1:0-18450 GCA_003255025.1 Datisca glomerata | reverse complement strand
GGGGGATGAGTTTGCCTTGTTGATCTTCTTACGATTACTGCTTCATCAGTGACAACTGCCTCATCAGTTGCTCCCCCTGAGGTAGTTGTCTCAGGCGTGGTTGATGTGTTAACCTGTTCCTGTCTTATGATATCAGAGGGAATAATACTGTTAGGTAGCGGAAGTGTTTTGTGGTGGCTATGGTTGTCGGAGTCCTTTGGGTAATAGGATTCTAGTTCTAAGAACTGTACATCGCGTGAGATGTAGAGTTTATGGTTTATTGGGTCGTAGCATTTATACCCCTTTTTTTCAGCGGAATACCCCAAAAATAGGGTTTTGACTGCGGTTTTGTCCAATTTATCAATTTTTGGAATGTGTACGTAGCATGTACATCCAAATACTCGTATGTGATCAAGATTACTTTTCCTACCCTTGAGAATTTCTAGAGGGCTTTTCAGATGCAATTTTACACTGGGTAATCGATTGATAAGGTATGTTGCTGTAAGTATTGCGTCTGACCAGTACCGTTTGGGTACGTTATTTTGGAGGAGGATAGCCCTAGTCATTTCAAGAAGGTGTCGGTTTTTGCGTTCTGAGACACCATTTTGTTGTGGGGTGTGGATACATGTGGTTTGATGTCGTATACCATTTTGTTTAAAGAACTCAAAAAAGGTGTTGTTAGTATATTCGGTTCCATTGTCAGACCTAAAGATTTTTATGGTTGTTTCAAATTGAGTTTCGACTAACTTGTTGAATTCTTGAAAATGACTGAAGACTTCACTTTTTGATTTTAAAAGATATAACCAGGTGGTGCGAGAGAAATCATCAATAAAGGTAACAAAATATTTGAATTTATTATACGAGTCAACTGGGGCAGGCCCCCAAACATCAGAATGGATTAATTCAAAACATCGTTTTGTCGTACTACTAGATAGTGGAAAAGGTAACCTGGTTTGTTTCGAGAGTTTGCAGACTGAGCAACTGCTAGAGTCTGAATTACAACCAAGTAATTTGTTTAGGATATTGTCGGAGGGATGGCCGAATCTCCAATGAAGTAATTTGTCCTTTTGTACTGTACTGGAGGTGGTCAGACATGTTTTGTCGGTATCTTCTAAGTAGTACAGACCGTTTCTAAACTTCCCTTCACCAATCTTCCTCCCGGTGACCCGATCCTGAAAAATTACTTTGTCAGGTGAAAATGTAACATTGCAGTTTAGGTCTTTGGTTAGTTTACTGACGGATAGGAGATTGGAGTTAAAATTGGGGAGACAAAGTACGTTGTTAATGGTTTTTGTGAAGAGTGTGGTTGACCCTGTGCCAAAAATTGGAACTTTATTTCTATTGGCTACCGTCACGTGTTGTGGTTTTTCTAATTTAGTGAGACTGTGTAGATTTTTTGTGTTATAAGTCATGTGGTCAGAGGCACCAGAGTCTATTATCCAGTGTTCTAAGTTGTGACAAAAATTTGCAGATTTAGAAAAATAATTGACAGTATTGCAAATAGATGAACTTGGGGTATCGCGTAAAAAATCTCCGAATTGTTTGAGTAGTGTAGCCATCTGTGCGTTGTTGTCTGGGGACGGGTCTGCTCTAATGGATCCGGATCGGTCTATTTCTTCCATTTGGTCGGGTCGGTACCCACTGCCCGAACCGGGTCCATGTATTTTGTTTGCCCTGCGGTCTGGGTTGGGTCCTGACCCGTGACCCGCGCCAATAAAACCCTCGATTTAAAAGGGTGATCGTTTCGCGGAGCCTCCTCGCTCGTCACTCTTCGCGCAGCTCCCTCGCTCGTTCTGGAACTTTCTCTGGTTCTGCCGGAGATGAGGGTGCAGATTCCAGCACCGATCATGGGTGTGTCCTTCCTTTCGGCAGTGGCTGCATCTCATCTGCTCGCCTGGTTGTCCGCGGTGTCTTCCCCCTTCCTTAGGGTTAGGGTTTCAGAGGAAGCCGCGGGTCGCCATGGCTAGTGCTTCCCCCTTTTCATCTCTTTTACTCATGACCCGTCGCCTGGTTTCTTCTCTTTGAACTATGGCTGAGACGGTGGCAAAAGTTGGCTTTTCTGTCGACATTAAGATCTGAGCTCGGAATGCTTCGTAGCTTGAGTCGAGAATCGTCAAGAAGTGGTAAACCATATCTTGCTCAGCCCGTTCTTGGAGTTCCTTCAGGTCAGTGGTCACCGGTCTCAAGGTTTCAAGTTCTTTGAACTTAGATTTTAAAAACCCGGTTAGCTCCGGTACTGATCTGTCCCCCTGTTTTGCTTGGGAGATCTCTCGTTTAAGTTCAAAGACTTGTGCAAAATTGTTTTGTTCACAATAGTTGCTCCGGATTTCTTCCCAGAGTTCCTGTCCTGTTTCACAAAAACAAAAAATTTCACTGAGTTTTGGATCTATTGAATTTGGTATCCAGGTCATTATCTCGCTGTCCATGATGTCCCATTCTTCTGAGTTTCGGTCCGGTCTTTGCTTACTGCCATCCACGAAGCCCAGTTTGCCTCTTCCTTTCAGGCTCACCCGAGCCGCCCTGGCCCACGGTATATAGTTGTGGCCAGTGAGCAGGATGGAGGTTAGTCTGGGGTTGGTGTCATGGTGGTGAAGCTGGCCGGAGGTTGATGGTTCTGCCATTTGTGTTGGTTCTCAGAATCACTGCTCTGATACCATGTAGAAATGATGAACCTGTTGGTTCTGATCTTTGGAAAGTGATGAGTTTCAGAGATGATGAACCTTTCTGGTTCTGATCTGTTATTGAAGGAAAAATTATATTTGTTTACAATGAGGGATGATGTATATATACAAATGATTCTAACAGTTGCCTATGATCTCCTATGAATCCAACGGATGCCTACTTGTAGCCTGAAATCGTTTTTTACCAGAAATGGTTAGACACCCACTGTGTTTGGGAAAGTCTCTGTTCTGCTTCCTTCTTTTGCCTATGATGAAGATTTTCTTCTGAGGCTGCAGCTTTTCCTTCTTCAACATAATAATATTACTATGTGCAGTCATGTTACGCAAACTTGAATACTTCAACTAGATACTTAAACATTTAAACACCTCAATTAAAAAACTGACTTGAAGATTTGTAAAAATGTAAAGAATGTGGACCAAATTTCAAATTTTGAAAAGTTGTTCGAACCTTAGGGACCTTCTTCAATTCCAGGAAGTGATGTGTCAATAATGAGGTGCCAAACGACTTTGTCGATAAGAGCTTTTCAGAGTCATCAGCCTATTATACCCGATGTATCTTTGATCCGCTGAGGGAGAGCTTTTCCACAACAGAACCTCCTGACTAGCAGCATTGAGGGACTCCCTTAGTCCATCAATATGAAAACATAACACACATATACTATATAATTAATAGTAGCATTGTAAGAATAATTTTGTTGGATGATGACGAATGGGCACTACCAGAAAACAGGCTTTTTTCCCGTGGTTTTTTTTTCCGACGGAAAATAAACTGTTGGGATAAATCTTTATACTTTTAACTTTTCTCGGCGGTTAGAAACTGCCGGTAAATATCTATGGTTTTGGAGTCTTTTGGTGGCGGAAATAACTACCGGTAAAATTTATAAATTCTAAATCTATACCCGCGATTTATCTGCTTTGGTAAAGGTGGTAGAGGATAAAGACATGCAAATTACTTCTCTCATGGGTAAGTTAGAATTCAAAGGCAAAACAAATGGAACTCCGTCACATCCTCCAGGTTTTGCCAATGCTAAACTTGCTGAAAATAAAGGTAAAGGAAAGTGTGCATAAGAAGTTTATCAAACCTTTGAATCTTTGACAATTGCTTCATTATCTGTTCAACAATTGCAGGACATGATAATGAATAGAATTCGAGCTCAATATGAGTGTTCTATGTCAAAATTTGCACTCCTTGGTTACTATCCTTTGATGAGGCGAAAAGATGAGATGGAGCTGGAGCCAAGGTAATTTCTGTCACGCCGAAGAGGCAGATCTTTCCATACAACTTCCTATTAAGTGAATTGTGCTCTAACCACCAACCGCCATAACCTTTGCATCCAACAATAGTGTCTTGGTCATTTGAGGGTGGGGACTTGATCTCGTTGGCCCTCTGAATCCAAAGTCATCAAGGGGTATTCTTACATACTTGCTAGAACATATAACTTCTCAAAATGGGCAGAAACCATACCTCTAAGGGAAACCAAGAAAGAAGATGTTGTTTAACCGCCGGTCTAGCGTCCAATTTTTGTTTTTGAATTATTAACGATGTCATTTTTTGCCTTCAATACAGAAGAGGAAACGACGTCGTGCAGGTTATGGGTTATTTCACCCTTACTAGGGGTTTCAAAGCCTCTCTCTCACTGAAATTGACCCAGCTTTGTCGTCACATGTGAGATTTTCTTCTTCTTTATTTTTTCCTGTTATCTTTCTTCGTCTCCTTCTCTCTTTCTTCGTCTTCTCCTGTCTTTCTTCTTTGCCTATTTTCTTTCTTCTATGATATAGGTTTTTGGATCTTTGAGTTTCTGATGAAAAATCTTTGAATCTCTAGTTTTATTTTTGAATTTTTGAATCTCTAAAATTAGGGTTTATTATATGCTCATTTTTTGGGGCTTGTTGAAATTAGTAATGATTTATTTCCTTCTGTGTGCTTTTTCTTGTTCTTTAAGGATGTTTTTTTTTACATGTATTTATTTAGTCAATGATTGTTGCATATCTTTGTCTGAATTTGGGAACAAACTAGCTACTCAGTGGGAAAGCATTGAAACTGCAATGCCTACCAACCTATTCACTTTTTGATATTCACTACACAGTGAATATATATCTAAACTGATATATATATATATATATATATATCATTTTGTCTTTCTTCATTCAAAATTTTAAGTGTCCAAATAAGGTTTGCGGGAATGGAATTAACTAGTTGTTTTTCTAACACCAATGCCTTAAAAGTGAATATCCTTTTAAAATCATAATAAATGTCCATGTTTTAAATTCTAGATACATAAATAGCTCACAAGATTTTTGAATTGCAAACATAGTATTTTTTTTAAATAACATGACCTTGTTTCTCTCTTATTTTTATGTCATTTCATATTCCTCTCTTTTTTGTCCTCATACATAACATATCCCAATAATTCTCTCTCTCATGTTATTTAATAGTTTCTCATTCTCTTTCTCTCACTCATCAGGTTCTTTTATATTTTTCTCATTAACAGTTGAAGACTCAGTTTCACTCAACCACACTGATCTGAACCAACCATTAGTGTCCCACTAATCACATATAGGTGCACGATGACACTATAAATACAAGGCGACATCTTTGGAAAGAACAAAGAGAAGATCTCATTTATTAGTGATCCTTTACAATTAGCTAATGACATTGGCCACCAGGGCCACCAAACAATAAGGCGCATCCCATTAGATCTTCATAATAACTTAAATATTGCACATCGTAGCACATAGGCTTATCAACTATGGCTATAGCCCCATCACCTCTTGGAAGCTGTTTCTCAAGTGTTCGGTTAAAGAAAACTATTCGAGCCATGTAAGCTGCATGGACGTAATTACCATCTGGCAAATGTCCACTTCCCATCGGAGGACTTGACATATCGGAATGAGTCATTACACTTCCATCCAACTCCACGGCCGTTGCTACTCCACTTAAACGAAGGAATAAATCATTTGGCCAATAACCTATAACTATTCCGTTCGATACCACAAACATCCAATTTTTTGTTACTGGATCCTGTCATTCATATATAAATTTTAAGAATATATATATGTATATTTATACACATACGTATAGTTAAATAAGAAAAAAAATAAAAAAAATGCTCCATATAAAGGGAAAATAAGTGATTTTAATAAGGTATATTACCTGATAAATGGAAAAGAAAATCTTACTTTAATTTGCACTCCACCATAGAAAGAGGCCTCACTCAAAGGTTGTTTAAGGCTAAAGCTTCGATCAACTTGCACGATACCTGGACAGATAATTATAACACCCTGCATTTTTGTGACCATCCTGCAATTAAGTAATCAATAGCAGATTAGTCAATATTCACATAATAAATGAATATCAAAAGATACAGTAAGAACTTACATTTCCAATGTGCATAAATACGGGTCATAGAATCTCCAAATAGTGCTGGATATTTCTGAAAAAAATTGGAAGTTATGATAATATATGATAAAATGTCATAATCATACATAGTTCGAACTACATTCATATTCGTTACCTATTATATAATATATGTCAATTATTTTATAAAGAAATTTTTACGTACCATCCATCCGGCTTGTATGACATCTTTATCAACGTCAGCTGAATAGTTAATCATCCGAATCGTTGCAGTGGATTTTTGATGACTCGCAATGCTAAGATTATATACATCGATGAATGCCCTTGCTCCATGTTAGAGTTGACCAGGCTAGCTCCGGAGAGAATTGGAGATTTGCAAACTACATCAGATAAAAGGTTTAATTTAATAAGCATTAGAAATTAAATACGATAACATAAGGGTACAAATGAATTATGAATTATTTCTTAAGAGGTTAATGATAATTAATCAGTAAATATTACTTACATGATATTCACGGTTACTGGGATTAGGTGCTTGGTTTACAGAAAGTAACTTGGCTCATATCAAATCCTCTTTTGTTCTACGAATTGGAACAGTTTTGAGGGGCACTTATATTTGTGTTTGTATCTGTTTGGTCTAAATCTTGAAGACTAAGCTTTCCCAGAAGTTCCAAATTTCAAGTGCGACAATGGTTGAGTCGGCTTCCTCTGAATTAAAAAAAAATGTTCATGAGCAAACTTTCTTTTTCAAGATAGAAAATTAGGATATAAATTATGAAAAAGTACCTGGATTTTGTAATTCTTCAATAAAGGAGGGTCAAAAGCTAGTTGCTTTCGAATATTAACACAATTGATAATATCTCCATGATCAGTCTACAAAGAAATTTAATTAGTTGTATTTGCTATGTAATCCGTAACGCAATCAAATTGAGCCTCACTGAAATATTTAAAAATTATGTTCAAACAATTTGGGGATAAAATGAAGCTCCATATTAGTAGGAGGAATATCTTTTCTTTTGCACCACGTTTTGAAATTGACAAAACAAATGTGACAATAGATTGTTGGCTATCACAATGTGCCTGCTACGCCAAGCGACAGATTGAAAAAAAGAATTGTGAAAAAAATAAATTCTGAGTCGCCACAAATCATTTTAGGATGTGATTGATTACTCAATTTTAAAATAAAAATTTTGGTATACGAAAACTCAAAATTGGTTCGGGAGTCACTTGTATGTGGGGAATGTATGAGCACCCCACAACACTCATTGTTTAAATAGTTACCCAAATTTAATCAAATGCTATCCAAATTATATTTTAAAACAAGATTAAATAAATTTATTTTTGGATGTCCCATTTGGTACATTTTGCATAATAAAAATGAACAAAATAAACGACCTTTAATGAGTGTTACAAAGACTATTGCAAAATTATTTTTTATTATATTTTTTAAAATCAAAGCATTATTGGAGTTACTCTCGGTATCTTAAAAATAACTTCTCACCTCGGTAGTTCAAGAAATTTGGTATTTCAAAAATCTTAAAATCTGTCATCGATTTTTTAGCAAAAACTAAATAATAAAATTAGCAAAATTTAAATCTAATTGTTCAGGTTATAATTTATGAACACTAATTCTGATGATAAAAGAATGAAAAAATAATCACAAAATAATCATGATACATAACAATAATACATAAATAAATAAGAAGAGATAACAACTATAAATAAAAAGAAAGAATAATGGAAAGAAATGTTAGAGATGAAAAAACATGTATGATAAATTTAAAAAGAAAATGTAGGGTAAAAATAAAAAACAATATGTATAACAAGTAAAAAGATATATATAAGCAAAATAAATTAAAACAAACAACAATATCTACTAATAAAGGAAAATAGAAAAATAAACAATAAAAAATAAAAAAAAATAAAACACAAAAAAATAAAGAAGGCACATCATCCTCTTTTTGAAGTAATAAATCACCCTCTGTCACAACAGAGGGTGACGTCACCCTCTATTTTTTATATTTCTCTTTTTTAATATATATATACATAATTATTGCACAAATAAACTAATCTATAAAAATACTTAATTTCATACGTAATTGGAATGAACATATTATTTTTTACTAAATAGTTTACTAATTATCATTTTTCTTTTTTTTTCTTCATTGCTACTTAAATAGCAAATGAATGATCATAGATGCTAACTAGTTCAAACAAGTGTCACTAAAGAAAAATCAATAAAACTTTCAAAATAGAATCTTTTTGTTTAGGATATAAATATACTCTTTTTTATTTTGAACTATTTAGTTCACTAATTATTAATATTTCATTTCTTCTCTCGTTGCTAATCAAATAGCAAATGAATTATTATAGATGGTAACTAGGTCAAACAAGTTTCATTAAAATAGCAATAAGATCTATTAAATGAAAAGACTTATGAGAACATTAAAAAACTTTCAAAGCTTAAATGTTTGCATGATTTTTATATAGATGTTTAACTCTCTATTTTATGCATTTTTATTTATGAGAAATTAGGAGATTTTTAGAACAAATGTACACTTTTCACCCATTAAATTGTTGATTCACATTGAGTTTATTTTTCTCTCCTCAAAGGCCTTATCCTCATACTCATTGATTGAGTTGATGGCAAAGATACCTCACTATCAAATTTGTAAGAAAATCATTAATGTATAAAAATAAAACTCAAGACTAAGAGTAAAAGGTGAAGAAGAAACACACACACACACATATTATGAAAAAGGAAACAAAAGCATATACTATATGAGGATGAATGAGAGATGATGAAGAATGATGAGCAAGATATATATATTGCTAGCTAATGTGCAAGAAATGAAGACTCTCTCTCTCTCTCTCTTAGAACGCCTCTCTTATTTTCTCACACACTCCCTTTCTCTCTCAAGACCTCTCATTCTCTCTCTAAAATCACCTTTGTTTTCTCACTCCCCAATTCCTTCAAGTGAAGACCCCCTCCTTATTTATAGATAAAATTAATGTTACATTTTTTCTCTTTTATTCCTTATGCTCCCTTTTTATTTTTTTAGTTCTTGAACTTTTTTCTTATATTTTTAGTCCCTACTCTATTTATCTATTTTAGACATTTTTTTTCAAAAAATCACACATTATCTTAGACTAGTAAATAGGCTAATAAATAAAATGTGTATATTTAAATTATTGGACCGAACAAAATACGATATCTATAGCTGCCCCACTTTGTTCACGCTTCTAGACTTAGGAGATGTACAAAGGTTAGATACATATTTTGATTGATATGAGAAAACACTATATGGAATAGGAGAATAGAAACCTCGACTGATTCAGGCTCAATGAAATGACATAATTATGAAATGGACCTCGATAGACACAAGTTTAGACCTCGACTCAATTTATGTTAGATTTAACCAAATTTATTGAAATGGACCAAACGCTGACACCGAGTTTCGACCGTGACAAAGTCAGGTTCGACTTAATAAAAAATATTTGAACGGAAAATAGACCTGGAACAGGCTACGACCTCGACTCAATTCGGGTTCGATTTAATTAGATATTTTGAAATGGACCAGGAGCTGACACCAGGTTCGACCTCGACAAAGTCGGGTTCGATTTAACCAAAGATATTTGAAAGGGAAACAGACCTGAACAGGCTTCGACCTCGACTTAATTCAGATTCGATTTAACCAGATATTTTGAAATGGATCAGGCGCTGATACCGGGCTTCGACCACGATAGAATTTTTGTTGAACAAATTTCCCCTAAAGTAAGAAAACAATCTAAAAGAATCACAAGGCTCACTTGGCTTCGACCTTGCTGATACGGGCTTCGACCACGATAGAATTTTTGTTGAACAAATTTCCCCTAAAGTAAGAAGACAATCTAAAAGAATCACAAGGCTCACTTGGCTTCGACCTTTTTTTGCATTTGCTATATATTTTTTGCCTTTGTCTTTTTCTTTTGAGATAGTTTCAGAAAATTTTCACCTTTTGAGACATATATATTGACAAAAATAATAATTTCTCCAGTATAGGGAATGATCATTGGCTGGGTGCCATGAAATGGAGATTCTTTTAGGCTCAATTGGGATTGCAATGGATAAAAGTGTTTGGATTGCAGAAAGAATGCCTCTCCATCATTTTCAATCAAAAGTAAATTCAACAAGAACTTGACGTCAGATAAGGATAACACCTTTTTGCAATGTCTTTATTCACCAGAAAGAAGATTATTTTAACTTTTATTTGTCTCTTCACTGAAAATAAGATCGTCAAAGCTATTTTTGAGAATGCTTATGCGTTTATTCTCAAAATCATCAATCCTAATCTGAGTTAGTTTGTTGGGTGAAAGGAAAAAATGAGAGAGATACAAGAGTATGACATCGATGAATGAAGAATTGGAAATACATTTATTAACTTCGAAATGAGCAGAAACGCAATGGGACAAAACTAGCATTGAAAGTAGGAGACGACTAAAAATAGACGAAACATGATAAGAAGATGTATGACAAAGGTTCCTTTATTTTTTAGACATTGGGTAGAGCTTTTAGAAATTTGACATTAGCTAGTCACTCTTGAAAGTCCCTAAGAAGTATTGGTAACTCAGTGATATCTCAATTATTGAACTTTGTTAGGATAAAACTAATATATGGAAACATCGATACATTATAACCATCAAAACATTCACCAAATCAAGTTGTTCCATTATCACATGAAGAGATATGATCTACGGAATTTACCATGGTATGCTCATGCTCTGTGAAGATTTAGAACTAATTCTGGGTTGACATTAGCTTTTTTGAAGTTTAGCTAGCTGGTTTTGATTAACATTTGACTTTAGCTTTCAACGCTATACAATTTGAATATCCTGTCGCTACAGTATGATAATCACATCAAACAGTTTAATCATACCACCTAGGATATGGTGGCTGGAGAGGCTCGTAAGGACATTGAAATTGGGTCATATTAGATGACCTATTGGTTCTTTGAGGCTGATAAACCTGACCAATATTTTGCTGCTGAGTTGGTGGTCTCAGATTAGATCTTAGGTTGTTTTGAAATATTGGTTCTTGGGAGTGAAAATTGTATGGCACTTGTGTGGTATCTGCCACCCATGATATCGCAGGTTTGAGTCATTCACTGTACTTTGAAAATCTCGGCCTGGGGTTCTCCGCTTGTGATTGGTACACAAATTGATTGTCTGATCTCCTTATTTTCGTTTTGACAGCGGCCCATTTTCTACAGAGGATGCTTCTAATAGAAATTTTGAAACTCTACGACTTTTTATCCCATATTCTATTCTTTCACCAATAACCATAATGTCGGATGAGTTATAGCGTTCCCAATCATCCTCTCATAGAATGGAGACTTCAAGGTGCTAATAAACATTGTAACCATCTCCTTTTCACCAATCACAATAATGTCATCTCTTGTGCAACTAATTCCCTCCACCTTTGCGCATATTCCTTAATGCTTTCAGTATGATTTTTTTTCAACCTTTGCAAATCAAAATAAGTAGAAGCCATGTCCATATTGTACTTGTATTGTCTAAAAAAAGCGTCAGCTTAGTCTTTACATCTCTGAATATGTTGACCATCCAACTGGATGTGCCGACGAGATGCAGCCCCCAATCAAACTTTCTTGAGAAAAAATAGATTAACAACTTATCATCATGCCTGCATGTAGTCATTTTTCTACAATACACAATAAGGTGACTCCTCAGGCATGTACTGTCATCATACCTTTCAAACTCATGAAGTTTGGATTTATGAGGGATGGTTATATCTAGGACCAGACATAATTGGGTGGCATCAATGGTACCGTATGCATATGTTCCTTCAATAGCACGCAACCTCTTTTATAAAAAAATCTAACTTATCACTCATTATCATGTTCTCTTTGTGAGGTGAAAACTTGATTGTGGTCAGATGCCGTTGTTGGGGTGCCGAACCCAATTTTTGTTGAATGCATCAATTTTTGGGGACTTGGAAACATGTATTGCTGCACATTTATTGGTATTGATGGAGCATAGAATTGGTCTGTCTGATGACATCGGTATAATGGAGTGAATCTAGAAGGGTAAAGTGGAGTATCAGCATTGATCTCGTGGTGATGGAGCCCTTTTGCGGATTTTCAAGACATGCTTTTCTTTGGTTGGTGGCGAGAAGTTCTAGGACTCTGGCTATTTGCTCTTTCAGTTCTAAAATTTCTTATTTCATTATCTCTTGTGATTGCCTTTTCTTGTTCATCCATGATTCTAGCTTGAGATTGTGCTCTTTAAGGATAATGGAGGCGCACCCAATATGTTTTCTTTTTCTTTTCTCTTTCATTTTTATTCATTTTTTTAAACAAAAAAAAAGAAAACTACATTAGCATATGAGTGAGGGAAAAAAGAAACTATAATGCATGAATGAGTGAAAGAAATTTCAATTCATGAAAAAGTAAATAAATCCTATAAAATAATGAAGCAAATGATGAACCTATGATGCATGTACTAAAGTTAAATTTATAATGCACAAAATAAATAGTGAAAACTTTGATGCATGAAATAAAGAATTATATACAAATCATGAGCTTAGAAAAAATGTTGATGGATGGAGTTGATGACAATTCTAAAAGATGGAGGAAAATGAGATTCACCCCAAAAAATTTATTGTACTTGTATGCCAAAATAATAACAATAGTAATCAACGATGGATGTAACTATGAAAATGATACATTTATGGTGGTGATAAAGATGATGATGATGAGGATGATAATGAGGATGATGACGACCATGATGATGATGGTAACTCGATTAAAAAAATGAAAATAAATTATGACAAATATCAAGTACTACATAAATGTTCAACATGACCTACTTAACCCAATTGGGAGACCCTATGATTTGGTTTTGATTGCTCATTATAGGAGGCTTTAAGGTTGTATGGATATGTGTAGTTAGGGTCTAAAACTCTTAAAAGGTTCTTAGGCTGTACACATTGTTATCCAAATGGAGTAACAGAGGCCGCAAACGTTATCCCGAAAGGGTGGACCTGAGTGAGAACTTTCATGAGCCTGCACGAGAACCTCAATTTCACGAAGGCATTCCACTACTCATTCTCTCTAATCCTAAAGGAAAAGCCCGAGTATGAGGCTAGTGTATTGTGTGAATTAGAAATTATGCAAAGTGATATAAATCACAAAAAATAAACTATACACAACTTAAAGCATGAATAAGAAAAATGATTTATCAAATAAACAAACAAAGAACCACACAAAAAAGATATCATATGTTAAAATTTTGTCTTGACTCTCTATCGATTTAAAAATGGTTTGACCGATTACGTCCAGTGGAGTCGCCAAGCTGTCGCAATGTGCCTGCAACGTAGAACGGTGATTGAATTTTTTTTTGAAAAAAATAAAATCGGAGTCGCCACCAATCATTTTAGGGTGTGATTGGTCACCTTATTTTAAAATAAAAATTTTGGTTTATGAAAACTCAAAGTTGGTTCGGGAGTCATCTGTGCGTGTGGAAGATATTAGCATCCCACAACATCCATTGTTAAAATGGTTTCCCAAATTTAGTCAAATGCTATCCAAATTATATTTTAAAACAAGATTAAAAATTTTTATTTTTGAATGTCCCATTTAGTACATTTTTCATCATAAAAATGAACAAAATAAATGACCTTTAATGGGTGATACAAAGACCATTAAAAATTTATTTTTTGTTTTTTTTATAGATATATTTTTTTTCAAAATCAAGGCATTATTGGAGTTACTCTTGGTATCCTAAAAATAACTCCTCACTTCGGTAGTTCGAGAAATTCGGTATCCTAAAAATTTCAAAGTCCGTCATTGGATTTTTTTAGTGAAAACTAAATAATTGATGATAAAAGAATGAAACAATTATCACATTACAATCATGATGATATCACAATAATACATAAATAAATAAGAAGAGATAACAACTATAAAGAAAAAGAAAGAATAATAGAAGAAAGGTTATAAATGATAAAAATGTATGACAAATTAAAAAGAAAATGTAGGATGAAAATAAAGAAACAATATGTGTAACAATATAGATATAGAATAAATTAAAACAAACAACAATATCTACTAATAAAAGAAAATAGAACAATAAACAACAAAAAAGAAAAAAAATACAGAGGGTGATTTCACCTTCTGTTTAAAGAAATAGACGGTGAAATCACCCTTTGTCACAACAAATGGTGATGTCACCTCTATTTTTTTCATATTTTATCATTCAGAATATATATATATATATATATATAATTATTGCATAAATAAATTAATAATAAATCTTTTATGCATAAATAAACTAACCTATGAAATATGCTTAATTTCATACATAATTGACATGAACATACTATTTTTTGACTAAATAGTCTACTAATTATTATGTTTTCTTTCTTCCCTCCTTGCTAATCAAATAACAAATGAATGACCATGGATGATAACTAGTTCAAACAAGTGTCACTAAAGAAAAATCAAAAAAACTTTCAAAATAGAAATTTTTTGTTTAGGATATAAATATGCCTTTTTAGTTTGGACTACTTAGTTCACTAATTATCAATATTTCATTTCTTCCCTCATTGCTAATCAAATAGAAAAAGAATGATTATATATGGTAATTAGTTCAAACAAGTGTCGCTAAATTAACAATAAGATCTAAAAAATGAAAATACTTATGAGAACATTAAAAAACTTTCAAAGCTTAAATATTTGCATGATTTTTATATAGATATTTAACTCTCTATCTTATGCATTTTTATGTATGAGAAATTATCCTAGGGGATTATTACAACAAATGTTCATTTTTAACATATTAAAAGATTGATTCACATTGAGTTTATTTTGCACCCCTCAAAGACCTTATCCTCATACTCATTGATTGAGTTGATGACAAAGATATCTCACTATCAAATTTATAAGAAAATCATTAATGCTTAAATATAAATCAAGACTAAGAGTAAAAGGTGAGATGAAGAAACACACACATATTATGAAAAAGGAAACAATAGCATATATTATATGAGTATGAATGAGAGAGGATGAAGAATGATGAGCAAGATATATTATTAGCTAATGTGCAAGAAATTTAGCTAATGTGCAAGAAATGAAGACTCTCTCTCTATCTATCTATCTCTCTCTCTATCTATCTATCTATCTCTCTCTCTCTCTTAAAAGTCTCTCCTATTTTCTCATGCACTCTCCTTCTCTCTCAAGACCTCTCTTTCTCTCTCTAAAATCACCTCCCTTTGTATAGGTAAAATTAAGGTTACACTTTTTTTCTTTTAGTTCTTATGCTCCCTTTTTATTTTTTTAGTCCTTGAACTTTTTTCTTATATTTTTAGTTCCTAGTCTATTTATCTATATTAGGCATTGAGCTTTTTTTTTTGTTTTTCGAAAAATCACACATTGTCTTAGACTATTAAATAGGCTAATAAACAAAATGTGTATATTTAATTATTGGACCGAACAAAATACGATATCTACATTGGTGTTCCTAGGATAATAAATTCTATATTTTGTACCATCACTACATCATCAAAATGTTAGTAAAACTAAATACAAATTTTATTTTGGCAAAGACTTGATGGTACAAATGAATACATAACTCATTATACATAAATGCCTTTTAATAAAAATTAAATGTGAATGAATAATTGAGCTTAAACTGGTAAAAAACTCTCTTTAGTCAAGATAACTTTCAAAAAAATATTATAGAAAGAAATTGTAGAATAAATATGGAATAAGCATGTTGTATAACAAGACTTTGAATGAATAATATATGAGTTAGTATCCTAATGTTTCCCTAAAATACCAAAGGAGTAGTTTTTAGGATAAATGCATTAACACCGTTAAAATTTGTAATAGTATATATAATTTTGGTAGAGAGAATATCAAGAGATGTATCAATTCAAAATTCTATATAATAGTTAGGGCATGTGTCAAAAACTGATTTCCCCTCTTAGTCCCATTTATATATACTATAGACTTAAAAAATGTAAAAAAATATTTGAAATATTAATTTCACTATCAAATTATTCACTTATCCAATTCTTTAATAAAATTCAATCTATTTAAATTAATTTATCTCTTAATTTTTGACAGCTAATATATTATTAATACTTGACATAATAAATATAACTTTGGTAAAAAGAATACTAAAAGACTTATCAATTTGAAATTCCATCTAATAGTAAGGGCAATTTGTGTCCAAAAATGATTATCCACCTTAAACCCAATTTAGAAGTAGTAGTGAGGAATATTGATATTTTAATGAATAATAATTCATTCATTTGTTCATTTATAATTTATAAAATTGATATTATGTAATACTTGTTATTAGAAACTTGAAAATTTAGAGAAATATATTAATATATTTTCAAAAAAGAAAAATTATCTAATAATGTAATCATTTAATAGAAATATGATAATGGATGAAACACAATTATTTTCTACGTTATTTATAGAGAAATGTTGTATTTTCTTTATTTTCAATTTCAAAATTTTAATTTAACACATGCTACTTAATATGCACTATGTCTGACCATTAAATCTTGTAAAATATAAAATAGCTAACTTATATTTTTAAATTTTTTTATTTCTAATAAGTAATTTATGTATAACATGTAAGACATGCTGTTTGAATCTAGTTATGTAAAATGAGGACCTGAGAATAATGTGATAAAAATGATCTTCTCTACCTAAAAACTTCATTTGATTATCTAGGAAACAAAACCTAGTTTTTCCATTTATATATGAATTTGGAGCAGTGTTACATGCAGAAACAAAAAAGCTTTAAAATTTATAGCTAGGCATTCAATTAGATTAATTACCTCAAATGTCTTAATAGATGGTTTGTTTAAGACCTTCAATTGTGTTTCCATCTCCAAATCTTCTTCAATGGAAATTGAATATTGATTCAAGCTCCGTAACTCTCCTCGATTGAACTCAACAACAATATTAAGAAGAAGATGAATGGTGATTACGTTTTTTTTGCTACATGACCATAACTCAAGTCACCACTGCCAAATATTTTGTTCAATGGAGTACAAAAAACCGTTTTTCTCGTTGCTCTATTTATATTGAATTATATTGGATAAATATACAACTAGTTAAATTTAGCACCCAGGGGATAGAAATAATTAAGGAAATCTGCTCGATTTAGTAACCAAAATTGGATAAATAAAGTTTAGATATTCTGAATTTAGTCAAGTTGCTTACTCTAAATTTAGTTTACTTCCTCCGAATTTAGTCAAGTTGTTACTTTTGTCCATAATAAGTTTACTTCCTCTGATTTGATAAATAATAGTACGTAATTCTGATCATAATTTTAATTAACTTTATCGGCAGCCAAGTCATATTTGCTAGTCATCCGTAGAATTTGGTGAATGTGACTCGGCAGGTCAAGATTTAGAATTTTATGCTCCCACTGATAAAAGGATTAATAAGCGAAAATAAATCCCCCCCCCCCTCTCACGGAAGGAAGATAATTTTATATGAGTGGAGATGTGACTTACTTATAAAACCAATTATATGAGTGAAAATTTGTATGTTGTGTAGGTTTGTTTCATAAAGCTTATTGAGAACAGTCCTTACCATAATTGTAATCAAGTTATTGTATTTTCTCAACCCAAAAAAATTAACTTGAGAAGTAAGTTTTTCTTAGGCTCATTATTGGTTGCTTTGCAACTAATTGAGATTCATTCCTTAATCTTTCTTAAATCTTGTTTTTTCTTTCTAGTATAAATTCTCTTAGCTGTATTTCTTACCTTTTGAGCTTAATGAAATACATTGTCTTCCTCAATTTTGAGAAGTTAACATGGAATTAGAGCTTGCAATGGAGACTCTGTTTCTTCGAACCAAAACAAAGAGAATGTAGAAAGCTCATAAAGGCAATGAGCTGAGCTCAATCCGTTTAACAATAGTCTACGCTTCTACTCTTTCAATCAAACTTGACATGGATAATTACATCCTCTGGAAATCCCAAGTAGTTCCAACAATAATTGGACACCGGTTCAAAGACATCATCATCAACTTCTTATCCTCCAGACTTGAATAACATCTCTCAGATGGCTCCAACAACTTAGATTATGTGTTATGGATGAAACAAGACCAACTTCTCCTTAGCTAGCTGCGTTCAACCATGTGTGACAGAATCCTGGGAGCAGTTCATCAGTATGAGACCTCTAGTGCCCTCTGTCGCAACGTGAGTGCGACGCGGAGTGGCGATTAAAAAAAATTCATTTTTTTAAGGAAAAAGAAATTTGGAGTCGCCACCACTCATTTTAGGGTGTGATTGGTCACCCAATTTTAAGATAAAAAATTTTTTGGTCTACGAAAACTCAAAGTTGGTTCGGGAGTCGTTTGTGTGTGGGGGAGGTATTAGCACCCCACAACACCCATTATAAAATGG
>QANY01013325.1:224614-445191 GCA_003255025.1 Datisca glomerata | reverse complement strand
ATTGTTATGTGTGAGAAAATTATCCTAGGAGATTTTGGCATCAAATGTACACTTTCAAACCATTAAAAGGGTTGATTCACATTTGGTTAATTTTTCCACCCCTCAAAAGCTTTATCATCATCCTCATTAATTAAGTTGATGACAAAGACATCTCAATATCCAACTTGTAGAGAAATCATCAAAGCATGAAATTAAAATGTTAAGATTTAAATGAGAAGAAATGATAAAGAATGAACAATCCAATTATGTATAAAAAATACAAAAGATATCAACTACATTCATATGAAGAAGAGAGATGAACAAAATATATTATGAACAAATGTACCAAAAAATTAAGCTACCTTGAGAATAAGAAATGGAAGAAGATGAAGATAATAGAAGTGTAGAACCTCCTCCTCTCTCTAAAATCACCTCTCTTTCTCACTCCAACTCCTCTCTTTCTCACTCTAAAAAATGACTTCCCCCTTTTTTTTTACTCCCAAAAGATCTCCCTTTAAGTGAAGACTTCATTCCTATTTATAGGCAAAATTAGGGTTTGCTTTTTTTACTTTTAGTCTTTTTTTCAATTTTTATTTTTTTAGTCCTCTTTTTTCAATTTTTACTTTTTAGTCTTTGGACCACTTTTCTTATTTTAGTATTGGATTAGTTTTCAAATTATACATATAGTCTTGGATTATTATAAGAGCCAAAATATAAAGCATGTGTATTTCATGTATTAGGCCGGATAAAATACGGTATCTACAATATTCACAACATTCTCACAAATTATATCATAACATTTTCAACTATCACCAAACACGACAATCTTAACTTTCCAGACATATACATTCTTACAATCATATTTCAACAATTTTATTCTGAAAATCTTTTACTCACAATCTTATACCAAATGATCTCATAAAGTTTTGACAAAATTTTATTTCACAAAGCAGAGAGGGAGGTTTCTGGTCACTAAACTTATAAATAACTAGTTAAGTTACACATGCGGTGCACGTCATATATACATTTTTTATATTTTGATTGTTTTTCATATATTATTTATCTTTATAAATAAAAATTTAATAAAATATATTTATTTTACATAAAATTAGAAAATAACACTTTGATTTTTATAAATCTTACTCATTAAAATTTCTCAATGTAAGTTATTTATGTTAGAAGAATATACGCACAGTTTAGAATACATTTCTTAGTTTCATATTTCTAGTGTATTTTTTTTATCTTTTGTGACAGATAAACTAAAAACATATTTTTTTAAATGATTGAATTTTTATAATATATTTATTAACAAACGAATTAACTTAAAATATTATTTATCTTTTACGATTCGAAATGAATCATCAAGTGCCGCGTGGCACATCTTAAACTATAGATTTTTTATATCTACATAAAAAATGTTTTTCAAGGACATTTGTTTTCTTCCATCTCAATTTTAATTTCATTCACAAGGGTGTGAATCATGTGAGTCGTAGTACTAGGATTTTCCCCTAGAAATGAATAAATTTTAAAAAAAGGAAACAACTACTTGACGAAGTCCTCAAAACCATCACTCATACGTTAAATTGACTGAATCCTAAAGCTTAATGCTTAAGCTTCACATGATTGCGTGGCTTCCTTGATAAGCTTAAAGATCTTTCCACTTCTATACACACAAAAAAGCCAAGCTATATAAATTATTTATGTCGGTTTTTTATTATCTACAATCACGTCTATTGTAGTTCCAATTTCTCACCATTGCATCTCTACAAATCACATCAAATCAGTAATTGATCAGCATGCTTGCAATCATCTATCTGCTACATTTTTAATTTTATCGACAAGTTGGGTTGACGTAATTGGTTAAACATTCACACTCATAGCTTAGAGATTGTGAGTTCGAATCATATTCTCTCATACTCTTACAATTTGTAATGTAACTTTGACAAAAAAAATTTACCCGCACTATTCTCACAAAATTACAAATATACAATATACATAGTTTTTCAAGTATCGTCACCAGGGAAAAAATTATGGTACCATACTCTCGAAGTACCATAAGTTTTTCCCTGTCACCCGGCTAGGGTTTGAAGGTTGCATGTTATGGCTATGGGATTAGCCATAGGGAATACTTCCTTATAGATAAGATGCTGAAAATTGAGTAGAAGTCTTGCATGTATTATGTAAGCGAGGTGGAGGTTTTCTTGTCACAGACAACTTATGAGTATTAAATCTCGTATTACAGAAGATAAAATATCACTACAATTACTGATTATTTGCAAGGATATACATTGTTTATTGATTAAAAAACACTAATTATTTTTTTAAAATATACACGACCTCTAAATATTCTGTGTGATGGTGATACATGTAACTGATGTTTGAAGTTATAACATGGATAAATAAGGGAGATAAAGGGCCAAAGGAAAATAAATACCTTGCTTTATTTGAATTCACATAAGAAGTCTACGTGAAGAAAGGGATTAGGATGAGGGAAAATATATAGGTTGGTATACCTTTAGTTTTCAATGTATTGATATGTTTCCTTATTTGTTTGTTAGTATGTATTTGTCTCTGAAATTTACTAAGTTATACATTAATATATGTGTGTGTGTATCTTTAAGGTCACTCTAGGTTGACACTGCAGCTAAAGCCCCCCAAACCCTACTTTCTCTCTCCTCTTTCTCTCTCTAAAGAGTTGAAACGTCCCATGAAGAATCAGGGTTACCCCATCTCCACTCTTTCCACCCCTTTTCATACATTATATTTGTTTTCTCAACTTCGTCTTAAAAAAGAATTATATATTTTTCTTTGGTAAATGTTGTTAGCTATTGAGAATAGAATTTAACACATTCCTTTCGAAAGGAAAATAAATTTCATTTTTCTAAAAATTAAATAAGGATATATTTTGGTCTAGACATGAACACTAAAATCGATAAATATATTGTATGATGAATAACTTGATGGAACGTTAAAATTAAAAATGAGAAAATTAAAGCTTAATCAGGGATAATTCATTGACTCGTTGAAACAAATCATGTAAATAGTTTCTAAGAAATAAAATAATGATCCATAAAGTATATCACATAAACAAAATGTGTATATATATATATATATATTCTCTCATAAAAGCGTTACATACGCAAGCATAACCACAAACTTGACGTCCAAGCAAACCCTTCCTATTTGTAGCCTTCTCTCTCTCTCTCTCTCTCTCTCTCTCTCTCTCTCTAAGATCAGGCTATCAATCCGGAGGTAGATAGAGAAGAAAAGTGTGCAAGAATTAAATTCCTTTCCTCCACATATCATTCATCAACAACCAACAAGAAGAAGAAGAAGAACAAAGGAGAAAACTTTCTTCAAAAGATACAAAGCTTCAATCTTTAAGAGTTTTTCTTGTTTATATTGAAGAAAAAGAAGAAGAAGTGGAAGAAACAAGTGGGAAAGTCCCACTTTGGGATGGGAGTGATACCAAAACTACAGAAATGACATGGTCTAATGACACCAACAATGAGAGTTCCATTGAGTTAATCACACCCATTCCTAAAGTTATTAACCTCAAAATTAGCAATGAAATTACTACTATTTCTTGCCCTTCTTGTGGTCATCATATCCAATTCCAAGACCAGGTACGTTTCTTTTTTACACTATGTTATCTTCTAATGAAAATCATTTTTTTGTAGATTGGTCGATTGAGTATTTTTATCAATTAAAATTAGATTTATGTTTTTTATTATAAAATCTATATTGGAATAATATTTAGGGTGGGATTCATGATTTGCCGGGTTTACCAGCTGGAGTGAAGTTTGATCCAACAGACCAAGAAATTCTTGAACATTTAGAGGCTAAGGTGATTTCTGATACTCATAAACTTCATCCACTTATTGATGAATTCATCCCAACTTTAGAGGGAGAGAATGGAATTTGCTATACTCATCCGGAGAAGTTGCCAGGTAACTTTTGTTTTGATTTTTTGTGTTTAATTAAGTTAATTGTTTGATTATATACTATTAATGTTTAGTTAGATTAATTAATAAATGATGAAAATACAAGTTTTCTCATAACATATTTTAATATAATTTGAATGTATGTATAACTACATCCACTCAAGGATGTGTCATTCAATACTTATAATAAAACACACAAGTAACGATCTTGTGGATATGTCAAATTAAAATAGTTCTAGACTGATCGAGATTTAAACTAAATGACATTACATTTATATATTTACTAGCCAATGAATTACAAACATGTAATGTAGTGAATTAAAATTTAGTTTATTTTTTTGTCATTATTCGTGAATTAACCTCCCGGAGCAAATAATGCATTTGAGGAGATGTGACTACTAGTTGAGCATTTAGTGGGCTTTTTTTTCATAAATATAGATCATTGTCCATAACATGTCTTACCCTTAGATGTACACTCCATAAATAGAGCTCACAAAATATTACTACATGCAATACTACAAAAGAAACCTCCATCATTGCATAACAGAAAGAAAAGGAACCTTGTGAGCAATTATAAATCTAGTATGTTTTGTTCTGTTTTAAGGTCTAGTTCATTTTGGGCTAATAATCTCAATCATTTTTTTATATTATTGCTCATCATGTTATTTTGTTAGACATATTAACCTTTACTCAATATTTTATCAATCATCACATAATTTAGGATTCTTTCATTGTTTTCCCCTCACTCTTTAGTCATTATCTATCTTGTTTATGGAAGTGACTACAGGCCATATGAACTGCTCAAATTGGGTAAACATGGGAAAACAAGGATGGAAAAAATTGGCAATTTTTTTGAAGTAAATTGTGTGTATGAATAAACAAGTGCATTTTACCAATATTTGTGTGATTGTGAGCGCATTCTCTTCAGTCTTCAGAAATATGTCGTAAAAATAAGTGAAAAGGCGTCAAACTCTTAAACTTCATCTCTAATTATTAAGCTAAGATAATGTTTTTAAATGTATGTTGTAAAGTAAGTGAAAATGCTTCAAACTCATAATTCACTCTCTAACTTTTTATATTAGTATCGGATCTTCGGAGTTTAGTTCTTCGACTACTCTCGAGGGTACACGAGCCCTCAGTTAGAAGTTTCTCGTAAGTGCACCACGGCTAGGAGTTTCTCGCAACTCACGACCCTAGTTATTAAGCTTTTTATATGTATAGAAGCTTTTGTTAAGTGCTTCCGAACATATACCCTATGTTACTAGGAACGTTTCATCCAAATGTTAATTTTCCTATATATAAAAGAAACCTCTTGACAATTAGATATGACAAACAGAATGGTCTCATTATGTGTGTGATTACTTAGTAATCAAACTAACATTATTAACTTTACTATATAAGTAATACACTTTTGTGATGCAGGAGTAAGTAACGATGGCCAAATAAGGCACTTCTTTCACAGACCTTCAAAGGCATATACAACCGGAACAAGAAAACGAAGAAAGGTCCACACAGACGAAGATGGGAACGAAACGAGGTGGCACAAAACAGGCAAAACAAGGCCAGTCTTCATCAATGGAATAGTGAAAGGATTCAAGAAGATTCTTGTTCTATACACCAACTATGGAAGGCAGAGAAAACCAGAAAAAACCAATTGGGTAATGCACCAATACCACCTTGGAAATAATGAGGAAGAGAGAGATGGAGAATTGGTAGTATCAAAGGTTTTTTACCAAACACAGCCTAGACAATGTGGGTCAAACATTAATGTTAAAGATTGTGACATAAAATTGAAGAGTAGAAGTGGGATTGATCAATATTCCAATTTGGCTAAGAATGGAGGAGCTGTTGAGTATTATAACAATCCATCTTTTATTAGTTTTGACCAAATTAGCCATAATAGAGAAAGCCCACCTCACTTAATCCCAAATCTAGTAGTTCAAGGTGATGGGTCTTCTTTATTTCGATTATCAACAGGTACAACAAGCAAGGAAAAGCTTGAAAGGAAACAGTGATGCAACATCTTTTGTTAGGGCAGCAATAACATCGATGGAGGTTGTGTTGTAATTGTCAAATAAGTTATTAGATTTGGGATTTGATGAGGGGGAAAAATAAAAAGGGGAATAAGAAGTGTAGTAGACGCATATATAAGATTTTGCCTTTTGTAACTTTTTCATTAAGTTTGTGTATAGGAACTAAAATGACCCATTTTGTATTCCTTGGAAATTTGGAGCACCGAATGATTGTTATGTTTTGATTGTTGGTTTAGTGTAAAGAGAGGAACAAGATGATTATTCTTTGCATGAAAAATATTTTTATGGAGATTGAAAATAGATCTGGCCATAAAGAACTCGAAGCTACTATGAAAATGACAGATTTCCATCAAGATTAGTGTAAATAAGACGAAAACTAACAAGTTTGGACAGCATACTTCATCTCAGTCTTCTTCTGCTTATATTGTGATTAGTAAAATGCATAACATCCATTTTCTGTACTCCTGAAATTTAAAAAAAAAAAAGAATTTATCCAAATAACCATGAGAAATTAATTGCAAAGTCATTCTCTAACTAATCATTTCATTTTGACTAAACCAACTCGTTTAAACTAGTTACATCGGTTCATTAGTTTCAAGATTTGTCCAGTAAAATCTTATTAGAGATGCATTACACACAAAATGAGGTACATAAACAATATACTTCATTTATTTAACACGTACTTCATTTTGTATTCAATATACCTCAACTAACGTATAAATGTACCTCTTCAATACAGAACATCATTATCAGTAGCCCAACTCATAAAGTATACACGATAATTATATATACTAACAAATTATAGAATGTGCGAAAACATTATTATACTCACAGTTATAATGAATAGACTTCAAATATTCACTCTGGATAGTGAATTCATTTAGGATGAAATGTAAAAATAATTATGGTAAAAAAAGATATCATTACGCCTCAAGTGTAGGTTCAATTGGTTAAGTTGAATATTTTGATAAAGATTTAAAATTCGACTCTCCCCACTAGCTCTTAGAGACATGGTATATTTACGTCTCAAAAGTTACCATTCAATTACCCTCATTTATAATGGAGAGGACATCAACGCGGTGACGGGTGGACGTAATTTTCCCGACCAGGTAGTGGTCAACCCCACTCCTACCCAATCTTGTATATATAAAAAAACTATCATTATAATTTAAAGTATAACAAATAACATCCGAAACTACTAATATCCAAAACATCACAGAAAATGATATAATTTACAGTACTTGCGCCAGAAACAATCTCAGAAATTTCAAACGGCCAATAACTCAGAGATCAAACCATCAACCACAACAAATTCAAGCACAGGTAGCAAGCCCTGCATAAGAGAACCACCCCAAAAAAGCAAAGGAAAGAAAAATCACCGCCTCAACATAATACAATCTTACCTAATAACTGTCAAAGACGCGAATATACCCTTCAAACACAGACGAAGAGACTCATCTTAGAAACCGACCCCCTTCAGGACCCGAAAAACTCTACCTAGGCTCTAACCTGATCTACAAAGTCAGCTGGACTACATTACAATTCCTCAAATCCTATACCGATAGTATAAATAAATCTCTCTATTTCATGACTTTGGAAGAACACATCTCTCGTACAAGGCAAGGATGTCTTTCTTGTTTGGATTTTTCAGCTGAAGCAATTCAGCACCAAAATTATGCTTAGTGAGTTCTTGTTTAAGTTTTTGGATAGTGAACTTTGTATAATCCTCCTGACTCGTTTGCTGACTACGGTTATCCTCATCTCCTTTGTAAATCGATCCTCCATCTTCCGGTTGTGTAAGTTTCATAGGGCTAGTTGTGCTTCTGGCTCGCTTACCTCCTCTTAATATTCTCTCACTTGTGTCCATATCTTGAACAGATTCCATGTTTACATCTCCATCTTCAATTCTAAAACGTTTCCCGTGCGAAGCAGTCTTTAGCTTACTGTCCAGTGCTGTCTCGTTCAAACGGACTTTCGTCAATTCTTGCTGGAGTGAGTCCATTTTCGCCTGAGCAGATTGAAGCTGAAGAGAAAGGACTTCGGCCCTGTTATTTGCCTCTGCGTGTGCTGAACGTTCCGAGTCCAGAAGACCTTGAAGGACTTGAACCGTACTAGCTCTCTGCTCATTGTTTGATTTTAGAAGAGACTCGATTTCTTTCTCCCTCTCTTCAACTCTAGCCTCTAACAATGCAACTTTTGAAACGGCATCCATCTCTGATGATCTTATTGTCTCTACTTCAAGCACCAAGTCATTCTTCAGTCTCTCTAGATTTTCGATTTGCCTTCCGGCCCTCTCGAGTTCAGCCAATCGTTCCATAGCCAACCTCTGCATCTCATTCTTTTCCTTCTGGGCTACACTTGCTTCAGCTCGTGCTCTATCTGCCACTTCGGTTGCTCTTTTGGCATCATGCTCGGCGAGTTTACACCTTTCTTGGACTTCGTCAAACCTTTTGAACTCTGATACATACTTCTGCTCCAAATGGATCTTCTCCTGTTGTAATATCCTTGCTTCTCTCTCAAATGATTGAGCCCTAGCATTTGTGGTTTCCAGCTTCTCCTTCAGGTCCATGATTTCTTGCCTTAAAATTGATATTTCCATATCATAACTCTCGATTTTTGACTCCGCCGCCTGCAACATTTAAAAATTTAGATATATTGGTGAGATTGCATAGTTTTGCACAGGCCTCAAAGATACTAGTGGAGAAACCTCCATCTTTGCATCAACCAACAATTAAAAATTTAACATCACTAATTTTGTAATTTCTTTGAAGTTATTCATACGGATTTTCACAAGAAATTTTTTTTATAAGATGACTGCAAAACATCTAACAAAGCATCTCCTCAGACCACTAGCCATGGCCTGCTAGACAGGGCAAGTCCCAAGCAAGCCCTGGCTGGGCCTGTACTTCATATCACGCACCTCTTTAATGGAGCACACCAATTTCAAGAGCATTATCGCAATGCAATGTAATGCACTTATGTTATATATAGCATGCAACAATCATAACAAGGTCAAATGAAGTAATCTAGCCTGATAAAAGCTTCCTGCAGTGAAGTGCAGTGACATAGGTTATACAAACACTACGTATCTAAACTACCTTCAACTCCAGTTTTAGAGTTGTTAAACACTGCTCAGCGTACTCTATCTTTGCTGCCTTTTCCTTTATCTGCTCTTCCTGCATACCATCAACAAAACAGATCAAACAATTTTTCCAAGCACATTAACTAAATGGTCAGGTGCAATCAGTTCATAGATGTTACAACAAGAGTGTTGGGAATTCAAATTCTTCCCCCTCAAGGAGTCTTTCCCCTTTTCTACTTTTTTGGATTCAGGTGGAAAACTTACCTTCTCAGCCAAAGTGAAAGAAAATTCATCCCTCAGAGCATCTTCCCTTAGTTGTGTTTGTTTACTCGTGCGATCTTGAATATTTGCAGCCTTTTCAAGAGCAGCTTTGGCTTCCCTAACAGCAACGTCATACTTCCTTTTCCATTCTTCTGCCTCCTCTTGAGCAGACTGAGCTTGTTCCCGAGTTGCAGCTAACCTTGCTTCTGCAGCACTACTTCGAGATTTCAGAACGGCAATTTCTGAACTGGCTTGATCTTCCTCAGCTTTCTGCTTTGATAAAACCTGTTCATATTTCCTTTTCCATTCCAAGGATTCTTGTTTTGCAGAATCCAATGTCTTCAATAGGCTCGAACATCTCTCCTCCAACGAACTACAATTACCCTGCATGTTGGTTATGCGCCTCATATAGTCATCAGCAAGCTTCTTCTTGTCATTAATAGCATCCTCATAACGCTTTAAATATTCGGACTTATACTTCTCACTAGCTTCCAGCTGCTTATTAAGCAAATTCATCTTATCTTCAATGGAACGGTATTTCAACATAATGGAGCTCTTCTCTGATCCAACTTGATCAATTAGCCTCTTTGCAAGGTCGAATATTGGACCTTCCACACTGGCACGTGAATTCTAGCATTAGAAAATTACAAAACAGGAACTCTGTAAAAAGCTAGGGAAAGGTGAAGAGACAGACCTCTGCTGCAAGAACAAAGCCAGTTTCTGCCATTTTCCTGGACCATGAGATGATACTTGATATTCAGATAGGAGAGCATCAAGAACCTGCAAGATATTTGAACTTGAAAATCTGTCGAAGCCTTTACTCTGTTGAACACAGATTCTCGGAAAATATACGCACGTGTATAGCTAAACAAGTGTGTCCGTTTTTATTAGTAAGAAAACAACCGTGTGCCCCCAACTTCTAGTTCCCAGTAAGAAAAAAGAATTGAATTAAACAGGCAAAATTCAATCAATCATGTGAGGAACCTCATACAAGACTGAATGCCAACATTTATTGGTTTAAATATAAACTTCTGCATATTTTTCACTTTTTAATACTTCTTTTTTTCTTTTGACTCTTTAAGTACTTGAAACACTAATGTGCCCTGAACATAAGAAACTTATTCCACATTTTCATATTAATATATACCTATGCTTATTGCTACTAGAAAGCACAACCTATATAAATTTGGTTGCACAAAGAAATTGGTTGGTAGCCTAAATTCTTGGTTTCTTTAATCATTCATAACAAATATTAATTTTTCTCAGTTATAACAGATTAGTTTTTATCTGTTTAATCAAACATAGAAAATTACCAACAAAAAATGTGCTTAACATTCTCTCAACCAACAATATTTGAGGCCGAAAAATGACTCATTTCCCCTGTGCAACATACCCAAGTCCTTTACCTACAGAGACAGGAAAATTGGACCATGGAATATTTACCTTCACGACATTATTTATGCTTGCATCAGAAGTATGACAAGCTGCCCTCAGCCTCTTTTCCATGCTTTGTATAGCATTTGAACATTGCAAGTCCGCTTCCATATATGCATTTCTCTTGTAATCCTGATACAGGGGTCCGATCACATTAATAACACCCGGTGAAACATAACATGATGTAATAGTCGTCAAAATGAGTTCTACCCTTCAAACTGATAAAATCAAAATGAAAATCCTTAAAAGTACTTAATATTGTAATCTTCTTGATGTGGGTACGGTGATGAAAAGACTCGAGACAACAGCAGACCAAAGCTGCATCTGATTGTATACATATGCTCCTTATGTTGCATATACTTGCGTGGACTAAACAATAAGCTTAATTTGACACTGACTGAACTAGCAAAGTATGTTTAAACATCATTACCTCAAAAGCCTTTTTGAAAAATTTCTGCAAGAGCTCTTCATATTTCTTCCTTGCAGAGCCGACCCCTACTGCACCAGCATTAAATGAAGCCAATGACCTTTGCACTGCCTCTTCATGTGCTTCCCTTAATGCAACCTACACAAACTAGATTTTATTGAAAAAACAAAAAGACAGCATAATCGATAACCGATTAGAGCATAAACTATGACTTACTTCCTCGGGTGGCTTTGACTGGTCAAAAGTTGACATGTAAACCTCAGCAGCAGAATCATATGCCCTTCGACACTCAGCTTCCTCAACGCTCTACAAAGTAGAAATAAGAAGACTTGAAAAAAAGCATCGATATTATCTCGGGATTTATGGATTTCTTTCTTGGGTATTTTCAAGTTTGGTGTCTAATAAGCTGTGCATTAATTTCAGAACACATTGTGCTCCAAATAGATTTTTCATTTTTCTGAGACAGAAAAATGGAAAAAGTTAAACTTACTAAAACTATAATTGCTCCTATAACAAAAGAGGAGGAAAACAAAAAGCTATGTGCAACAGCAACAGTAAAGGGATCATTAATTTAGTAACGTAATCAAGCCAAGACCAAAGTCCTTTGTCCAAATACAATAGTTTCACATAGAAGTTCAGTAAATAAAGCTGTAATTCGTGTATCATTGCATATGTGGCGTGAGTATCTTTGTTCATACTGCAGTAAATACAGTTAAGCTGGAATAGGAACCGTGAGGCTCACAAGGCTCAACTTATCTACAATTACTCGTGCAAATTTATGAAACATGAGACAAACCTGCCATGAAGAGTATATAGTGGGCACTGCACCGTTATTAAGAGCATCTAGATAAGCTTCCGTTATACCGACCAAAATGGGCCCAGTCATCACAGTTGCTCCAAATTGCTTGGGCCTTGTCCTCTCAAAAACAAATTTCGTTAGTGCATCCAGCCCAGACCTAAACTCGGGCCTTAACTTGTCCAACTGCAATAGAAACCACATGAATAAAAAAAACAAGCCGCAAAGATGCAAAGTCGAAATTTCACAGCCATAATCGCGTTGCCAAAAAGAGGAGCAGAAAGTAATATACGCGAACAAGTCACCAACCGAAATTTGATCAAGTCGCTGAAGATCATTCTCGTTGTTCAAAGGACGCACAAGAGTAAAACATTCTCTATCAGGAAATAGAGCTCTAATGGAGTCACGAATCTGTTGATCATCATTGCAATAAAATTACAGCCTCAAATAAAGAATACAAGAACAAATCAAAAATATTTCTGAATATTCTGATTTTCATAAAATCAACGAACAGCAGGAATACAATACCTCATTTTTAGCTGCCATATCTCTTCCACTACCTTTAACTGGTCTCAAAGCTAACTCCAGATAATCACGAGGTGTTATTTTTCTATTATCCTCTGCTAGATCCAAATAAAAGTCCTGCCATGAGATTATTATAAGAACAAAAGATAAATACATAAACAAATAGAAAAACAAGATATAAATAAGAAGAAACTAGCACTGGAGTGAAGCACAATAAACCAAGAAGAAATATTACCTAATTAACCAATTCTTTTCAAAACCGACCAGTCACACACACGCTAAAGTGTACAAAACTTGTACGTAAGAATAATGAAGAAGAAGATTACCCTGAGAAGCCAAACAAAGATCGGGGAGAACTGCCCAAGTTCATTAGGCGTGCTCCTTCCTCCGGAAGCTCTAACACGTATGTGCTTTGTCATTTGTGTTACAAGAGAGAGACGATCAAGAGCAGCTTCATCAATTCCACCCATCTGTAATAATAAATGAGAAAGAACTACAGTAAAACTACAATATCATTGAAAATGACAAAACACATTAAGTATGAGGTCCTAAAATGCATCAGATGGAAGAAAAATTACTTAAAGAAATATCAGGAAGCTAAGAGAACATAAGATCCATAAGCAAACGACATTTAAAAGGACTGAAATTCCGGAATAACTTGTTCCAACCTGGTTATAGATGAACATGCTAGATAAGAGAACAGCTAGGGAAAATATCTGGGTGCTGTATGTTCCCTGTCAAGTAAAAGGTGAACAAAAGAAGTTTAGTAAAATGTTATGATTATGTATAGCATGACATAAGAAAATTTATATCAGAAACTGAATATTGAAAGCTTGAAACAGCCACAACAGTTTAATCGGTAAAGAGAAGTAATCAGTATACACAAAATTACGAAATTAGCTTCTAATAATACTATACTAACCCTTATCAATTGATATAAGTTAGATATTAAAAGCACTACTAAAAAATTCAATTTTAAGGAAATGAAATCTAACCGTTTGATCATAAGCATCTATTCCTTCACTATCTAATAGTAAAAGATTGTACACAGAACCATCAAGAGCAGTCCTCTTCAAGGGTGTACTCCACAACCAAAGGCCTTTAGTACATGGACGATGAGTTGATGCTACTTGAAATCCACTACTCCGCCCAAGAAGCTACAACAACAAAAACGAAATGGAAAGTCACAATGCAGAACAAAACATGTAGACATCAAATAACATTTAAGTGGGAAACGTCATTTTTAAAGAAGCATCAAGCTGATTCATGGACTTCAGAGAATAGTCGATTTTAGAAGCCTCATAGCCAAGCTACAATCATTGTATTACAACATCAAGCAGAAGAGACCTTGTGTACACGTGGAAAAGGAACAATCTGTGTACGTGTGTGAAAGCCCAAACCCTCTAGTGCATCTGACTACTCCACAATGGAGCATGTAGACCCTCATATCTCAATGCTCTAGGACAAACTGGGAGAGGTGGCTCCATGTTTAACGCCTACCATTCTATGATTCTCTGACCACAGATCCACAATCTGCATTATCAAGGTAAGGTCCCCAATTATCGCATTAATAGGTAACCAACACTCCTTCCATATGCCCATGATTCAAAATAACAGCTGTAATTAATTTAATATATGTGGCATTAAAAATCAGAAAGATGGTTCTATTTAGTGCGCAAACTCTTTACGAGATTAAACCAAGCATCATAAGCCGCCATAAGAAATGCATCCAAATATGAGCAGGCAAAGTAACTCTCTTCTTTTTTGCCCCATTTTTGCTGGGTTCACATATTAAAACCATCGTGGTTGAAATATGCAGGTGCGGCTATTATACGCACCATTCATGCAAACGCATCTCAAAAGAGATACTTTCCGTCACCAAAGTAATTCTCATTCATTACGGAACTAAGAAGACGTATTCGCCACCCGGTACACATTATCATTTCCTAAAAATTTCATAGGCAATGATAACCTTGAAATTTGACCTTGGGGAGATGTTCTCAGCACTACGGCTAATTACTAACAATCTCAAGTAAACAAAGTAGCTCTCCAATATGCACAATGTAGTCAATTTTTTTACTTCAAACCTGAAACATGAGCAATAAACCACACTTGACAAACGCTCAAAGTGACCAAACAGCACCAAAACTCAAAAACCCTAGTAGTCCAACAAAACCCAACAAATAAAAAGAGAATTTTCATTCATCATATATGTTCATAAGATCAGAGTCTAACCTGGTTCAGAATAAAGCTCTTCCCCTGTCGAGCTCGACCACAGACGGAGACCACACCAATCGGCTCCTTAACAAGCTGAAGCGTAGCTACCGCTTCAGGATCCATACGGAACTTCCCATTCTCATCGCAGTAAACTAAACGAATTGGCCTGGCCGGACCGGTGACCGGGGCAGACGAAGTGGACGGCGCCGACGAAAGTGAGGGAGAGAACAATTGCGGTGGTGAAGCATCGGCGGAATTATTTTTTCCTCTGAAATAATTCATCATCTTCAACCCCAAATTCCGCTTCTCGCCGTTCTTCTCCGATCTGTAATTCGCTTCTTTTCAACTTTCTTTCCTTATTTTATAGCTTTCTTTTGAGTTCGGAGTGAGGAATGATGAAGGTGAGGGTTTAAAATTGGAGAGGGAAAAATGAAGACGAGAGTCTTTTCTGTGGCATTATATATTGTACTCGGAAAGAAAGTGAGAAGGCGGGGCGGTAACTGAGGTCGCAGAGGGGTGTTTGGGTCATTTCGAGCGTAATTTTTCTGTTTTTTCCCCAAGCCGATGATACAGCGTGGTTGTAAAGCTAGCCTGGCAGTCAGTCTTTCTCTTTTTGGTTTCTTTGAAAATTGCAAATACATCCTTATATTCTTATTCTATCCTAATTATACCTCTTAGGTCTAGAGCGTTAATCACTTGGGCAACCCTTGGCTTACGTTATATAATTCATCAAATTTATTTTTTAGGATAACTATAACAATATTTAATTTTTCAGTTCAAACCATTAAATTGACCGAATATTATTTTGTAAAAATGACTGGAGTAGATAATTATTTATCAAATTACATGGGCCTAAATGTAAAATATTTGTTACACATGTATATTTTTTTGTAAATAAATCTTTTACTTCAACATTTTTTGTCAAAAAAAGACTACACATAACTAACAACTATTTAGAAACTTAATACGAAATTAGACAATTAGTTTCATAATTATAAAAAATATTTTCAATTAGGCAAATAAGTCACTATATGAAAATAAAGAAATAAATGGTCCAAAAAGTTATAATTTGCACAAATGACCGAATTTATAATGGCTCATATTTAAAACCTAAAAAAACATTTGTAAATAGATGAGATTGTCATCACTAATAATGGAAGAAAATCACATTATTCGTGTAACAACTCCAGAGAAAAATGTTACGTAGTTTATAAATATATACTCTATGGTATACAATAATATATTGTGTTATGCATATTTACCATAGTAAATTTCAAGTAATATAGTTTTACATACCATCAATATATCGTAGTATATCTATGGTATATTTTTATATGCTATTAGTATATCGTAGTATATATGTTATATTTTTATATACCATCTGGTACCATACCCATTTCCCACACCCAAGCCTGGTCCTCTCCTTCTTCTTCTTCATCGCTCTCGCTCGAAAACCAGAAATAGAGGGAGGAATGGAATTGTAACATAAAAAAACAAGGACGATTCAGCAATCAAAAAAGGTAAAACCGACTCCAGCAATCAAAGATAAAATAGAACGATGACAAAAATCAGACAATCAAAATTCAGCAATCAAAAGAACGATTCAACAATAGAAAATAAAAAAGAATAACAAAACTAGAATCTTAATTCTCTAATCACTTAGAAGAACATCATCAAAAGAAAGCCTAATACCATACCCGATTCTAGCAATCAAAAAGGTAAACGAAAAAGAATGATTCAACAGAGTTCTAATAACAAACTCGATTTCTTAGAAGAACGCCTTAGAATTAATTGGAAGTCGAAGTGATGGAGGAGGAAAAAAGAATGTGTGGTAGAAACCGCACAAATTTTGGTGCAATATTGGGTAGCAGCAAGTTCGACTAAGAAATATTTGGTCGCCGAGACGTGGAAGGCAAGAGCAGCGCCAGACCTGTTGTAATACACATTTTAAAAATATTAAAACCTAAAAAGATACAGATAGTTATAAAAAATAGCAAAAATGTAAATGATCATATAGAATCATAACTTACTAACAAACTAAATGAAAAATCCAGTCATATGTGCAAAAGATAAAATTAAAAGACACAATACAAAATTGAAACTTAAAGTACCTTAATTCCCTAATTTTCCTTAAAAAAATATACAAGGTTTATGGGCCCACTAACAAAATATACATATCCTCATATTTTACCCATTTACTATCATTAGTCAATATGCGCGTGTAATTAAATATATTATATTTTTAGTTATGATTATTACTGATAATGGTGCACAACTGTAGTGTCACACAGCACTACAGTGTTGCACCCCACTACTACAGTGTTGTACCTCCACTACTATAGTGCCACGTGTCACTACTGGAGCCATGTCAATCTCTGATACTCAATCAGTGAATGACACGTGGTAATTACTGTAAATTAAATATTTATTTTAATCAGATAAATATTTGAATATCAATTATTTTAAAATTAAAATATCTAATTACGTCTACCAACTAAATTATCTGTTATTTCACAAATAACAGATTTAGTTGATCTAAAATATTATCTATTAGTAATTTTATTATCTAAGTTCACAAATTTGATATTTTGTCTCACTTATTGATAATTAAAAAATAACTGATAATTATTTATATATTTCCAAAAATTACATTTATATATACAAATAATTCAATTAATTAATCACACATAATTATCTCATAATTATGTACTTGCCCTAAAATAAAATTTTCTTTGCAAATGAGTGTTTTTCTCATGTCTTGAAATATTCGCACCCTAGACTGCGTAGTATAGATGTGACTAGGGGACCATAGATCTATAATCCTAAACTCTAATAAACCATTTTATTAATTAAATAATCTTATTTATTAATTCTATTATTACTCCACTATAAATATGGAATTGAACTCTTAGTGATAGAATGTATTTACAGAGTATTCTCATGTAGTCAACTGGTATAATCAATTCATGTAGTTTTGTCCTCCAAATATTGGTTAATAAATTAGAATTGGTTAAAATTACCATTTTACCTTTCTAATTACCTCTTGATCCTTAGGTACCATTAATCCACTAGTGAATTACTAATTTATAATCTTATTATAAATTTGAGCTCAATAACCATTTAGTTCTAGAATTAACACTTAAGGAAACCAATATACGATCCGTTACGAAAGCTTGGATTCCAAACTTGTAAGATCATGTTTTCAGTCATCCATATCACTGAATCTCTTAAATAAAAGTCACTAGCATGCTTTACAAGCAAACCTTAACGAGTGAATCAAAAGATCAAGTAGACATGTATAGAAGTTCATGACTACTCCAGGATTCAAATTGATCTACATATGATCATCGAATTGATGTGTATTAAATCTTTACTATAAACAACACATTGATAAATGTATTAATTTACATCACTCTAGTCATATATAATCTAATTTTATAAAGTACCATCACTAAGATTTCTATCCACATCAATGATCCGGATCTAGATCACACGCATCCATAATGCTTAGTGAACCATACTAGTAACCATTCATAAAAGATTCTATACTTTGATATGTTGCTAACAATTTTATTCATTATTTATGATCTTAATCCTCTCGTACTAGTACAAGATCACAGTCTCATTAATGAATATAGAATATTTAGATATATTTATATAAATTATTCAAAAAAAAATTAAAAGAACAATTATAAGAAAAATATAATCCCCATTAAATTTCATATCAAAATGTCAATACACATGCTTTGATGGCATAACCTCCAACAATCTCACACTTACCCTAAAGCAAATGTGGCATCTCTCTTCTCATGTTACGCACGTGACCCTCAAATGACTTCGCATGAAGTGCCTTTGTAAGAATATTAGTCAGGTTCTGCCGACACTATCTTCATAACAGTCACATCCCCTCGATGCACGATCTCTCTTACAATATAATATTTCCTCTTTATGTGCTTGCTCCTCTTGTGGCTCCTCGATTCCTTAAAATTCGCTACCGCCCCACTGTTATCACAGTAAAGGATCAGTGGCTTGTCCATATCTGGAACTACTTTCAAACCAGTATAGAACTTTCTGAGTCATGCCGCTTCTTTCGCAACTTCATAAACTGCTATATATTCGGCTTTCATAATGGATCTACAATGCTGGATTGTTTAATACTTCTCCAGACTACAGCTCCTCCGGTGAATACTGATCCAGGCGTTGACTTTCAACTATCTCTATCTGATTGAAAATTAGAATTAGTATATCCAGTGGGAATAAACAAGCATATAGTTTCTCCTTCTCGTAAGATACTTGATAATGTACTTTACTGTAAACCAGTGTTCTAAATATGGATTCAATTGATAACGAGTGACAATTCCCACTGCATAATAGATGTCCAGCCTCGTACATAACATGGCATACATGAGACTTCCAACTACTGAAACATAGGAAACATTTCTCATATATTCTTCCTCTTTAGGTCTCTTAGAACATTGTTCCTTGGAGAGGACAATTTCATATCAGGCCGGTACTTGACCTTTCTTGGAATTCTCAATAGAGAATCTCTCCAGCACTTTATCAATATAAGATGCCTAAGAAAGTGCCAAGTGCTTGTTCTTTCTATCCCTTAGGATTTGAATGCCTAGAACATAGCTCGCCTCTCCCAAATCTTTCATTTAGAATTTCTCAGCTAACGACTTCGTTATCTTTGACAAAGTTTCTACATCATTCCTAATGAGTAAAATATCGTCAACATAAAAAAGAAAACCACTATCTTATCTTTGATATAATTATAAACACAGGTTTCGTCAACATTTTTTTCGAAGTCATAAGATTTTATAATCTCATCAAATGTAAGATTCTAAGATCTAGATGCTTGCATTAATCCATAAACGAGCAACTTGCATGCTTTTTGATATTACCATTTTGTACAAACCCTTCTGGTTGCATCATATAGATGCTTTCTTCAAAAGAGTCATTCATAAAAGTTGTATTGACGTCCATTTGACATATCTCTTAGTCAAAACTAGCGGCTATGGACAAAATGATGTGAATGAATTTTAGCATAACCACAGAGAAGAATGTCTCTTAATAATCGACTTTCTCCCTTTGTGTAGAGCCATTGACTACTAATCGCGCCTTAAAAATCTCTACTTTCCCATCTACACCCCTTTTCTTCTTGAAGATTCATTTAGATCCAATGGTCCTAACATCTTCGGGTGGATCTACAAATTCCCATACGGAATTGGAATACGTAGATTCCATTTCATGGTTCATGGCATCTTGTCATTTCTCATTTTCAAGATCATCCATTGCTTCTTTATAAGATAATGGATCATCATTATCAGTGTCTAACACTAGGACATGTGCTTCTAGTCTGTATCGAATGGGCTGTCTCACAACACTCTCCCTACAATATTGCACCGAAGTTTCTTTTACAAGAACTGTGATTTATATGGTTTGTCATTTATCAGTAAAATTGAAGGTGGTCTAATCTCATCAGTCGTTAATTCCTTGAGAACTACTTTGCTATGAGGTTTGTAGTTTTGCATATAGTCATGCTTAAGGAATGTTGTGTTTATCAATACAAACACCTTTTGATCATTGTGACTATAAAAGTACTCACATCTAGTCTCTAAAGCATAGCCTATGAATATGCATACCTCGGATCTCGAGTCTAATTTTCCAGTCTTGGGTCTAAGAATGTGAGCTGACACCCGCATATACAAAAATGGCGCAAACTATGTTTGGAGCCATTCTATAACTCTAAAGGCGTCTTGTTTACAGACTTAGAGGGCACTACATTCAAAATGTAAGTTATCGTGTGTAGTGTATATCCCCAAAATGTAAGTGACAGTGATGAGTAGGTTAACATCGACCTAATCATATCCAATAAGGTTTGGTTTCTCCTCTCTACAATACCATTATGCTCTGGTGTTCCAGGTGCTGTGAGCTAGGATAGGGATTCCACACTCCATCAACCAGCTTTATTGACGAATCAAGCATCTACAAAGAAGAACATACACGGTTAGTGGCTCCTAAATCAAGTACCCATGATGACAAATCATATTCCACTAAGCAAGCTTCAAGTACAAGTAAATCATATCTACCTTTCTCTTCTAATGACCTTCAACCCCACAGTGGAAACATTTTCCTTTGGGCTTGCTATCTTTCTTGATCTTCTTGGCTTTTGGCGATGTATTGGCTTTCTTCCCTTTCTTGTTCTTACATTTGCCCTTATCATTGATCTTCTTCCTCTTGTTACTTTTAACAGTGGAAGAAGGCTTTTGCTCGACAACATTTGTCTCGCCCTATTTGATCGTTCTAAGGTCGAGTGACTTAAAAGTCTGTAGCTTATTCAACAATTGAATCATGTTGAATTGTAACTTATTCATAATATAGTTGGTCGTGAACACAGAAAAAACTAGTGTGAACGACTCAAGTATAATGCTAACTTGAGTTCGCTCATCAATGGTCACCACATGTACATCATTCATGCTCACAAGCATGTAGCATTTCGCCTTATTGTTTGATATGATCCAAGCATCATATTTGTCCCTAACATTCTTAGGGGCATTAACAGTAGGCTCCTCAAGATATTCCTTAGTAAGGACGGACTTATGGTTCCCACAAATCAGCATTAAGTTCATATTTGATTTCTAATGTACGAAATTATCACCATTCAATTTTCAAGTGCGAGTAAAGTAATAACAGGGTTGCCCATGATATACATAATAATGATAACTGAAATTTAAAACATACAAAATTCAATATAATTAATAAATATCTAGAATTCAAAAATAAACGTGATGCATGAATGAAACATAATAAACACACAAATTTAACATTTATAATCACGATAAAACAACCCAAAGATTAATGTGCTGCCATAGGGTCAGTCAGATTAACCTTAGTATGTCTATGAGACATTCTCATCATTATTAATTAAAACTTAAAATATATCATATTTTCTCTTTTAACAATAAGGTATTGCTTGTTCGATCAAGTCACAACTATCCACATGCAAGCATAATTGTGTCTTTGTGAGTGTAACCTATCATTTCAGATTTCATGACTTCATTTATAATACGTCGCCTTACAGTCGGTCAAAATTAGACTACATCACTTCCTCCTATCTTCTTCAGAAGTTCAACATTGGTTTTGGTACAGCTAAAAACCTTCCTTAGGGGGATGGAAACAAAGCCATCTCGAGACCCTTACTGTACCTCACAATGTTGTACTAATAATGGAGACTGTAGGTTACATTGACATGTCAACTTTCTCCCACTCACTATTTTAAGATTATGTGTTTCTATTTTAACTAATTAATTAATTCTAGATTAATTATTAATTAAAATAATAACCCTATGAATATTTAATAATCATTTATGCCAATCTTATTGGTCTAAGTTCATTTAACCTTCTAAAGTGCCTAAGTCATAATTAGGTGAACTTAGATTAGCTAATTAATTATATTCATCAAATTTTAATAAAATTCTTTTACTAAAATCGGTTATCCTAAGGTTACTATAGCTCTTAGTGTGATGTGATTATCAAGTTTTAACTAATTAAAATCTAGTAGTTTACATGCTATTGATTTAAAAAAACAATACATATAAACATATTAGGACAATCCTAATAATTCATGTTTCTACTATTGAGATGCATGATCAAGTAAAACTGTGTGAGATTTTCATGTATGGCATGTGATAGACTAATGCATGGTCATGTTATCAAATATAACAATTAAAACAAATATTTAACAAATTAAATAAAATAATAATGGACCGAGTGACTATTGGGTATTTCTAAAATATAACCCTTGAAGTAAAGAAATTAAGTTATAAGCGGACTTCAAAAATACATATTTCCTAAATATTGTCTTCTCCTCTTGATACACATCTTCATAATCTTCAAGCTTGGGACAAAACACTATTTAATTAAGAAAAACTATTTTTCTTAAACAAAATTAATTTTTATAATTATCCCTTTAAAATTAGTTGAATTTGAATTAGTCAAATAAACATTTTATTTGATTTAGTCAAATTTGGGTCAAACTCAATCAAGCTATTATTTTCTAATTTTCATAAAATTAAAAATATTTAGTTTAAAATTACATTAGCTTAAAAATTTAAAAAGGATAATAGATATAGATAGGGTTATCTCAACAACTATATAGTGATAGAGTTGGTTGGTATCAGTGTTTTTACGAAACTTTATCAAATGCGACAACAATTGCCACCAATGATAGGACTCTCCTACTGCCGCCTATCACTGCTGGCCAGCCATAGCCGCTGGCGCTGATTTTTCCGGCGACGTTGTTAGAACAGTAAATTCTAGCGACATTGGCGGTAATCCAGAATCGGCAGCGCCAGTGTCGGAAATCCAATTTATGATGTCGGCGCCGGAATTCTAAAAGAATTCCTATTTATTTTCTTTTTCTTTCGTCATTCGTCTCGTGCGACGAACAAAAATTATAAAAATTTCTACGCCCTAAAACGGCTTACACAAGATCTAAGGAAAAAAATTAAAGAACAAAGTCTAACCCAGTAATCTACATACAATTAACGATCCATTATTTTCCATACATTCAAAAAATATAACCATTCATTCATTCATACATATATCATATTATATGAATAATGCAAGAAAACTCACACGACATTTAAAATATAAATATATAATGACCGCTCTGATACCATTTGTTGGAAAACGCAACGCAGGCGCAGGGGAAGCACTTTAAAAAAATTTAATAAAAACAAATCTTTTCCGATAACAAGAAAAATAAGCGCGACGCTACTATAACAAAAAAACTTTTTATTGAAACACTTTTCAGTAAGTCAGGATCCATAATATATTTATTAAACCTAAAACATACAAGGTTATGAATCATATACCTCTTGTAGTCTTAATCAACCGTCCTTCCAAAATTGATCGATCATCCGTCCCACGAAACCGTTCCAACGATCAGTAAACTCTGAGATCCACACCAAGATCTTCCAAGTCAATCATCAATGTATTATGATGTGTGTGGGCACGTAGAATATTACAAAGACATTTTTATGTCTCTAGATTTTTTCAACACATGAGATCTAGAGATCTACTGAGAATGATTTTTGTGAAACAATTCTTTAAAAAACGTGATGATTATTCTTTTAGAGATTTGATTAACTATTAATCATAAAGAAAATCACTCTAAGCAATTGTGTTCATAACTCAATTCTCTGATTGATCAACTTTGGTCATTCGAATAAAATTTGTATCTTATTCTAGATAATGACGTATCAGATAGTTAGGGATAATTTAAAATTAAATATTTATTAATAATTTCATTATCTAATTTTACAAATCAGATATTCTGTCTCACTTATCGATAATTATTTTTATATATTAATTCTGAAAAATACACACACACACACACACATATATATAATTTAATTAATTAATCACACATAATTATGTACTTGCCCTAAAATAAAAATTCATTTACAAGTCAGTATTTTTCTCACATCCTGAAATATTCACACTCTAGACTGCGTAGCATAGAGGTTAGGGACCATGGACCTATAATACTAAGCTGCAATAAATCAAATTATTAATTAAACTCTTTAATTAAATAATCTTATTTATTAATTCTATTATTACTCCACTATAAATGTGGAAGTGAACTCTTAGTGATTATAGAATGTATTTAGAGAGTATTCTCATGTAGTTTACTCATATAATCAATTCATGTAGTTATGTCCTCCAATTAATGGTTCGTAAATTAGAAATGGTCAAAATTATGAATTTACCCTTCTAATTAGCTATTGATGATTAAGTACCATTAATCCACTAGTGAATGGCTAATTTAAAATTTTATTATAAATTTGAGCTCAATAACCTTTCAGTTCCAAAATTAACACTTAAGGGAATCAATATACGATCCGTTAGGAAAGCTTGAATTTCAAATCTTGTAAGATCATGTTCCCGGCCTTCCATATCACTGAATCTTCAAAATAAAAGTACTAGCCTGTTTTACAAACAAACCTTAACAAATGAATCAAAAAATTCAGTAGACATGTATAAGAGTTCATGAGTACTCAGGATTCAGATTGATCTAGATATGATAGCTGAATTGATGTGTATTAAATAAAAACCACACGGTCATATATAATCTCATAATATATAGTACATTCACGAAGGTGTCTATCCGCATCAATGATCCAGATCTAGATCACACGCATTCATAATACTTAGTGAACCGTATTAGCGATCATTCATTAAAGATTCTATACTTTTAATATATTTTTTATTCATTATCTATGATCTTAATACTCTCATACTAATATAAGATCATAGCTCATTAATGAATATGGAATTTTAAGATATTTATATAAATTATTCAATAATAATTTAAAAGAACAATTATAAGAAAAATGTAATCCTCATTAAATTTCATATCAAAATATCAATACGCATGCTTTATGGCATAACCCCCAACATTATGAAATTTTATGTTGTTTCTAACTACCATAACAACAATACTTCTCTGCTTAAAAATTGATATTGTTTCACTTATGAAAAAATGGTATTGATGCATATAATACACACACACACATAGAATGCAGTACAAGGACATTGTACCAGAATAAGATTCCCCGTCTGGACCAGTATTCCTTCTTCAAAGACATTGTACTAGAATAAGAATGCAGTACAAAGACATTGTACCAAAATAAGATTCCCCGTCTTGATATAGAAATGAGATCTTCAATGTGATTACCAGAATAAGATTCCCCGTCTTAAGAGGGTGCTCAATACAAAATTGTGGGATAAAGGGATGAACCCCAATTTAACAAAACTTATTAAAATGATTAAGACTCACACACATGCATGTCTTGATTCTCTTCCACCCCCATCAGGAAATCCATTTGTGATGGCACAAACAGAACTCTTTACCTGACTTTCTAACCCACGAATACTTGCAGGGTTCATGAACAGAAATCATGGCCAAGGCCGAGGCAGGGGAAATCCCTATATAACAGAATTCCCAAGCTTGAACACAAGCTTAAGCAGTAATCCTAACAATACACAAGAGGCTTCTTCTAGTAAATTTGTTAAAGATGTCCTTCTTATACCAAAAAAGATATCCTTCTTATACCAGAACAATATATATTCAACAGTATGACTGAGGAGATTATTCTCTTCATTAAAACAGCAAATGTGAAATGGATGTCAGATCCATGAGAAATTAAGAAACACTACTTATCAACTCAACAATTTCCCACTCATTTCGACTAGTATCGCTACATATTTGAAGCTATTGTGCTTGAAATAGAAGCCATGGAAACTAAGCATACTCTCCATGACCCCAACAGAACGTCCAACCCTATTTCTTTCAGTAAGGCTACTACCCAGAATATTATGCCTATTGGCCAATGGGGACTCCATCCTCATACAACCGGAAGTCTCGACAGCAACAACCAAGAAACAAAATATAGTTATTGAGATTACATTTATTCATTTACCTATGTTTTTTATTATCAGAATCCAGTCCACAACCATACGTGGTTCGTCAGGATTTGTCCCGACGTCCTAAAAAATGAGTTACACTCCTGGTTTCTTGTTTGGTGGTATAAATTTGGTATCACTCTAGATGCCTTACCATCAATAGTTCAAGATGCATTCAAAGAATAACAAGCTGCCTACTCCCCCATACCAGTCAACAAAGATATCTTCATGTCAAAATTAGTAGCTCATTTTATTATCAGATTCAGCATCCTATGGATATGGAAATGGGATCTTCAATGTGATTACCAGAACAAGATTCCCTGTCTTAAGAGGGTGTTCTATACGAAATGGTGGGATAAGGGGATGAACCCCAATTTAACAGAACTTATTAAAATGATCAAGACTCACACACATGCATGTCTTGGTTATCTTCCAAAGGCTTTTCCATCCCCATTAAGAAATCCTTTTGTTATGGCACGAATTGAATTAACAAAGAAATTTCCTGATTTATTAGATAACGAATTGATTATCAAAACTATGGACTATATGAAAGAACAATTTCTATAGTCCATAGCTCTAGAAGATGCTTTGATGAAAACAACTTGTAGTCATTCAGGCCAGGATGATAATGAGTTCAGTATTTTAGCTGGTGAAAGTCAAGATCCAGATCCTTCTATTGAAGATTTTTTGGAATCTTACCAGAATAATCTCAGACAAGCTGGGCAAGGACAAGGACAGGAAGGGAAAAAAAGTGGCCTGGTCTGTAAAATTAAGCATAGTTTTCTGGGTTTTTGTTAAAATATTGATACTAGGTTGACCTAGATCAAGATCATTCATTTGTTCCAATAACTGGATTCTGTTAACATGTTGCAATTCTTGCTATTGCAACAAGGTTTATTCTGATCAAAAGATGAATCTAAATCGGAAGTATATATCTCTGCTAATTTATTCTCTGAACTAGATTCTGAAGAGGAATTTGTCAGAGATGCAATTAAGGATCTGCTGTTGGGTTTCCTCATCTAAGGACATCTCATGGAGCTTCTTTTTGAGTTTGCACTTATTAGCACAGTGCCCTTTAGTACTAAATATGTAGCACTTAACTTCTGACTTGTCCTTCTTGGGATTAGGTTTTCGTTTGCTAGGTTTTCTTCTATAAACTTCTTGAAAGTTAGGCTTGTAAGCTTTTCTGGAATGGACCTTTTATATTTCTTATAAGGTTTAGGGTTTCTAGAAGTTGAGGGGTACTGGATTTTGGTGTCATAGGTGAACTGATCACAAAATTCACCTAATTCTTTATGGTTGGATAGGTTTTGATTTTTCATAATTTGTTGGAGTTTCATATCATTGCAAAGGTCAAAGACATTGGACCTTTAACTAAACAGAATAATTATACTAACACTGTCCTCCAAATCGTAGGCAACCAACTCACCCGTATCGAGGAACATATTGACAAAATACAAGATAAAATTGAAGAGCAACAGGACAAAGGTCCAGATAAACCTAAACCTAATAATCTTCAACCCGTCACTATCAAATCTCCTCTTGAAGTTCATGATTTTAAGTTAAAATCCATCAAGAGGATGCTTGATAGTGACAGGTTGAAGGTAATAGGTGTAGGTTCATATGGACCTTTGTCCTATTGCTCTTCAAATTTATCATGTATTTTGTCGACATGTTCCTCAATACGGGTGAGTTGGTTACCTACGGGTTGGAGGAAAATGTTAGTATAATTATTCTGTTTGGTTAAAGGTACAATGTCTTTGACCTTTAAGGTTTCTTGCTGAATGGAATGTTCAAACTCAATGAGGTAATATATATCTTCGTTTTCAAAAACCCTTAACTAGTTGTCTTTCTAGTACTAGTTATAGGAGTATTTCCCCCTATAATATTGATTTTCTAGAATCTTCTAGACCTTCTACAACTAAGTCTATCAATACGGATCAAATACCTAAAACTCACATTAGAGGTATACACATATCAAAAATTCAGATACCTCATGCGATTTTTGAAACAGATAGACCCCACATTAGAAGGCCCAATAACCCAATAGCTAGTGATATGCAATTTTATATTTGATGGATTTTACACCTAATAGTGAATTACGTAAGCATTTTAACTAGAAATTTATGCATGACAAATATTAGGAATTTAGATTATGGTATTTTAGATCACATACTCCCAAACAGTTAAAACCCTTAAAGACCAGTATTATTACCACCTTAAACCAGACGCTCAAATCTTTCCGAGAATGGTATTATGATTTTTTCCATAAAGTACATATTCTTGATAAAGATCAGATAAATGTTTTAATAGGAGATTCAAGGTTAAAAGCATCAATCTATGATTTCGTCAACAGTTGATTGATGATGTGGCAGTAAAAAATGTCTATTTACCTAAAGTTTGAAAAAAATGATATTTCTTAAAATTGGTTTTCAAAACTTATCTATTTAGTGCAATTATTTTTCTTCAAATCGAGAGCTATTTGGTAGAAGCTTTTGGGGCAGACCATGGTGAGTGATTGCCATTAACTCAGGGTTGGATTGAGCTTTAGGCTAAGTATGGTCAAGATGTTATATTGGAGAAAAATACTTATTTAGAGAGGTAGTCCATTTTTAAAACATAAGTAAGAGAATAACAAAAAAAAGTTATATTTCAAGGATATCAAGTTCATGTCCATGCAAACAACAACACTCAAACTACAAAGAAATTATACCAGTACATATTTCACTTGCGATATTTTTTTGGTATATTATATTACACCCCAATACAAAGACAAAGGTCCGGATACACCTAAACCTATTAACCTTCAACCTGTCACTATCAAGCCTCCTCTTGAAGTTCATGATTTTGAGTTAAAATCCACCAAGAAAGAGGAAAACTTTATGGCCACTCTTATTGGAAGAATAAGAGACTTGAAGATCAGTGAACTCGAATCATCAGGACAAAAATCTCTTAACCAGATTAATATGATGGACCATGGTGATTCATCTCTACCTGCAACTGATGGTGAAAAGGATGAGTATACTCTTTCCTAAATTCATGATATACAAAAAAACTTTGGTGATAGTATCAACAATCTTTCTTACTCTAAGTCTACCTAACGTATGGCTTTACACGGACCTGATAGGTATTATTATCCTAGACCTACTCCACATGACATTTTGTATGAAGAAGATTTCCTTCATACTCATAAATCTTACCATGGGAAAACTATCTATGAATGTAACATAGATGGTAAAACTGAATATCATATTTTTGAAGGTATACACCACATGATGATGTATGCATCTGTTTGTAAACAAAATGAGAATTTCGATCATCAAATTGTTAGATTTCTTGTCAATGACTCTACCGGCATTCTAAAATGATGGTGGGATAATTGTCTCACTCAACTTCAACGCAATGGTGTATGATGGCTTGTGCCTATGTATAGCAAGCATCTCCGTTTTGGTTTCAGCTTGAGTAAAAAGATTTATATTAATCTTAAAAGCATTTAAGATTTCATCACGTTGAAGTTGAGTGAGACAATTTTCCCACCATCCTTTTAGAATGTCGGTAAAGCCATCGACAAGAATTCTGGCAATTTGATTATTGGAATTCTCATTTTGTTTACAAACATATGCATACAACATCATATGGTGTATGCCTTCGAAAATATGATATTTAGTTTTACCATCTATGTTCCATTCATTAGATAGTTTTTCCATGATACGATTTGTGAGTATGAAGGAAATCTTCTTCATACAAAATGTCTTGTGGTTATTTTTTCATATAGCCCATAGCTTTGATAATCAATTTGTTATATGTTAAATTAGGAAATTTCTTTTTTAATTATGTTTGTGCCATAACAAATGGATTTCCTGATAGGACTGAAAGATCCTTTGGAAAAGAATCAAGACATGTGTGTGTATGAGTCTTGATCATTTTAATAAGTTCTGTTAAATTGGAGTTCATCCATTTATCCCACCATTTTGTATAGAACACCTTCTTAAGACGGGGAATCTTATTATGGTAATCACATTGAAGATCCCATTTCCATATCCATATGATGCTGAATCTTATTATAAAATGAGATTTCTGGTGTAATGGTTCAAGGTTGAGAGAACCTTTAGGTGGATTTTGAAAAGCATCGCAAGTGGGGGAGATCTTGGAAGGTACTCATAGCCATGCGAAATAATTTTAAGTTCTAAAACTTTAGAAAGATTACCGTCAAAGGGAGAAACACTCGGATTAGGATAAATATTAAAATAAATAGGCCCATGGGATAAGCTAGTTTCAGTAGCTCCCATGAGAGATGCTTTCCAATTAAGGCATCGTCCATCACAGAGAGTATACTAGATACTGGTATTTTGACCAAGTAAGGTCAAAGGCTTAAAAGTTATTTGAACAAGTCATACATGCACATACTTGTATTTCTGCATGAAAGGATACAAGTCGTGAATATGTAACAGATAAACAATATCATCATTACTCTATAGAGGTATAGCATGCTCAAAAATTTAAAATGATTTTTCTACTGGTAAATCAAAAGTTCCATTGCAGTAGTTATTGAAGAAGGATTATCCCTTGTAATGATATGAAACTCTAGCATATTATGAAAAATCAAATCTTATCCGACCGTAAAGAATTAAGTAAATTTTGTGATCATTTCGCCTATGACACCAAAATCCAGTACCCCTCAACTTCCAGAAACCCTAAACCTTATAAGAAATATAAAAGGTTCCATTCCAGAAAAGCTCCCAAGCTTAACTTTCAAGAAGTTTACAGAAGAAAACCTAGCAAAAGAAAACCTAATCCCAAGAAGAACAAGTCGGAAGATAAGTGCTACAGATGTGGTACTAAAGGGCACTATGCTAATAAGTGCAAACTCAAACAGAATCTCCATGAGATGGCCTTAGATGAGGAAACCCAACAGTAGATCCTTATTTGCATCTCTGACAAAGACGATTCCTCTTCAGAATCTAGTTCAGAGAATGAATCTGCAGCGATTTTCCAAATACTTTTTAGAATAGGAAAAAACATATTATCTCTCTTGCTTACCATAAGGATTTTGATGAAAAATATATTCCGACTAAATCTAGGCCTAGCCAGATGAAAAAGTAATATTTAGAAATGTGCAAAATAGAAAGTGAATCCCTTTTACAGAAAAACCTAATTAGACCTAGCCACTCTCCTTGGAGTTACACTGCATTCTATGGTTATATACAAGATATTTCTTGGATATTCAAACTAAAAAAATTAAAGAAATTTTGATACTGGAAGGAACTTTCTTCATCATGCCTGACAGATTTCAAAAAAGTCATACGTATATAGTAGAGTCTTTAACTAAAAGAATCAGTATCACTTTCAAAAAACATGTGAAAATGATGAATGGTTCAATAATAGAAGTCTTCGGCTAAAAAATCGACCCTTAAGGCCCAAATCAAAAAGGGGTCTTCTAATCCTAACCAAGTCCAATCAACAATACTTGGGTCCATCAGACCCAAGTACTTTGTATTTTAAAATCCAAGTTATTTTGTATTTGTTTGAAAAACAAAGCATATGGGGAAAGGATGCCTCAATTGGTCAGGGTTTGTAAACTTTTGAAAATAAATTAAGACATTGCTATAAATCAATTAGGAAAAGTTCCAAGGTAAGACTATGAATGGAACAATATTTTAAGAACCAATTCGGAAGTCAATTTTAAAATTGTTATCAAAATTAAAAACCCAAAAGTGAGAAAAATCACTATTTTGATGCCAAAAAATCATGTGTCATGCATCAACATAGTCTATTTAAAAGTATTTTGAAACTTGAAGTATAGATTTTCAATCTTGTATAGTTATGATCTTGAGGATAAAGAAAGAATGGTAAATGATTATTTCCTCAGAATTTTTTATTTGGCTAATTTTTATGGATTCTGTTTTTAAGAAAATGTCTCTGTAGAAATTGAGATTTTTGTTATTTTATCCAGGGACATAATGAAATTTAGGAATGAAATGGATTTTGTTCTATTTGTGTTAGATCCTTTAAATGAGAAAATGGAGGTTCAATATGAAATAGATTTTCGTTGTGCATTATTTGAAAATGTGAAATTAGTTGGTCAAGTGATTAAACATTTAAGGATTGAGCATTTGAGAAGGGGTCAAATTGTTTGACCAGAGTTGGATCATCTGTTAATAATGATCAAGATCTTAGGATTCAACAATTAGAACAAGAATTAAAAATTTAAAATTTAAAACTTAAAAGCATAGCCACAAGTTCCCAAGTTAGTCACTAGTTTTTGATAATAAGTCTGAACAATCTGACGAAGCTCAATCACCTACTACATCAGATTTCCAAGGAACCATACCTCCAGCTAATATTGAGCCTCCATTTGCTCATCTAAAGGATCCAACAAGGAACCATACCTCCAGTTAATATTGAGCCTCGACAACTCTTAGTCCTGAATATAAGCACTTTGAGCCTAGAATATAAACCAGATTGGAAAAGTTTGACCCAACACAATGATGACCTAGCTAATCTCGATAGATGTGATAGGTTCAAATAAAAATATAATATGGATCAAAGAAAAATTATACTTGCTGAATGGAAGACGTTCATGCAAAAAACACAAATTTGACATATTTTTCCTTGATTATATCGAAGATATTTACAAACCAAATAATAGGGCAATTCCCAAACCTAAAGAAGAATCTAATGAACCCTTCGAAATTTATTATGAAAAATTCTTGGTGATAGAATACTTAAAAAATTAAAAATTTTGGGAGACAATATCTCATAATCAGATAGATTTAGGTAAGAATCCACCTATGAATCAATAACACTTCATGAATCTTCAAATAATATTGAGGAACCATCTAAAAATTTAGAAATTAAATCATCTTAAGGTTATTGACCAAGGTAGTATCTCTGAATTAGATAACCATAGGTTAGAATCTACCTATAAATCTTCCACAATCAATGAACTTTCAAATATTAATAAAATTGAAGAAACATTAAAGAAATTAGATACTAATGAATCATCCTATTCTGCTAGGATTGTTAACCAAGATAATCATTCAGAATTCAAAATTAAATCTAAAAAAATCTTAATTAATCACAAATATTCTTTAATCACTACTTCTCCTTTCAAGATTTCAAAAGAAGAAGAACTTAATAAAAAAATAGTTGAACAACTCAATTACACAAATCAAAGTCTAATTACAATAGGTAAACAATTAGACAAAATTGAGAATAAGGTTGATTCTTATTTTATTTCCTGTTTTAATTTTTTAATTCTTTTATTTCAAATTTAATATTTTTAATTTCTTATTGAAGTTCTTGTAAAGTAACTTCTTTTTTTTTCTTTAACTTTGTTGAATTTATCAAGCGTTTGTGAAAGACTTACAATATTGTTATTATTAGACTTAGTATTTTCTTTCTTTAGAACTATTTTCCTAAGTATTTCTAAGTGTTCTTGTTTTAATTTTGGATTTTCAATTTTACTAATTAGATCTAAAAATAGATGTTCTTGTTCTTCATTTTTATTTAAAATATTTATTTTTTTACAACAACTATCCCTACACCCCATGGAGATGTTAGGAGAATCACTGTCAGAACTCGAAGAGATATATTCAGAGGATTCAGGGGATTCGAATTCTCCTAAATCTTCATTACTATTCTCATAGTATTATATTGACTCTGTGATTCTAAACAATTTCTGTTTATCTTCAAAGTTTTTTAATTGATAAATTTTATTTTTATCTTGAAAAGTATTTGAAAACACTTAAATTTTTTATTATGACCACGTTTAAAACACTTAAAATTTATTAATAAATTTTTTATTGAATTTTATTCTAGAATAACTTTTATTCTTAGAGAAATTTTTGTCAGAATTTCTATTCTTGGAGAAATATTCGTTAAAATTTGTATGCTTCTTTTTGTGGTATTGTCTCTTATAAGGCTTAGGATTCCTTCTAGGGTTTAAATGGGAATTTCTTCCTATTTTCCTGGGAATGAGCAATAGAGGACAAACCATATTGCTCGCAGGAATTATCTAATTCATATTTAGCAGTTTCTTTTATAATTTGTTTATTGATTTTTATATCAGTACACATTTTAAACCTTCCTTATATTATTGTACCATAGGTGAGACTATTATAGTCTATATTACGTAGGTTATTAATAAGGACTGTTCTAATTTTGTATGTGAACAAATTGGATAATTTATTAATGGATTTTTCTTTCTAGAAGGGTTGATTACTATCATACATTGTTATTACTTTGGACAAAAATATTTTTTTTTGTACCAGTGGAAATCACTTAAGGTTGGACACTTAAGATTAGTCAACTGTTCATGGATGCGCGAAGTAATATTACTTGGTGTTCTAATGAAGTGCTCAATTATTGTGTAAATGAGTGTATTGATGGCATCAGACATTGTTTCATGATCCTCTGCATGGGTTTCGTTCAGCATCAATCTTACCTGCTGAGAGAATGATATTTTTGGATTCTTCTGTAAGATGTTTTTCCCACCAAGAATGAAGTATTCCTATGAATCCCGTGACTAAAAGATTGATTAACTTGTATTGATGCAAACCGTGTGTGGTGATGTAACTGGTAGCTACTATTGGCATGTGCTGCAACTTGTTGAGAATTTTCTGTTTAGAAAGTCCATGAATATTCCATTCATATGATTTCTTCGTAGACATAGAAAATTGATTAACTAAAGAATTTTCAGAAATTTGGATATCAGGAGGAATTGGTTTTTATGCCATTTCCTTTCCAATTTATTAATTTCTAAATTTCTAAGCGATTTCTCAATATTATTAATGTTTGAAGATTCAGTTTTTGTGGATGATTCATAGGCAGATTCTGGCCTATGCATTTCTAAATCTAAATTATTATACTGATTAATTACCTTCAATTCTTGAAGTATATTATCAATAATCTTTTCAAATTTAATTTAAGATGATTCTAAATTTTTAAATCATTCATCAATATTATCAATTTTTTAAGATTCACTTATTGTGGATGACTCATAGGGGACTCTGATCTATGACTTTCTGAATCTAAATAAATAAATATATATATATATATATATTATATACATGTGTTGAGAAAATGAAGAAGAAATATTACGAAAGAGGAGGAAGAAGAATGTTTTGTTTCAAAACAAGTTTCTCTCAAAATCGTTAAGAGTGAAAACAAGTTCTAAGAAGCAAGTGGGAGAAGGCAGCCTATTTATAGCTGATTATTTGACAACTAGTACAATTATTGCAGAAAAATATAATTATTACAAAGATTCCTCGATAATTGCTATCTTAGTCTTAATGTCCTAATTCTTGGAGGTCATGATTGTCATTTGTCATTGTGAGTATTGATGTATAATGGAGAGTGTCATTATTGTCGTCCTTTGATAATTGATATCTTGAATGTTGTGCCTTGATTATTGATTGAAGAAATCATCACGGCTGTTGCATTCTGCGGGAGACCATCATGATACATCTCGATTCTTTTGATTTTTTGTTTATTCAAACATTGGGCAGAGAGTGAGATTAAATAAAAATAATTATTCAATTAAGCAATTAAGTAAAAATAGTAATAAGAACTAGTCATAAAGGCGGTGAAGAATAATAATTAGGCAGATATCAATTTAAATAATAAAATACCCTATCAGGTTTGGCTATGATACCAAAAGAGGTGGAATTACATATAGTTTAAAGTATTTAAAGACTGGGTATTAAGATGCAAGAATTCAAACAACAAAAAGTAAAATTTTTATTTGAAGTAAGATTCGAAACCTACAAGATTGATAAAAATTAATTGGTAACGCTTAATTATTGCTCCCGCTCGCTAATTAATGTTGAAGAAAAAGAAGAAGGTTTACAAAGAGGAGGAAGAAAGATTGCTTTGTTCTTAAAACCAGTTTCTCTCAAAATTATTAGGAGTGAAAACAAGTTTGAGGAACAAATGGGATATGACAACCTATTTATAAGTAAGGAGAGTGGAGTTCACCGAGACCATCACTTGTCTGTACTATTCTATTCTATCAAAGTAAAAACATTTTACATTTCTACTTTTGACTAAGAACAATAAAAATCATAAATAGTTGCATAATTATTCGACAACTAGTTCAATTATTACAGAAGAAGATAAAATGCAAATTTTCCTTGATAATTGTAATCTTGGACTTTGCGACTTCATTATTATTTTGTCATGATTATTTTCTTTGGAAAGTCATTGTGACTATTATTGTATGTTGAAGTCCTTGATAATTGCTATCTTGAATTTGTGTGCTTTGATTATTGATTTTGGAGAAGTCATTATTGCTTGTCTTGAAGATCATTATGACCGTTGCATTATGCTAGAAAGTCATTATTTTCAAACTTCTTGATTTTTTGAATATTTCAATATTGACATTTTTCCAACGACAAATTCTCCTATTCATTGATTGATCCGAATTTATTCATCATTATTGAGATTGATATCTTGAAATAGATCATAAATCCATTTTGGTAAAATTTGACCCTTTTGGGTACTTTGGTCCTTCAATTGCCGAGAGGTTACATTTCTGGATGATTGGGGTTTTGGAGTAGGTGACTTGGCTCTGCAGATGATTCAGAGTCAGATTTATCATTGTCTTCCAAAAAGAGAAGCATTTTTTGGATTAATTCTTGTTTCAATTCTGATCTAGGCTTAGTAACGTTTGATTTTCCCTTCAAGGAGGGTTTGGATTCGTGTTTGAATTTTTTGAATGGATTTAAACTGGATGGTTTATTTTGTGGATTTGAGTTAATGGGCTCATTTATTTTTAATGGAGCCTGGGTTAAAGGGTTTGCTAATTTTAGGCTAGGATGGACATTTGCAAATTCGTGGTTGATGAAGGCATTATTTTCTGGATACTAAATTTATCCCACCATTTAACATAATATTGTCTGGTGAGGATTCATTCTTCAATTGAATATTTCGACTTGAGGATCTAATGTATTTTGTATTTATTTTAAAAATAAAGTATTTGGGAAAATAAGACCTCAATTGGTCAGGGCTTGTAAACTTTTGAAAATAAATTGAAATATTGATGTAAAACAATTGGAAAAAGTTCTAAGATAGGACCATGGATGGACCACCATCTTAAGAACCATTTTGAAAAATTAATTTTAAAATTCTTATCAAAATTTTAAAACCATGAATGAGGGAAATCACTATTTTGATGCAGAAAAATCATGTCCCAAGTATCAATATAGTCAAAATAATTATATTACTTTTTTATTTAAAAGAACTTTTAAGACCTGAAGGATGGGCTTTCCAATCCTCCATGTTTATAATTCTAAGAATATAGAAAGAATGATAGATTATATTTTCTTCAGAATTTATAATTGGGCTAATGTTAATCTCTAAGAGAATGTTTCTGTAGAAACTGAGATTTTTGTCTCTGTGGCCAAGGACAAAGTGGAAATCAGGAAGGAAGCGAGCTCTTGCTATTTCAGCAGGATCTTTCAAATAGAGGCTCAATATGAAATAAATTTTTATTAAGCGTTTTCCTGAAATAAGGAGATGATTTTTGTATTCTGTGATTAGTTGATTAACCAATTGTGGGTCAAAAGGTTTGGAGACTGAGAATGGGTCAAATTGGTTGACCATGACTGATTGGTAGTTGGGTCTGATGGACCTAAGTATTGTTAATTGAGCTTGGTTAGGAGTAGAAGACTCCTATTTGATTTAGGCCTTAAGGACCAATTATTGAGTCGAACACTCTTCTATAATTAAATCATTCATCATTCTTACATGATTTTTGAATGTGATATTGATTTTTTTTGTAAGGATTCCACAACATGCCTATGACCTTTCTGAAATTCGTCAGGCATGACGAAGAAAGTTCCTTCCAACATAAAAAATTCTTTGATTGTTTTGTTTGGAAATTCAATATGAAAGAGATTTTTACTTCTTCAATGTGATTTTTAATTATAATGAGGGAAAGTAATTGACAAGTTTCATGCTCTTTCCCAAGAGCATATATTTTTTTAATTATTTTGACATGATGTTGAGGCTTGAAGCAATATACCATGTTGATTTGTGAATTTCTTTATTAGTGATTTTGGGTATATTCCATATCTATGATCTACTTGATCATCTGTTGTGTATTCAATATGTTCTTCGTTGATTATGCATGATACTATATTCATTGTAGAACTACTACTACAAAAAGAATTACTTCTAAATAATCTACTCATTGCTCAATAACTAAATTATTCTAATGATTAAAAATTTAATATATATTGATACCCTAACCTGATATGACTTTTACAACCTCCTATGAAATCGACTCTTCTCTCATTTGCCTCTACAACTTTCATATCCTCAGAATTTACGTATCTGGTCTTACTAGGGTGCCTAAAGCAAACCAAATAGAAACTGATACGTCAGATTCACAGATTAGAAAATCAAAGATTATAGAGAAATAAAAAAGTATAAAAATAACCTGCCACTTGGACAGAGAGTGAAATTAAATAAAAATAACTATGCAAGTAAGCAATTAAGTAACAATAGTAACAATAACCAACCATAAAGGCGGTGAAGAACAATAATTAAACAGATATTAATTTAAACAGTAAAATACACTACCAGGTTTGGCAATAATTCAAACAACATATATATATAATATAATATACATAAACACATACATAGATATATACATGCATTATTCTTTTCTACAAAAGTAAAAATATTTTACATTTCTACTTTTGACTAATTAAAGTAAAATGATAGAAATTTACCTAATTATTTGACAACTAGTACAATAATTGCAGAAAAGACATATTACAAAGATTCATTGATAATTGTAATCTTGGACTTTGCGTCTTCATTATTGCTTTGCATTTATTGTTGTCTTCGAAAATGGCATTGTGACCATTGTTGTTTATTTGAGTCCTTGATAATTGCTATCTTGAATTCTTATGCTTTGATTGTTGATTTTTGGGGAAGTCATCATTGTTCATCTTGATGGTTATCATGACTATTTGCATTGTGCTGGAGAGTCATCATGATATATCTTTATTTTTTATTTCTTGATTATATCAGCACTGACATTTTGCAAATGACAAATTCTTCTATTCATTCACTGATTGATCTGAATTTATTCATTATCACTGAGATTCATATTATCAAATGGGTCTTATGAATCTTGAAATGTATTATAAGTCTATTTAGTAAAATTCGACCCTTTTGGGTACTTTGGTCCTTCAATTGTTGAGGGATAGCCTTTCTGAATGATTGGGCCTTTTGGATTTCTGGTTTAGTTGGGTAACTTGAATGTATAGATGATTCAGAGTCGAAATTATTATTGTCTAAAAGGAGAAACATTTTCTGGATTAATTATTGCTTCAATTTAGATTTAGATTTTGTGACTTTTGATTCACCCTTTGAAGAGGGTCTTGATTCGGGTTTAGATTCTTTGGATGAACTAGATGATTTAGTTTGTGGATCTGGATTAATGAGCTCATTAATTTTTAATGGAGCCTGAGGAGAAGGAATAACCAATTTTAATTGAGGATTTGTAAATTCATGGTTAATGGAGGCAATAATTTTCTGAGTATTGAATTTATCCCAACATTTAACATAATATTGTCTGGTAGGGATTTTACCTTCGATTGAGTATTGCCACTTTAGGATCCAATGTATTTTGTATTTATTTGAAAAATAGAGTATTTAGGAAAAGGAGACCTCAATTGGTGAGGGCTTGTAAACCTTTAAAAATAAATTAAAATATTATTGTAAATCAACTGGAAAAGTTCTAAAACAGGATCATGAATGGACCACCATCTTAAGAACCAATTTGAAAAACTAGTTTTGAGATTTTTATCAAAATTTGAAAACCACGAATGTGAAAAATCCTATTTTGATGCAGGAAAATCATGTGCCAAACATCAATATAGTCAAAATAATTGTATTATTTTTTATTTAAAAATATTTTTGAAAGCTGAAGGATTGACTTTCCAATCCTCCATGGTTATGATTCTCAGAATGTAAAAGGAATGATAGAGGATATATTTCCTTAAGAACTTTTGATTGTGCTAATCTTTATGCATTTTATTTCTAAGAGAATGTCTCTGTAAAAACTGAGATTTTTGTCATTGTATCTAGGGACATAATGGAATTCGGGAATGAAATGGGCTTTGGCAAGTCTTTAAATTGCTCAGAGTGATATTTCCCTGTGATATTATTATTAGATTTAGTATTTTCTTTCTTTTGAATTATCTTTCTAAGTCTTTCAAGGTATTCTTATTTAATTAAGAATTTTCAATTTTATTCATTAAATCTAATAATAGATTTTCTTGTTCTTCATTTTTATTTAATATATTAATATTTTAATGACAACAACTATCCCTGCACCCCAAATAGATGTTAAGAGAATCACTGTGAGAACTTGAAGAATTTGATTCGTCAAATTCAGGGAATTTAAATTCTCCTCAATCTTCATTACTACTTTCATAGTAATCTATTGATTCTATGATTCTAATAGTTATTGTTTATCTTCGTCAGAGATTTTTAATTGATTAATTTTATTTTTTACTTGGCAAGTGTTGGAAAAATGACTGTTTTGGCCACATTTAAAACACTTAATTTTACTTTTAACAATTTTTTTATTGAATTTTCTTCTTGAATAATTTTTATTTTTAAAAAAGTATTTATCAATTTTGTTGTTGAACTTTTTACTATAAGGTTAATAAATTCTTTTACGATTTAGATGAGAATTTTTCCTATTTTTTTAGAAGGAGCAATAGCAGATAATCCATATTGCTCACAGAAATTGTCTAATTCATATTTGATAGTTTTCTTTTACTTTTTAATTTGTTTATTAATATTTATATCTACACATATTCTTAGACCTTCTTTCTGTATTGTGGTGATAATTGTACCGTAGATGAGACTATTATAATCTATATTTCATAGGTCATCACTAAGGACTGTTCTAATTTTATGGGCAAATAAATTTGATAAGTCATTTATGAATTTTTCTTTCCAAAAGGGCCAATTACTATCATTCCTAGACATTACTCTGGACAAAAATATACTATTGTACGAGTCAAAATTACTTAGAGTAGGACACCTAATATTGGTTAATTGGTCATGGATATGCGACGTAACATTACTTGGCATTCCATGAAATATTCAATTATTGCGTAAATAAGTCTATTGATGGCATCAGGCATTGTCCCCTGATCTTCTCCAATAAGTGAGGTTCCTTCAGCATGAATCTTTATTGTTGAAATGATAGCATTTTTGGATTCTTCAGTGAGATACTTTCCCCACCAGGAATGAAGCCTTCATATGAATCTTGTAACTAAAAGCTTTATTACCTCATTGTGAGGTAAATTATGCGTGGTAATGTAACTGTTGACTATCATAGTCAGGTACTGTAATTTGTTGAGGAATTCTTATTCTGAAAGTTCATCAATATTCTATTCATATAATTAATTTGTAAAGAACAAAAAATTGATTGATTAAAGAAGATTTAATAATTTGAATAACTAGAGGAATATGCTCTTTATACCAATTTCTTTCTAATTTATTAATTTCTATATTTTTAAATTTTTTTTCAATATTATGAATGTTTAATGATTTACGGATTATTGATGATTCATTGGTAGAATCTGACCGATGACTTTCTGAATCAGAGCTACTGTTTGGTTAATTATTTTAACAGAAATATATGACTGAACATATTTATTCTTCAATTCTTAAATCATTTTATCAATCTTTTTATTGAGGGGAACAATATTCAAAGTAGTTTTATCTAAAAGATTTATTAAAAGAGTTTCTTTCAAGGATTCATTAGGTTTAGCTTCATAAAGATCATCAACTTTATTTTCAATTCTGTCACTACAACAAATAAGGGTTTTACCCATGAAAGTTTTAGCCACCAAATAAAATTTGTCGCTAAAACAAGTCTTTAGTGACCAAATATTTTATTAGTCGCTAAAGATTGCCTATCACAAAAGAGTCATTTTTTTTGTCACTTTTACCGACGAATTCTAGTCTTGGTCACAAAAAGCTTTGGCTTTAGTGATGAATATATAATTTAGTCGCATTTGCCTTGGCTTTAAATTGCGTATAATTTAAGACTTAAAGGCATAGCCACAACTTCTCAAGTTAGTCAGCCAATATTTGATAATAAGATTAAACAATCTGATGAAACTGAATCTCCAATTGAATCTGATTTCCAATAGCCTTACCTTATGTCAATTCCCAACTTTTAGTTTAAAATTTAGGCACCCTACGCCAAGAATACAAACCTAATTGGGAGGATTTAAGCCAACATATGAATGACCCATTTAATCTCAATAGACATAATAGGTTCAGAGAGATATAATATGGGTCAAAGAAAAATCATCCTTGCTAAATGGAAGACGTTCATGAAAGAATTTAGATTTGATATGTTTTTTCCTTGATTATATCGAGTATATTTATGAAAAGAATATTAAAGTAATTTCTGAGATCAAACGAGTCAAGGAAGACTCCAGTGTGGTGTCTGCTAGTCAATCCCCACCAGAAAAAATTATAATTAATCATAAAAGTTTTTAATCGATGCTTCTCCTTTTAAAATTTCAAAGGAAGAAGAACCAAATAAAAAGGTTGTTGAATAACTAAATTACACTAATCAAAGTTTAATAATAATAGGAAAATAACTAGACAAAAGTGAAAATAAGGTTAATGATCTTCATGAACTCAAACCTAATGAATCTCTGAAAAAACTCCTTTAATAAATCTTTAAGATAAAACTAATTTGAATATTGTTCCCCTTAGTAAAAAATTGATAAAATGCTTCAAGACGTGAAGAATGAATCTATTGAGTCATCTTCTTTTATTAAGGTTATTAAAAAGACAGTAGTTCTGAATCAGAAAGTGATAGGTCAGATTCCACCCATGAATCATCCAAAATTCATGAATCTTCAAACATTCATAATATTGAAGAAACATTCAAAAATTTAGAAATTAATAAATTGGAAAGGAAGTAGCATAAAAAGCTTATTCCCACAGATATTCAAAAACCTGAATCTTCTTAAATTAATCAATTTTCTGTTTCTGCAAAAAAAATTATATGAATGAAATATTGATGGGCTTTCAGAACAGGAGTCCTCAACAAATTACAGCACATGGGTGTGGTAACCAACAGCTACATCACCACACACAATTTGCCTCATAATGAGGTAATAAAATTTTTAGTTACAAGATTCACAATGTGGGAGAAACATCTTACTGAAGAATATAAAAATACCATCCATACAGCAATAAAGACTGATACTGAAAGAACCCCAGTCCTTGTAGAGGATCAGGAAACGATGCATGGTGCCATTAATACCCTCTTCTACACAATAATTGAGCATTTCATTTGAACTCCAAGTAATGTTACTTCGCGTATCCATGACCAATTAACCAATTTTAGGTGTTCTACCCTAAGTGATTTTGATTGGTACAAAAACATATTTTTGTCCAGAGTAATGTCTAGGGATAATAGTAATCATCCATGAATCTAGTGAACTAGGAGAACCTAGTGAATTACCGATTTCACATAATGAGGTTGAAGAACCTATTGTCAACAACCAATATGATGATAACTTCATCCAAATCTTTAATCACATCAAAATAAAAAGATGGCACATAATGGTCAGAATAGTAATTCAAGATTTTGATTTCACTACAATGGCTCTTATTGATTTAAGAGCTGATTTGAACTGTATGCATGAATGACTCATTCCCACCAAGTACTTCAAGAAAACAAAAGAATTTTTGTCCTCAGCCAATGGTACTATAATGCATATCAATTATGAAATCTCTAAAGTTCATATTTGCCAAGACAATGTATATTTTCAAACATCATTTGTCTTAGTAAAAAGTATGACAGATAAAATTATTTTAGGTTTACCATTCATTTCTCTATTGTATCCTTTTACAATAGAGCGCGGTGAGATAATCACCTATCTCATGGATAAACGTGTCAAATTCAAATATCTTTCATTTTCTCACAATGAGAAATTGAAAGCATTAAAATAAAAATTTGTTTACAAAACTATAAATTTAATTTTTTGTAAAGAAAAATAATTAAGTTTTCTACAAAATGAAATAAAATTCAAAATATTTAAAGAACAACTTCAAAATCCTGCACTTCAAAAGCAAATTAAAATCTTTGAACAGAAAATTTGTAAAGAATTATGGGCTGACATTTCCAATGCTTTCTGACATAGAAAGCACCATACTGTCAGCCTGCCTTACATTAAGGGATTTGATGAAAAGAATATCACAACAAGGCATGGCTAATTCAGATGAATTCTGAAATGCTTGAGTTCTGTAAGAAGGAATTGCAAAATTGCTCGATAAAAATATTATTAGAATGAGCAAATCTCATTGATCTTGCTCGGCCTTTTATGTCCAAAAGGCCAGCAAAATTGAACGATGAGTTCCTCGATTAGTAATTAATTACAAGCCCCTTAACAATGTTTTGGATGGATAATATATCCAATACCAAATAAAATGAACTTGGGCTTAAGCAACAAACTTGGAGACGCTGTTGTATTATTGAAGTTTGACATGAAATCTGGATTCTGGCAAATCCAGATAAGTGAAAATGACAAATACAAAACTACATTTGTATTTTCATTTGGCTATTACGAGTGGAACGTAATGCCTTTTGGTCTTAAAAATGCTCCAAGTGAATTCCAGAATATAATGAATGCAATCTTTAATCAATTTACTGATTTCTCAATTATTTACATTGATGATGTTATCATTTTCTCTAGATCAATAGAACAACATTGTAAACACCTTAAATTTTTTGTTAGGATAATAAAGCAAAATGGTTTAGTTATCGCTGCAACTAAAATCAAATTATATCAATCTAAGATCAGATTTCTAAGATTTGAAATACATAACTCCATAATTAAACTAATTGATCGAGTCATATAATTTACTTATAAATTTCCCAATGAAATCCTTGATAAAACCCAATTGCAAAGATTTTAAGGGTCATTGAATTGCATATATGATTTTTATAAAAATTTGAGAATTGATTGCAAGCCTCTCTTCGAAAGGCTTAAAAAACCCCCATCCATGGACAACTGTCCATACCAATTTAATTAAGAAAATTAAAACTCATGTTAAGACACTTCCTTGTCTTAGCATCCCTACTAATAATTCTTTTAAAAGTGTCCAAACTAATGCCTTCGAGTTAGATATGGAGGTATCTTATTACAAAAAATCTTTCCTAAATCACCAAAACAAATTGTCAGATTTACATCCGGAACTTGAACTCAATCTCAAGTTAATTATAGCACTATTAAGAAAGAAATTTTAGCTATTGTTTTATGTATTAAAAAAATTCAAGATAATTTATTGAATAAAAAGTTTCTTTTAAAAATTGATTTCAAATCTGCAAAACAAGTTTTGGAAAAAGATGTAAAAAATATTGTTTCCAAACAAATTTTTGCCAGATGGCAGTCTATCCTTAGCATTTGTTTACTTTGATATTGAATTTATTCAAGGCATTAATAATACAATTCTTTACTTCCTTACTAATGAATTCTTGCAGAGTCGTCAAGATGGAGTCCATGCCCCAAGCCTCAAAAGCTGGGATCAAAGGGGAGTCTTCGACTCCACAATTGTCCCTTAATACCCGAATTAAAGAGGAATCTTCTAGTCCTAAATAAACCTAATTAATAATACTTGGGTCCATCAGACCCAACTACCAATCAACACTGGTCAACCATTTTGACTCATTCTCAATTGCTAAACCTTTTGACCCACAATTAGTCAATCAACTAATTACAAAATACAGAATATCATCCCCATATTTCAGAAAAAATCCCCGACAAAATTCTCTTTCATATTGAGCCCTTATTCGCTTATTTGAAAGATCCTGCTGAAATAGTAAAATCTCATTTCCTTCTAGTTTTTGACTTTTTCCCTGGTCACAAGAACAAAAGTCTCAGTTTCTATAGAGATATTCTTTTAGAAACAAAGTCTGTTAATATTATTAGCCCAATAAAAAGTTCTGAATGAAGGATTCTCTATCATTCATTCTATATTCTCAAATAATAATCGTTGAAGAATGGAAAGCCCATCATTTTGGTCTCAAAATACTTTTACATAAATATTTTGACTATATTAATGCGTGACACATGATTTGCCGCATCAAAATAGTAATTTTTCTCACTCTTGGATTTTGAATTTTGATAAAAATTTTAAAATTAAATTTCCAAAATGGTTCTTAAGATGGTGGAGCCCTGTCTTATAACCATTTCTAATTGAATTTGAACAAAGTTTTAATTTATTTCTAAAATTGTACAAACCCTCACTAATTGAGGTTTTTTTCCACAATTACTCTGCTTTAAAATTAAATATAAAATACCCTGGATCTTGAAGTGCCAGTCTTCAGTTGAAAAGAAATCCTCACAGAAAATACTACGTTAAATAGTTGGATAATTCAATACCCAAAAAATAATTGTCTATATCAACCATGACTTTACCAATATCCACCCTCGGTTAGAATTGGACAATCATTCTCCTCAGGCTCCATTAAAAATTAATGAGTCCGTTAATCCAGATTCATAAATAAAATCATCCAGATCATTCAAAGAATCTAAACCCGAATCAAAACCTTATTTAAAGGGAAATTCCAAGGCTACAAAATCAAAATCTAAATTGAAGCAAGCATTAATCCAAAAAATGATTCTCCTCCTAAAAGACAATAACAATTTTGACTCTGAATCATCCGTTGAGTCAAATCACCAAATTAAACCAAATATTTAGAAAGGTAAATCATCCAAAGCTTTTCCTCAGTAATTGAAGGATAAAAATAAATTACAGGGCCGCGCCCTACCAGAATGGGCCTACGACGCCTTCCAAGACTCATAAGACCAATTCAACAGTATTAATCTAGTGAAGATGAATAAATAAAAACAATCTACCTTTGACAAAATGCCAATGTTAAAATCAAAGAATCAAGTAATTTGAAGATATATGCTGATGACTCTCCAACACAATGCAAACAGTCATGATAACCATCAAGATGAACAATTATGACTTCCCAAAAAATTAACAATCAAAGCACAATAACCCAATATAGCAATTATTAAGGACTCCAATATACAATAATAGTCACAATGACTTTTTCGAAGACAACAAACATGGCAAAGCAATAATGAAGACGCAAAGTTCAAGATTACAATTATCATTGATTTTTTGTAATTTGTTTTTCTGTAATTATTGTGCTAGTTGTCAAATAATTGGGCAACTATTTGTCATTTTTCTTTAATTAGTCAAAAGCAAAAATGTAAAATGTTTTTATTTCTGTAGAAAGATAGTGCAGGTAAGTGATAGATTCCTGGTAAACTCCACTTTTCTTGCCTAAAAATAGGCTGCCCTCTCCCATTTGTTTCTGAGAACTTATTTTTCACTCTTAACAATTTTGAGAGAAAACTTGTTTTGAAAACAAAGCAAACAAATTTTCTTCAATACTTGTAAGTTTTAATCTTACTTCAAATACTATTTTTACTTTTTGTTGTTGTTTGAATTCTTACTTCTCTAATACCCGGTCTTTAATTACTAAAGTATATGCAATTCCACCTCTTTTGGTATCATGTATTTTACTATTTACTTAATCAGTCTGCATAATTATTATTCTTCACCGCCACTTTTGGTATCAGTATTTGCTTATATGGTATTTTAATTAAGTAATTTAACCTTACTTCAATTACTTAAATTATACGCAATATTTTACTATTTGCTTATATAGTATATATATGTATGTATATACATGTATATATATACTATATGTGTGTGTATTATATACATATATACATGTATATCATATATACACAATTATATCTTTCTTTTTTTCTCTCCATTAAATATTTCTCTTTTTCTAAAATGAGTGAGAAAGAGAGAGAGGGAAATATTTTAGGGGAGAGAGAAGAATGTATAAGCGCGCGTTCAAAATCAAATGAATAGTCCGAATGCAACATGACTCCAATAGAAGAATGTATCCGGCTCATGAACACATTTAAGAGATTTTAGCTTCTAGTTATAACTTCTTCACTTTAGTGTACCAACAGGAGAGGTTTTGTTCTCCTTATCAAAGTTGTTGAGCTTTGACTCATATCAGTTTGGTATAAATGTGATAAAAAGTGAGCTTTGACTCTTTTTGCTCATTGAATTTTTTAAATGAATCTGGGTCGTTGAAATCTGAGCTCAACAACCTAAACGTAACATGATTCTTTCATGATCTTCTGACAAGAGGGATGCTGATTTGAAGTTTTGGATTTAAGTCTATCAAATAAAATTAATATAACTTAAAAGAGATAAACATGCACATTTTGGTTAAGCCATTGACGTCAATTTTGGAAATGGTGATCTTAGTGGAAAAATTAATTAGTGCTGAATTAACATACTATTGTAACACGTATTACCCAACCGTTCTGGGTCACAGGCTGCATAATTATTGTTGATATATATTTCATGTTGGATATTTTTAGAAAGAATAATTAGGGACTAACCTCTATGATCGATGACAGTCTCGCAATCGTGAATAAGGCCGTTAAAGTGATGACTTTCCATGTCAGCTGTCTTAGAAGATTAATAACAACCTTAAGATTCAAGAACGACTTGGTGAACACGAAGTTGTCATGTAAGATTCAACGTTTCCTTATTGCTTCAAAGTTCAGCCACAGTATTAGAAGCATGACCAATATACCTAAGATGTCATTTTGTATAAGATTGTGAGTAGATAATTTCTGGAATAAGATTATTGGACTATAATTGTGGGAATGTATATGCCTGAAAAGTTAAAGATTATTTTGTTTGTTAACACTTAGAAATGTTCTGATTTAATGGTGAGAGTGTTAGATTACTTTGTTTGTTTTGATGGAATAGGCAAACGAATGTTTTAGACAGTATTGTCAAATTTCAATTTCACCATTGGACTAAAAAATACTTATGAATAATAATTACTTAATTTATAATAAGATGACCAACATAAGTAATAACAAAAATATAGATTTTACCCATGGATATTTTTCGTATATACTTATTAATTTTTCGACCAAACCATTATATTATGATAAGTTGTGTAGATTTTCATCAAATATTGTCCATACAATTGAATCAATACCGCTCCAACTGTATTAATGTAGTATCAAATTTATAATATAAGATAATAATTCTTATAAGAAAAATACCCATGATTTTCAATTCAATAATCAGAATTATAGTACTAAAATAAATTTCTATCAAATTTCAATCATGATATTAAGTAAAATTCAATTTATAGTTAGTCTAATATCAAAGCATGTAAACATAATATATCTGATAAGATATGCAAAAAAAAAAGGATTCTAAATCCAATTACTACATTTCCATACACATATGTTGATTGTATTTACATGTGACTTGTCAAAAGATATGGACAAAACACTCATGTGCATATCATAAATGTAACAACAAAATATTTACCCTTGTGCACATCATACATGACATAACAGTTCATCTATGTGCACGACAAAAAAAACTACACCTATTAATTATTTTAGGTAACATTACTTATATTATACATATCAAAATAGATTTTGAAGGCTTCATCATGAAATCCATTTTCTATGATTTCATATTATCTAGTAAACCTTGCAAAACAAACTCCTTTTTGAAAGGCGCAGGCAGAGCAAAGAAATAATGAGTTTGATCATGATCTTTCACAATCAACTTTCCTGCTTGTACCTTCTCGGCATCTGTTAGTCCATCTATTTTCATTATTTCATCAAATATATGGGAAATTCTATTAGCACTATCAACTTCATGTTGAAAACACTTTACCAACTTGCCTATATTGTCATTTGTGTTTGAGAAGAATGTCTCAAGTTGTTTGACCATGTTAGTTAGTGTCTCGACCAATATATCATCATCTCCAGCCTTTTTCTTAGATTTTTTGTTGGTACAAATGTTGAAGGAATTTGAGAAGAAAATGTTGAAAAAAAAGTTGGAGTTTGACAAGTAGAGCATGTAACATCTGCTTCTTCAAATCTCGTTGCAAGATCTGGTACATAAAAGTCACCAACTTTCCAATTAAAATCATATTCATGTTCTATAGCATCAACCATATCTGCAAGACCTTCAACACCAAGTCTAGAAGCTCGATCTTTTCCAAACACCTACCCCAAATCATCAAAATGCCGAAAATGCTTGTTCAGCATGCCTTTTACATTTGGATGGCTCTGCAATGTATATCATTCAGAAAACACCATATTAACCGACAATTATCATTCAGAAATAGAACTAACAAACAAGTTATTAGCCCCCCCAAATAATATAAATAGAACTAACAAACAAGTTATCAGCCCCCCCAAACAATATAAATAGAACTAACAAACAAGTTATATATGCTTATATGCATTCAGAAAAGATCATATTAACAAACAGAACTAACAAACAAGTTATCACAAAAAAAACAATATAAATTGAACTAACAAACAAGTGCATATGCTTATATGCATTCAAAAAGTACCATATTAACCCAAAGTTATCATTCAGAAAACACCATATCAACAAATAAAACTAACAAACAAGTTTCAGCCCTCCAAAACAATATAAATAGAACTAACAAACAAGTGCATATACTTATATGCATTCAGGAAACACCATATTAACGCACAACTATCAGCCCCCCCAAACAATAGACTAGCTTGGTCAGAATTATTAATATTATCACATTTTGAATAGTTCATAAAATAAATAAAGAACTCATACCTTAACCTAGTTATCAAATACATCTTTAGCAGCGAACAAACACTTTGCAGTGGCATCCCATCCAAAACCGCTACAGTTTGGTCCTAGCATCTCTGCTATAGTAGTATATTGCTTCTTCAACAACTTGAACCGAGATTCAATATGTGGTTAGGCTTGAAGGCCACACCCAGGGATTCTTTCTTCCATCCACTTCTCAAGTTGTTGCAGAAACCAGCTTTGAAAGTTTCATTATGAACTCGCCAAGTCCCAACTTTTACTAACTTCACTAAGCACTCCACCGGCTTCGTATCCTCATATTCGGTCCATTGACGTTTCTTCTTCCCAGTAACTTTTGCTTGCTCATTTTGATCTATTCCTACACATATATGGGTCTAACTCAATAGCTTAAAAACTCATTTATAATTAAATTGTATAAAATGAACATAAATACTCAAACTGTACACATCATAATGAAGAACTGCTCATTTTAATATTACCAAATAAAATGATTTTCAAATAAAAGTCTTACAAGTCCAAAAGATGAAGTACTAACATAAGTGAATTCAAACACAAACAAGCAACCTAATGACTTAATTTCTAGTGAAAAATCAATTTCTTCATTGGTCCACTCTTCAAACATCTCTTTTGCCAAGTTGTCCCTCCAAGTAGTCCAAATATTTGATGGTACTACTGTAGGTTATATGTTGGCTCTCAACAAATTGTTCATTAACATAATCATTTTAAAACTCAAAAGGATCCGTAGATATTTCACGTAAAATCAAATTATGAAGGAGGCAACATGCCATAATAGTCCTACATTGAGTTTTAACGGGGTAATAAGATTTCCCTCTAAGTATTGTCTAACGACCCTTTAAAACCCAAAAGCCCTTTCAATGACATTTCTCATCGAGGAATGCCTCATGTTGAAGAATTCTTCAGGAGTAGTTAGTTGATGTCCTTCCCTCCAATCATTCAAATGGTATCGCCGTCCTCTATATGGTGTCAAGAAACCTTCACCATTGGTATATCCAGCATCACATAAGTAGTAATATCTTATTATCGGGACAACTGATTAGGGACATATATAGTTAAGAAAATAAAATGGATCAATCTCTTGCTGATGCTAACAATTACCTTGGGGGTACCTTAAACCCATTTGTTTTAGATAAAGCATCACGAATAACTCTAGAGTCTGCTGCTAAACCCTCCCATCCTGGTAAGACATAAATAAACTGTAAATTTTAAGCGTAAACTCCCAAGACATTAGTTGCAATTTCATTATTTCTTGTATGATACTGAGGTCCATCAACATCACGTACATTGACCTTAATGTAGGTTCCATCTAAAGCTCCTAAACAATTTTGGATTAATAAAATTCCAAATATTACAAACCTTAAAGTTTGGTATGTAAGAAGGAACCAATTTGAAGTGCATATTTGATACCTTGAACCACTTCCATCTTCTATCTGTAGAGTTTTCAAGGATTGGCACTGGTTTTTTCAACAACACATCATGTAGACGTAGCACTGAGTTCAAACCTTTTGTAAAATGCCTACTCACTATTTCACCAGAACGTGCAAAATGTCATCTAGCAATTAGATGTAAGAAGATAACAACCATTTCTTCTACATTCATATTCCTAGTTCCCCTTAATTGACCAACTATCTTAATAAGTTGACATAAAATGGTAAATGTTCTTCTGTCCATTCGCGTGCTTTCAAAACATGCTAAGTCATTTGCAAATATCATTCTATGTAAATTTAGTGTCTTGATACTATCAAATGATATACCATCCCACCCAATTCTACATTTCTTTCTCCTAGAAATGATAGCGACTATCATAATCAGAAATATAATTGTCGACTATTTTAACATCTCCAAGTAGTAAACTAAAATACACATAATCCATCTTTTGGTAGTCAAAGGAATGCAAACCATATCTACAAAATATAGTTGATCAAAGATAGGTACTTGAATCAAGTTTACCCATAGCAACAAACTTAAAGAGCCACAAACTTAAAGAAGTTAAAGAGCCACAAAACGCCAAAAGCCATGAAATCAATATAATATTGAAACGTAAAATAGAAATGAAAGCATTGAGAAAAAAAAGAGCTATACCTCATTGTTAACAAAATCAGCCCAGAAGCTAGCTTGAGCTCTCTAGTAAGGATCAGAAGAAACATCGGAGCTATACCTTACGCCTGCATATATAGCAAAGAAATTAAAAAACCAATCATCATGATATATTAAGTTAAAACTCAAGGTAAATGCATGGACGACATACAAAAATAGTACAAAGAAAAGGGTATTTTTTCTTTTCTTTCTTTTCATTTTCTAGCTTCTTTCATTTCCAGCGTTCAATGTGAGAAAGAAAAGTAAGTTCTTGAAGATGGGAAAATGATGAACAAGTTAAGCGAAGGATTTGAAGCTTGAAGAATGAAAAATAAAGGAAAAACAGGGGAAAAACATGCCAACAATGTGGTTGTTATTAAAGAAATCACTACACTGCAAATCAGACCCATCATATGATCATGACCCAAAATCAAGAGAGCATTTGGGAACAATATTGACAAAAAGATGGAAGATGAGGGTGTTGAGCAGGAAGGTCAGACTTTTCAAGGTCTATAGCAAATCTTTAGGATGTCATCCATAGAAGTAAGAGACACATGAAAAAGCCACCCAATTGCAGCCCTAGATCTATTGAAAATCAATTCTGATTTCAGAAAGTAACTATATCTAAATAGAAAAAAGGAGAGATGAAAAGAAGAATTCTTAATCAGCAAAATACTCGATCAATTTCAGAGATAAGCAGATTTCAACAGAGCTCTAATCAACTATGTCTAAATAGAAAAAAAATAGAGATGAGCCTCAACAAAATACTCAATCGATTACACATTGCAAGCACCTAATCCAATATTTCAACAGAGTTTCATGTTTCTCTCGCTTCTACAGGCCAAAAAACTTGCTTGTCACGAAGCTCTAATCAACTTCATGTTTCTCTCGCTTCTCATAAAGCTCTGTAAAAACTCGCTTCGAGTTTTTGGCATGTACAAAAAATAGGTTTGCAATTTTGTAGAGAGAACATGAAGGTCTCTCTCTCTCTTTGCGAGTGAACACCCAGGGGTCGCTAGAGCTCGTGAGTGAGAGTGAGAGGGAGAAGGGCAGAACGCATAAGAGAAGTGGCTTTTGTTGCCCAGAATGGATTACCCATCGATTTAGAGGGGTTCAAGATACTCTCAATTGAGGGTATCTTTCTATTTCGGTAATGTTCAAACATTCCAAAAAAAAAGTAAACCAAATAAGAGAATCTTAATATCACCCCACTTTCCAGACATATCATCTAAGTGAGACTAGCCAAATAATTTTCTTTAGATTTTTTAATAATGTCACCAATACTATACTGAATTATGTCACTGTATTGTAATGGCGTACATTGATTTTCACATACTAGTTTACACGGTCTGTATCTCGTTATGGCTTTCACATAACAGTTTACACTGGTTTTGAAATTATGATATTTATGTATAGGAAGTGATCAATAACGTTCCACATAGATATCCACTACTACAAATCTAATTTTTAACGACGGACGTCAAAAGACGAGCACGATGAGGTTGATTTTTTTTTTTATAACGGTGTGTAACAATTTCATCATTTTAAAACATATTAATACGAGAGAGTGACATTAAGATGATGGGCCGTTAAAATAAATAATGATCTTCTTTGAATTTAATTACGGGGGATAAAGACCGGTCGTATTTCATGGTAAAACGAATGAAAATGACGGGGACTCACGGGGCCTGGAGTCCCCGTCGTATTTGGCAAAAAGTTTGTACTTTGCTTTCAACTCTTGCTCTCTTTCCCATCTCATTCCCTCTCTCATCCCGCTGTGCCCTAGCCTCCTCTTCTTCATCTCCAGCCTCATGTACGCTGCCTCGCCGCGATTGCCCGCCTACTCTCACCTCAAAGGTTCGCCCTCTCTCTCTCACTGAGTTTCGATTTGGTGTTAGGGCTCGCGCGTGTGTAGTGAAAACCACAATGCGTTGATCATTGATTTAATGCGTACAATAATCAATAACCTCCGATTGTTGTATTCGCAGGTGAGGCTAGGAGCTTGGAGAAATGCTTGGGGGAGGCTTCCATGGGTAACACTTTCCTTGTGCAATGAGGAGATTGTGCCGAGAGCTTCAAGGAATTCAATGCGAACAACATTCGTGGTACCTTCAAGGTTCTCCTCCAAATGGGTGTAGTCTTAATGTTAAGAGGACAAATGTCCGTCATCAAGGTATCTTTCCAGATGCACGTCGTTTAATTTTCCACGAAGTTAATAACTTCTCCAAGAAGTTAATAACCATCTGGGCTTCTCCAAATGATCAAATGTTTTGCCAAAGATTGTTTTCAAATTTGCTTTCTTTTTGCCAAACAGAATTTGGTGTTCTTTTTGGGTTCACGGGTAAGTTGTCTGCTTCTGCCATTGCTCATAAATATTAAAGAAATTACAAAAAAATAGCCCTAAGAGCTAATTGCACCTAAAAGCAGCTACAAAGAAGTGTGTACGACTAATAATCTGACAGATTCTGCACTCTGAAGTCATGACAGGAGAAAAAATTAAATTTAAGACCACTCCCTCAAATAGTTGTGGAAAATAGTTTTGAAATGTAGAGGTTCTTATTAAGGAAGACTCATTAGGTGAGAGCTTTTAGATCAGATCGATTGTCATGGAGACTAAGAGTTTAATTTATCCAATGATGGCATGTCACCAAAACAATCTTTGCAGGCAAGTAGGGATGGTCATTTTGACACATTTTTGGGTGCAATATAGTTTTCGTGTTTTCCTTGTCATAAGTAAAAATTATAATGGCTGGTCATTAAAGGGAAAAAATATCCAGGTTTATCTAGATGTTGCTTTTGAGCTTGTTTCAATTTCTATTCAATTTTTTGGCATTGAGATTCTGAAAATGAGCGTCTTACTATGTTTTCACCCCTCCCTTGGCATCATTGGAAGAATTGTTGCTTTATAGAGTAATCTAGTTATATTTCCCATCTTTAACTTCTCAACTTGCAGGTTTTTGAAAATACAGAGGTTAAAAAGCATGTAGCCTTATCAAACCCATATGGGAAGTGGGTCCTGGAAAAGATGCGCTCTTTGAATCCTGCGAACTTCCTGTCAACAACATTGATGGACAATGATGCTATATTAAGGCACCAACAGTAAGTGTTTGTGTTTCATTTTACTGGATAAGCGATAGGGCCTTTGATTCGTGTATTCCCCTTGTCAAGCTAGACTTTGGTAAAAATGCTAATATGGATCTATTTTAGAAGAGATGAAAGCCTGATATCTTCCACCAGACACTCAATCTTGCATGTAGTTTCTGCTTCATTGAAATAGGGTTTGGTAACAAACCCATGAATGAATGCTTCTTGTGCTGGTTGTGTTATTCTAGAAGCACCTTGATGCAACATAGGATATTATCGACCTAGAGAAAGCAAATATGTTTGGAAGAAATGCTCAAGGTAAATTGTTGTGAATTTTGAATGTTATTCATATTTGTTATTTGATGTCATTAGGGCATTTAGCTACTCCAGTGAGGATGTCCAAATGGTTATTGAGACAATGGCTGCCTAAGGAAAGGAGCCCACATTTTGCAGGGGAGACGATATTCCATTAGCAATATTTAGAGCAATTTGGACCAGTGTTTTCAAAGCGCAAGGCGCACCCCAAGATGATAACCCTCTTGGTCGCCTGGAGACGTGAGGTGTTTGAATGGCGTTGCCTGATCGAAGAGAGGCGCGATTTGATATGTATGTAGAAAAATTAATATTTATAGACTAAACATCAAAATAGATAACAAATCATTAAAGTGGGAAAACAAATAGACAATTTTTATAGTTACTTCGTATATTGTGAGGAGTAGAAGTTTAAAAGTAAAAAATAATAGTTAAAAATATATATTCCCTATTTTCAATTAATATTAGTTGTACTTCATATTGGAACTATAAGTCTATTGTTATCTAATAATAAAATCTTATAAATTTAAAAACACTAAACGGGTAAAAGTAAAAGTTAGTTATCTTCCCCATGAAAGTAAAAACTAGTTGTCTTCCTACTACAACTATCTTCTTATAAAATGAAGTCACCTCATTTACTTGAATTAATCATTGTCTCATTATCTATGGGCCATAGTTTTAATGCATTTAGAGCAATTTAGACTGGTGTTGATTTTGTTACTTTTCTATTATCAAGATGAAGTTTTCTAAGTAACGTGATTCACTGCAATGACTACGAAGAAACTTGGAGGTGATTTGACAAAGGTGAGGAGTTTTCATTCGTCTTAATCACCGAATTATACATTTATATTGGCATTATTGTTTCGCTCATTTAGTTGTATCTTAGTTTATAATGTTATGGAACTCCAGTTTACACTAGGGGGCAAGTAGGTTATATCTAACTCTCATCTGTCAGTTTTATTTGCTATAACTTTTAGGCTTTGACATTTTATGTCGAGAAATATCAGCAATACAAATAATTTTGTTCATTATTGAGTCATTTGATTCTCATTGAGGTCCAACTTTTGGTCATTAATATGTTGACATTTGTATTTAATTAATGATTGTCTGCCAACTCTACCCAATGCTGTGGAATTTCTTTTCTTTAAGAAGTTTTACTTTGTTACTTTCGTGTATCAGCTTTAAAAGCATATGGTATTGTCAAATGCCTTTTTAATGGGCATAACAATTTCTATGCAATTTATGCACTACACTATCCTATTATGTTTAGAAATTATTGCCGCCTCAACCCTGGTTCTTTTGTGGTGTCCAGCAGTTTTCTGAATGTAAAATAATTTTTGTGCAATTTATGCACTACACTATCCTATTATGTTTAGAAATTTATGCTGCCTCAATCCTGGTTCTTTTGTGGTATCCAGCAGTTTTCTGAATTTAAAACAATTCAATGTGCTGCCCTCTTGACCTTTATTATTGCTAACAATTTATCCTGTATTGGAAGTTTCTTTAAGAGCTTTAAGCTCACTCTCAAGAGCGTAAACTTTTTAGTTTCTCAATATGGCGTAGGTAAACACCAAGTAATATTCTTTGGGATCCAATTATTTTATTTTGTTTAAATAAATATCTTTTACAACGGTTAGTCAATGACCCAACGTCAAATATATATCTTTGATGACGGTTAACCTTAAACCGTCATCTTAAATGGGTTTTGCAAGATGATCTGACGACAATTCTTAATTCAACGGTCATAAACAAAAACGGCTGACTATTTATAACGACGGTTTATTATTCCACCTTTGTAAAAAATTCACCTTTTTACATGATGGATAAGTACCCGTCATTAATTATCTTTCACAACGGGTTTTCCCGTCGTTAAAAATAATATTTGTAGTAGTGATCCATGAATTTATAATTTTTGTCATACATGTAGGAGGGGATATTTTAGAAGGATCGAGTACTAAATACTATTATAAACAGCTAAACTAATAACTCTGGACATTTACGGTGTTATAGTTCCATTCAATTAATAAAATAGGTACATGTATTTCTATGTTGTGGCAAAAAATAGAGGAAATGCGACAGTAGAAATAGATAAGCACAACACCGTGCAATTTATCATATTCTCTCTGGTTATCATGAAAATAAGCTTTATTAATTTGAAACTATCTTTACAAATTAAAATATTCTAATATGTATATAGGATTTAAATTTTACAATAAATTATACATACATTGTCGCCATCATATTCTGCCATCGCTACCCATTGGTCCAGTGACACTGAAAGACGCGTACTTGCCCAAAAATGTCTAGATGCTTTAATATGGTAGGACTAAAATAATATTATGTCACAGTAGAAGCAGTCGTCCCATTTTCACCATGACTGCCTTAAAAAAGCCATAGTTGTGCGTCATTTAGGGAAGGACTTGAGCGTTGTACCCCGTTCCCTCTTTTGTTGCCCCCCTTAGCTCTTTTGTTGCGAAAGGTGGTTCGCTTAGTACGACCTGTCAAAATGTCGTGGTGTCGCACATCCCAGAGCGCACCAACAGTGACTAGACGTGTATGGGACCTCATGAACATTAAAATGAGATAGTTAGGGTAATTGCCATTTTTATAACTATTCTAAGGGGCTAGTTACATGGGGCATGTTAAACCTACCACTTATTATTGCCATGTAAGCACTACCATCTATGCAAACAATCCAAGTCACCAGTGTTATCCTTCATTTACATCAGAAGTCAACAAGTAACTCCTCATTGGTTGTCAATGATAAATATAGTAACAAACTCCCTTACAAGGCATCAATGATTAGAGCTAATGTGTAATGTACATCATCGATCATCAATATACAAATAATATTTTCACAATTCTTAGTCTTCTTCTTGGTATCAGAGCGTCTCTCAATCTGTGTTAATGACCTATGTTTCAAGCGTAAAAATAGAGCTTCTTCTTCTTCTTCTAAAAACTCGAATATAACCATGACAAAAATGTTTGTTGTCCAGCCGTCTACATCTGAACCAAACCCACTATTCTTCTTCCCTTTATCTCAAATCATCCATCTGCCTTACCCAACATGTTACCCACAAATATGGTAACATTCGATTAGGCTGGATGGTAATAACTATACATTTTTAGTCCAATGCACAAATGTCACACTCACTCTCCTTAGTAGCTGGTAACTCTCACAGAAGACCAAGTGCCTTTACAACCTCAACTAGCGACTCTGATGATGATGCTTGGTACATTGATAGTGATGCAAATCACCACATCACAGACCTTACAAACTTGTCCATTAAAGGTGATTATAAGGGTAAGTCAAAGGTCATGATTAGAAATGGAAAGCTATTGCATATTACTCATATTGGTAAAAACACTATCTCAATTAGTGAAAAGTTTATTAAACTAACTCTTGATATTAAATATTGTGTCTACCATTTTCTTCCAAAAATCTACTTAACATCTCAAAACTCATTATTGATAACCCTATCACTGTTGAGTTTAACTCTAATTGTTATTTTGTGAAGGATAACACTACGATGAGGGTGCTATTGCAGGGTTTTCTTCATGAAGGATTATACCATTTTCCAGTTAGTCAGTCCACTAGTCCAGTGAAGTCATGGTTAGACAGCAATGCATCTAGTTTCTTAGTGGTTTCTTCTGTAAATAAAGCCTCACTTTGGCACTTATAGACTTGGTCATCCGTATGTTCCTATCATGAGTCAAGTACTTAAGTTTGTAAAAGAGTCACATGTTAGTCATGATGCTTTAGTCTTCTGTGATCCTTGCATGCTAGGAAAGGCTCGTCAGTTTTCGTTTAAACCATCTAATATTAATGTTGTCAAGCCTTTTGATCTTGTTCACACTGATGTTTGGGGGGTTGCACCTTACATTTCCAACTCTGTTTTAGATTTACCTTAGCATTGTTGATGAATGTACAAGATTTACTTGAATTTTTCCTTTAAAATCAAAGTCACAAGTTAAACACACTTTTCTCCATTTTCATGCTTATGTTGAAAGGAAATTTCAAACCAAATTAAAATGTGTTCAAAGTGATTGGGGAGAGTTCAGACCATTATTACATATTTTCACACAACTTAGCATAATTTTTAGCATCCAAGCCCACACGCACATGCACAAAATGGAATAATAGAGATGAAACATAGAGATATCACTAAACAATGGCTTGCCTTACTTGCTCACGCTAAGTTACCTTTTAAATTCTGGTGGGAAGTTTTTTCTACAGCAACCTAACTAAAAATTCTTTCCACCCCCCCATTTTAGCACATAAAACCCTTATGAAATAATGTTCTGTGAAACACCTAATCACAGTCATATAAAGGTTATTGGATGCTCTCGTTTTTCATTTTTAAGACCTTATAACACACATAAGTTTGATTTTCATACTATGAAGTGTGTCCCTTTAAGGTACAGTCCATCATATAAAGGCTACATTTATTTTGAGCCAATCTTAGGGAAAGTGTTTTAGAATTATGTCCACAAATAGGGTATAATAACTATTTATGGTTATTTAGTTATTTATTTGACATTTTGTATTATTGAATTTAATGAATGAATGAAAGATTTTCTATTAATTAAAGTATTTTTAATTTACTCAAGTCTTGAAACTATTGTCAATGTAAGAAGATAAAGATAGATGGGTCTTCCAGACAAACTTTTCTGAAAGGGTTCAGAATGTTATTCACAGTCTTAGAGATCGACTGGGCAATCGAGTCCGACTATGACTGTTAGGTTGAACCATAGGATGTCGGTCTTGGGGCAAGTGAGTGAAGACTCTAACAGTTGACCTAGACATGTTGTGGAACATGTTGAATAGACCAGTAACCAATTAGTTTAGACCAAAGCCGTTTATCTAGCTCTAAATCTAATTGTTACACCTATAAGTGTATTTTCATAATTACCTTAATCCTGAAGTGAATATGAAACTTGACTTAGTTAGTTACAATCCTTGATGTTCCAAATGAGTGAGTTTGATTTGACGGACAATACATCGGCTGTTGGGATTGTGATTCAACTATATTAGAATTGCGTGATTCACATATATGAAAATTCGTGGCGAGATTGCAAATGCAAGAATATCATCTTATGCTTTATTGATGGGTGTATGAATAAATTAACTTGGCCAAGTATTCGATGAAATGAATCGTTGAATAAGACATGATGAACTGTAAGAGACAATTCACTGTTATGTATTTCTTTTTCACAGTCAATAAAGGAGTTGAGGAAATAATAACTAGAAAGGTAAAACGATAATTTTACATCGTGCTCTTATTACTGATATTCACGAAGAATCATATGTTAAAATATTCTGTAGACCATGAAATAAAAGAGTTTATTTACACCAATAGAAAATGTAACGCGCATGAGATGATAGTTGATTCAACATCCGACCTATAATGGAGTCGTACGATGTGATTAAATAGGTCGAGAATTTATGAAGTTAAATTCGTCGAATATTTTAATCCTATAGCTTTATTCATGTGTATACATTCGGTCTCAGGAGTAGCTCATAAAGATAAAAATGAAAACAACACCAGTTAGACAAAAAATGTGTTTTGGACCAAAGTATATTTCCTATACCATATGTGATGAGCGTTGTCACTTAATTAGTGAAGAACAAGTAATAAATGTTCAAATTAATTATTTAGTTATTTTCTAATTATTGGATAATTATTAAATAAAATTAATTAATTAATTGATGAAGATCAATTTAATTTATCAATTTGGATTGATGAATTTCGACACAACATTAACTCTAGGGAGATATGCAATTTTGGCAATAGCAAATATTAGAGGGTGAATTTTTGGTAATTTAACATATAGATGTATATGTGTACATTCTGTAATTATTATATAAAATATGGCAATAAGGTTGCATCCCTAACCCTAACACAGTGTGTGATTACACAGAGCAGAGTAAAACACAGTTTCTCTCCTTCCCCCTAGTTGTCGCCAAAATACACAGAGGAGAAGGAAAAATCTGATTTTTCTTCTCCAATTGTTTTGAGAGCCTACACTCAATTCATGATCAGCATCCGATTGAGATATACTTCTGAATCTTACGAATGATTGTTGGTGTGAAGGTCGATTCGAGGTCTACGAAGAACGAAGAACCCAAAGACAACCAATAGGATTCCAGCAAGTCAGAAATTCTTCGATACAACATAAGGTATAAATTGTTTCTACCTCTATTGAATACGTTTAACTAAGTATGCATAATCGTAAGTATAGTTTTAATATTTAATATGATTAAATGGTTGATATGATTTTTTTTATTTTCTACCAATGAACTGTTCGTGGTTCATTGATTTTTCCTGAAATTTTAAAATTCGATCCAAAAATTGGTATCAGAGCCTTGGTTATTGATTTCGCATATTTATTTATGTATCGTTGGATGTTATGATATTGACATATTATTTTTTATGGTAGATTCAAAATAGTTTTGAATGTGTTTTATGAATAAATCTCGATCTATTGGCTCTAGGCGTTTTATTTTTTGATTTTTGAATTGATGTACACCGAAATTGAGGCATATGATTTTATGTAATTTATTTTCTTGTAAAAGTTATATATTTTTTTTAAATTCCATGTAATCCATCACCGCCTCAGAAATCCACCGCTGCCATCACCGGACGCCATCGCCGACACTGCTGCCATCGCTTGCCATTGTGACCCTGCGTGATGACTATGGTTTGTGAAACTCATTTTTCAGCACTTTTTCATGTTTGTTATAATTAGGAGCCGTTTGTTTCCGGCTTTACGCGTGGTAAAGTTCGTGGTAAACTTATTTTTCAGCACTTTCTCATGTTTGTTACAAATATTCTCATTTGCCATGTTAAACTTATTTAGTCTGATAAAATAACAATCTCACATTACTTTCCCACAAGAATTCACTTTGCCAAATAACTTTGTAATCTTACAACACATCTACACATTTTTCAAAATAACTTTTACTATCCCAAATCCCCATAAAAATACCATTATTTGTTTCAATTATTCCTACTTGATTTTAACATTTTATTTTCTTCAAGACCAAAGCCTCACAAAAGTGTTGTAAAATATCCCGATCATGGTGGAAGCGAAACGGTCATGATACCGAATTTTGAGAATTTTTTTCGTCCTTACTGACTTGTCGGCCAACTCATCTCGGGGTCGTCTCGTGAGAGTAAGATATGAACGTTAATTGAAATGAATGATTTAAAATATTAAGTTTGAATTAAAGATAGATAAACTCTTCATATATATAAAATATAAAATCTAAATGATTAGAATACATGTTAATAATATCAAATATTTTTTTAAATTAAAATTAGTTTCTTCCCTAAAATAAATATTATTCATAAACTATCAATATTAAAAAAAATACTAAGTTTATAAATGAGAATATAACTGGATTGTTTATCACGTTTTATTTTTTGTGTAGAGGACCGGACTCGTCGGATGAAACCACGAAGGGGGTGTCCCTCAATCATTTATATTAAATTTTAAATTGTATTTAACCAAAATAGAAAAATAAAATTACATCATTGTTTTATTTTATTCCTGTGGCAGTACTAAAATTTTTGCTTGTTCTTGTCGGAGCGAAAGGATAATGATAACCATAGTATACATATCTACTGAAGAAAAATATATGTAACGGGAAACCTGTTATGTATTATTAAATATTTCAATGTGTTAATATAAATGATAGTTATTTATATCAGATTTATTTTTATATATGAAAGAGAAAAATTGTATGATAATTAATTTGTGATATCAGAGAATATTTAATCAAACACGACATGAATTATTAAGAATTTTTAGTAGTTGATAATAGAGAATCTCTATACAATTTTGCTATGTAATTTTGAATAATTTTTCATTGAATTTATTTGTACGGTGTAAGTAAACAAATTATTTTAGTTTTTGACGTAGTAAGAGAAAAATAGTTGACTTAATTTTATTGATGGGTTAATAAAATAGTTAATTAATTAGTACGTAAAATAATGTATATATATAAGACATAATATATATTAGAATCTATAAATAATCATTGACAACAATTTAAATATTGATAAAAAAAGAAACTATAAATAATAAATAATTTTATACTTCAATATAATTTTTATAACCTTCTGACTAACTTTATTAAACTTTCGTACACAACTTTACCCAAGTATCTTATATATCAAACAAAGAAATCATATTTTCTGATAATTTTTTTCACTAAACCATGCGTTACCAAACATGATAATCTTAATTTCTTATCATCTAACTTTACCATTTAAACTTTCCCAACAACTTAACTTTTCCAGTATTTTTACTTAACCCGTACCAAATGGCCCCTTAGAGTTTAGGAAGCCTTGTGATGTTTCGCGAAAGCCTTTATCCTGTCTTTTATCTTTTAGATTTTAAATTTTGAATTTTAAACGGATTACATATAATTAAAATTTAAAAGATTATTATCTATTTTATGTTTTATCTTAGTGGTTGTTCGGTACGGGTTAAGTAAGAATGCTGTGAAAATTAAGTTGCTGAGAAAGTTTAAGTCGTAAAGTTAATTGACAAGATATTAAGATTACCATGTTCGGTAACACATGGTTAAGTGAAAAAAGTTATTGGAAAGTATGATTTTCTTGTTTGGTATGTAGGATACTTTGGTAAAGTTGTGTGGAAAAATTTGATAAAATTGTTGGAAAAGTTATATAGATTATATTAAAGTAATAAAATTATTCATTATTTATAATTTCTTTTTCTTATTAACTTTTAATTTATTGTCAATGATTATTTATCAATTCTAATACACATTATGTCTTACACACACACACACATTATATTACGCACTAATTAATTAAATATTTTATTAACCCATCAATAAAATTAAATCAACTATTTTTCTCTTACTACGCCAAAAACTAAAATATTTTTTTTACTTACATTATATAAATAAATTGAATGACACATTATTCAAAATTACATAACAAAATTATATACAGATTCTCTATCAGCAACTACTACAAAATTTTAATAATTCATGCCGTGTTTGATTAAATTTTCTCTGATATCACAAATTAATTGTCATTCAATTTCCTCTTTTATATATGTAAAATAAATCTGATATAAATAATCCTCATTAATATTAACACATTAACTATTTAATAATACATAACAGTTTACCCGTTACATGTACTTTTCTTCAGTACATGTGTATATCATGACTATCAATATCATTCCGCTCCGACAGGAACAAGCAAAATATTCTAGTTTTGCTATAGAGACAAAACAAAACAATGATGTATTTTTTTTATTTTGGTTAAATATAATATAAAATTGAATATAAATGATTGAGGGACTTCCATTCATGGTTTCATCCCACAGGTCTGGCCCTCCACACAAAAATGAGACGTGATAAATAATAAAATTATATTCTCCTTTATAAATTTAGTATTTTTTAAATATTGATAGTTTATGAATAATATTTATTTTAGGGAAGAAATTAATTTTAATTTCAAAAAATAATTGATATTATTAACATGTACTCTAATCATTTAGATTTTAGATTTTGTATATATGAAGAGTTTATCTATCCGTAATTCAAACTTACTAATTTATTTCATTCATTCCAATTAACGTGCATATCTTAATCTCATGAAATGAGTTGGCGGACGAGTCGAAGGGACAAAAAAATCTCAAAATTTGGTCTCATGACTGTTTCGGTTCCATCAGGATCGCAATATTTTACGACACTTTTGTGAGGCTTTGGTCTTGAAGAAAATAAAATATCAAAATCAAGTATGAATAATTGAAACAAATAATGGTATTTTTATGGGGATTTGGAAAAGTACAAGCTATTTTGAAAAATGCGTAGATGTGTTGTAAGATGGAAAAGTTATTTGGTATAGCGGTAGAAAAAGTAATGTGTGATTGTTATTTTATCAGGCTAAATAACTTTACAATGGTAAATGAGAATACTTGTAACAAACATGGAAAAATGCTAGGAAATAAGTTTACCACGAACTTTACCACTCGAAAAGCCAGAAATAAACGGCCCCCTAGAGTCATGATCACCATCGTAGTGACAAAAGAATGGGATATACAATAGTTGGATACTAACAATACATTTCTGCATGGAGAACTCAATGAGAAAGTTTTCATAGAGCAACCCTAAAGGTTTAAGGATCCCATTAAGTCTCAGTGTGTATGCAAGCTGAATAAAGCTCTATATGGGCCCATATACATCCCTATTTCTTAAGTTTTCAAGCAATGGCATACTGCTAGTACCCATTTATGTAGATGATATCTTGAGCACAAGGAGCAACTCTTCTCACAGACAACAACTCAATTGTAAAACTCAGCTCATTTTTCTCTCAAAACATTTAGATCAATCTCATACTTTCTTAGTTTTTAAGCATTCAGAGACTCCACTGGCTTGTACCTCACACAGTCCAAGTATCTAACAGATATTCTCCATAAAACCAACATGTTTCCTGCCAAAAGTAACCCTACACCTATGTCTCTTGCATATAAACTCATTGCCAAAACAACTCCATTCTCATAGCCTACATTATACAGAAGCACAATAGGCTTTCTTCAATGCCCCACATGACAAGGTCAAATATTTCATTCACAGTCAACGAGTTGAGTCAGTTTACATCTTGTTCCACTACTGACCACTAGAAGGCATGTAAAAAACTCCTAAGATACCTAAAAGGCACACAACAACAAGGATTACACTTCTTAACATCTTCATGCGTCAGTCATGAAGGTTATTCTGATGCAAATTAGGCATCCTCTCTAGATGATGTGAAGTCTACTAGTGACTTTTTGTGTTTACCTTGGTGGAAATCCCATTAACCGGAGCTTTAAAAAATAGGATGTCGTGGCAATGTCCATCACATAAACCTACTACTCATTATTTCCAAGTAAGCACCGCCAAGTGTGCAAACAATCCAAGTTAGCAGTGCTCTCCACATTAGAAGCCAACAACCAGCTCCTCATTGGTTGGCAATGATAAATATTAGTAACAAACTCCCTTACAAGACACTCAATGGTTGGAGCTTCTCCTAATCCAATCGCAATGCATCGCTGGATCTCTCTCGTCATTCTCTCGACATTTTCTCATGTGAAACCCCTCTCATGCATGCATGATTATGCAATCTTCTCTAGTAGTATTATTCTTTCAACTTTGTCTTCTAACATAACCATTCTCTCTCTCAATTGTATATATATTAGCCTAGTGTGTAATGCACATCATCGAGCATAGATATGCAAATAATATTTTCACAATTCTTCTTCTCCAACGGGACCTACCTTGATCCTCTGTAAATAGTAAGAGTGTTCAAATTTGTACTAAACTTAAATGAACTGAAAAAATATCATCGGTTCGGTTAGATTTTTAATTATATGTAGTTCGGTTCAATTGAAAATAAAAAGCAGTTTCGGTTCGTTTGGAACTATCATCATTTTTTATCAAAAGGTACATGTATTTAACTAAAAGATTTACACTTATACGGTAGGCATACCTCACGTATACAAGATGCACTATAATGCTAAACTTAGAGCTAGATAGGTAGTAATTACACGCCATACTGCTACAAACAGACAATACACATGATAAACTAACTAGAACAGTTAACCACAATAAACATACAACCCAGAGACCGAGACGCACAGAGGAAACCAAAGAAGAAAAACTAAACCTAATCAGAATACAGCACAAACAACCCAACTATTTTAGCATACTCCATCTAAACTAGCTAAGCACCTCAAGATTAAACCAAAAAGCACGACAATAAACAACGCTAACTAGCCTAATGCAGAAATACTGAACAACCAAATTAAGAGCTGCACAGCGACCAAAACTTGAGAACGGCCAAACAAGTGACCTCACCAGGCAAGCTTCAGCATTGGTAGAACCTGGGAGATGACAACCTCGCCTGGCGTAGAACATAGAACCAGTATAACGAGTAATTCAGATCTGATAGGACCTCTCTTAGTAATCAAGCACGACCAGTGTGTAAATTAAGACCATGTGCAAATCCATAAGATTGAAGAACCAATGAGATATCGCAAGCGGAACAGAGAAGCAGCCAGTCCTCACTCCGATGAGGGGAAGGTCCCAACTTCGGTTGGGTCGGTGGCGACCATATAAGGGAGATCAATTGGTGACCAGCCACAACAAATTGAGCATCAAAATCTTACAGTCACGAAGCCCAGACACCAATTGTCCTGGCAAAGCAGACACAAAGTTGAAAAGAAAACCAGAAAAACTCGCGAATATTACCTCCATGTCTTAATGGCAGAAGCCTCAGTGGAGAGGAGACCACAAAGACCTCTGACTCGAGCCCCCTCCGGTTCTACGGCACATCACTAAGACTAGAGATATGGACGCAAGGAAACAGAGGCCGAACAAGGACCCCGTCACACATTCCTCTAAGCGCCTCCAAAGCTTCACCAGATGTGGAAGAAGAAAGATAAGCCCATCCCTGAACTCCGCGGAGCCAAGGGCTAGGCTCAAGGAACAGCCTGAGAAATAGACCTTAGGTGATGCTGATTTAGGGTTCTATCATATTTATATTTTTAATGATGTAATTTTGAATTGAACCCAACCAAAACTTTACTCCGATAGGAGTTTTTAAAATTTTCTTGTAATTTAATTTGAAGATAATGTTTTATGTTAATATTTTTTTGTTAAACAGGAAAAACGTTTATTTAGAATTATTTTTGAATCATAGAATCGAACCGAATCACTCGACTTGGTTTGGTTTATTTACCGTTTACGAACTGTTTAATATATTACTAAACCATGAACATTGTAAAATGGGCCCCTCTTCCCTCATTAAAGAAGACAAAGAACTTATGTTGATGCATCTTTTTCAGAATTGTTGTGTAGTCAGGTTCGCATGCTCGATGCTATACTTTTGAATATGGTCACCTTCTAAAGTTAAGGAAACCTCATCAGAAAAAAAATGATAGACAAGAAAAAGTCTTTTAGAAAGAAGCAATTAATACAAAATAGTTTTATAATAAATAACAAAACTTGATTCAACTAGTATTTAGTCATAAATGTTTTTTAGAAAGAAGTTAAGAAGTAATGAATATTAGCATTGTACCCTTAAAGCATGTGAATTCTATTTATTATCGAGACATTTATTTGAATAATAATAAAAGTTGTTCTTATATTTACATGGTTCACATTCTTATAAAAGGTACACAAACATAAAGTACTTGGTATATGAGTCATACATAGTTTAGCTCATGAAAATAAGATATTTAGAGTCCATAAACACTTGTAAGTAAGTGACATAGTATGCTATTAACAGAATCTATTTGTGTGATCATAACAATTTAAGTACTTGGTATTTTTAATAGTTTATTAGAGATTTCATAATTTTACTTGAGACATGGAGTATGAAAATTATCTGGTTGATCAGTAGAACAAGATTTGAAACATAAAGAAACAAGATGTGTATTATACAAGTTCAATAGTACTTTATCTAATTATATATAGTACTATATTATTGAGGGGCGAAACCCATAATTGATTATAGGTCGAGGATAATTCTATGAAGTAATATAATATATAATTGAAGTTCAATTATAATTTTATAGTAGAATTAATTGTAATTAATAATTAAGAAAGATCATTTGTTTGGTCAGTAGAGTTTATTAATTATTTAGCCAAGATTATTTTTATCTTCATGTTCTCTAAGGTAGCCTATGGAGTATAAGTATTGTCGTGACCGATAATTAATAGGCACGACATAGATATCCAGTAGTCAACGACTCAGTCCTATTTTGAGTAATGAAAATTATTAATTAAAATTAATTTAATTAACTTTAATGAAACAAAAAAATTTCATCTAGGATTGAACTCTCAATCTTATATGTTGGGTCTTCTCTCAGATTAGGTTTAAGTCTTTTGACACTATTAGTTTAGAGAATAGGTAAATCTTGGAGATGCTCTCTCTAGCCGAAAATGTGAGATATTTTTCTTGAGTGTCCACCCATATGTAAATTGATTGATAATTCACGAAATAGTGAGACAACTTGGGTGTCCTTTCAGGGCCAAACTCAAGCCTCAATGTTGAGGTATACAAACTCAGCAAACCTTATGCGTGTTTCAATATGGGGCAGTTTTTTTTAGCCTCTCCATTTATACAATCAACATTCGTTTACACACACTCTAATTTTAACCATTCTCCAAATCAACAAAAAGTTCTTAAGCAGCCCAATGAGTCTAGAGAGAGAACACAACATCAAGAAAGATGTCTTTTGAACTTAGCACCCTACATATTAGTGAAAATTTGTCTATCTGATTTACTTTGCGAATAGTGACATGTTATTTGTCCAATCTTGGTAGTAATTAAGATAATAGATCACATACACAACTCATCTGAACACATTTGAGTTAATATATTTGTGTTCATTTTAATTCTAACATATTTTATAAGCACGGTAGAAGACATATGTAATAATGATTCTCAAAAAAATGTAATCCACATCTATAAAATGAAGATGTGCTTATTATTTTGTCGGCCAAGAGATTATGCCACAACACATAAAAAATCTAGCCTTTTCATAAAAGATTAAAATAATCTTATTTTTCAAAAAATTGAGCCTAAACAATAATTCTTTTGGCCAAAAGAAGAGCTTCCATAGAAGAAACAAAGCCAACAGCAATATAGAATATAAAAGGCCAAAGAAATCCAAAAGCCAGCCAAGTCTAAACAAGCCTAAAGACCAAAGCGAAGAAATAAAAGAAGCAAAAGACCTAATGAAAATGGATTTATCCTTGGAGCATAATCCTGCTTAGCACAAAAATCAGCAAAACCATTTTCCTTCCGAGGGATATGTCTGAAATTGAAAAACTCCCAGTGCTTTGCTAGAGAAAGGATATCAGTCACAACAGCCGAAATTCCACTACCATGCTGCTTGAAATTTCTGATCTCATCAACCAAGAAGGCCGAATCAGACCATATTTGTAACCTTCCCGAGCAAAAGATTCAAGAGCCCACCTTAGAGCAAGGGCTCGCCTAGTAGAACATCCTCGACATTGCGACAATCAGTAAAACCGACTAAACCATCGTTCCACCAGGGTCCCAAAGAACCCAGCCTAGGCCAGCCCACTGCTCCCTTTCCATCCAAGCTACATCCGTGTTAAGCACCCAATATCCCACATTGTTTTCTGGACAAATTGATTCGGCACTTAAAATTAGAATTGGAATTGGACTTGCTGCTATAGAAATCACACAAGTGCTGCTCTATTTGCCGAATAGCAGTAGCAGGATTAGGATCAAGGCCTTTGAAACATATTTTAAGCTCACTCTCCACATACCAAAAATGAGCCAGGTCAACAGCTTTTCTTTCTGCTCAACAGAACCACAAGAAGCATTGATGTTATTTATAATAATACCCTTCCAAATCTCCAAGAAAGAATTCCCCATCAACAGCTTCGAGTGGAGCATAAGGGGACCAAGGAACCAAAAGGCATCCTCAAAACTACATTTAAAGAACAGATGCGTTGGGTCTTCTTCAGCCTTATTACACAATGCACAACTATTCTCAATTTTGCATACCCTTCCTTACCAAGTTGGACTTACATGCAATATAGTTATTTAAACATCTCTAAATTAGGTCCTTCAGTTTGGGGGTATTTTTAATCTCCAAAAATCAGTCCAACCCTCACCGTTACAATATCCCCTACTACCTTCACCATAGTATTCTTGGCTGTTTTAGGGAAATATGCCATTATAGGAAAATAAAAAAAAAGTCCAAAGAGTATTATTTTTCACAAATAACCAAAAATTAAGTGGCTCTTATATTTGAAATCTACATAATATATTTAAAAGACAATTATGCCTTCACTATTAAACCAACCAAAAGCTTCGGCAACCCTATAGAGAACCCAAAAAAAATGACAGAAAACAAATAAAGTACGGGGAGTGGCGGTGATTTGGAGAACAGAGCAACCCTAGTGTGATTTATGCAATCCAATCTTAAATCGTACAATCTCTATTGTATGTGATATATACAGTTTGAATCTCTTCTATTTACGGTTTGAATCTGTTTTCGTAATCTGTTTTTCTACAATCCAAAATCATCGGTTTGAATCTCCGTTATTATTTCAAATTGTTTTGGTTCGAGTCTTATTTTCGTTCGACTCTGATTTCGTATATGCTAAACAAGATTACATTAGGTTTTAATGCACGATTTCGTATCAGTTTGAATCTGTGCGATTTTTTTTGTCTTCTGAATTTTTGGTTATTGTCGAGTATAAAATAGCAGAGATTGGTTATAATTTCCGTTCAAATAAGGTAAGAATAGAGAGTGTAATTTTCTTTCAAAATTTCTGCTATATACGGTTTGAATCTCTGCTTATACGGTTTGAAATTTTTACCATATCTTTGGTGGTGGCCAGTGGGTGTTTATGGGGTTTATGAAGAACTCAATTCATGTTGAACAGAGAGTTTTGTTTGTAATTTTAGTCTCTGTAATTTTTATTCTGTGCAATTTTCTCTGGAATCACCGTTGATATATGTTTTAATTAGTGTTTAACATGTGAGTAAATAGACATTAACTATAGGTATTAATCTAATTTTTGACTGAATCTGTTTTGCCAAGTGTATATACAGCTAAGTAAAACATAATATACTTTAGGTACATATCCAATTCCTGAAAATAACCAGGTTTGACAAAGTATATACAAAGAAGTCAATGATATTATACTATGAGTATACATCCAATTCCATGAATATATCTGCTGCTATATTGTTCTTAATATCTTTGAATTAGGTTATAACCATATATATGCTTATATATTAACTGATCAATATTCCCGACATCAAATAGCAAAGGCAGCAGCAAAACAAGTGTTATGGAAAAGGCAGCAGCTCCAAAGAAGGCAACAACGCCAAAGAAGGCAACAACGACGACAACAATGATGCCAGATGAATCCAACATTCCTAACTTCAATTTATTATCCCAACCCCTTCCCAAGTTTAATTGAAGAACAACTTTAGGTTATTTTCTTAGGATATTTAACTTGAAGAAATTCTACTAGATTTTATGGACAAATAGGTGGTAGATGATAATATCATTTTTTGAATGACCTTAGGCTTGATTGATGGTATATGATAGGTGGTAAAAGATGATAGCTGCAATAGTTACTAATTATGAAACTTTTGATGAATTTTGAACTTATTGATCATTTTAGAATACATGAAAGTTCATTCTGAAATTTATCTGTTTAGGTTTGATTAGTGTATATATAGGGATGAAAACATTATTCATGTAGTAGTATGGTCTTTTTAGTGTTTAATCAGGTTAATAAATAAATATACTGTAGGTACATATCCAATTTCGGGTTGAATCTGTTTTGAATAGTGTATAAAAAATACTATTCCATACAAAATAATAATAGTGAAAACTTAACCATCAACCTAATCAACTCTTGCGCTTCTTCTTCGAAGCACCTCCTTCGCCATCTTTAACATGATTTTTAAAGATCTTCTTATTATGACCCAAAACAAATCAAGTACTACATCTATTCTTAGGTATCTTTTCTGCAAAAGATAAGTACATTTTTTTCTTTGGCCTACACGAAGAACATCTAACATGTGGTAGTAAAATCCTTTGAATCTTTGATATCATCGGGAACTACCCAATCAGATTCATTGCCAAAGGGAGACATAGATATTGCATATGTACATTCAAGCTCACTCTTAGTATTGTACTTGGATGTGTATGGAAATTAACACAATACGTAAATAGATACCATAAGGTATATGTATATTTACTACACAATTGTAAACCACAAAACTGCATAAAATAGTAAATAAATGTATACTATATGGTATATGACAATATACCATAGAACAAATGGTATCATACAGTATAACATAGTATGAGATTATATACCATTAAGTATATGTTTATATACTATATTTTAAATATTCCAAACAAATCAATATTCAATACAATTGAATAAATAGTATAAGGCTATGTACTAACGGTATATAGATATACTACGTAAGAAAAATACTAATAGCAATTCCAGCAAAAAGTTTCTTTTAGCAGCAAAACGGAAAATGTAGCAAAAACGTGTTGCAGAAATGAAGATTGCAGAAACGAAAAATTGCTGAAACAATATTGCAGAAACAATATTACAGAAATTAAAATTGTAGAAACAATATTGTGGAAACAAAAATTGCAGAAATAATATTGTAGAAATTAAAATTGCAGAAATAATATTGCAGAGACGAAAATTACAGCGGCAACCTAGAAAACATGAAACGATATTGCAGAAATGAAAAAATTAGAAAAAAAATTAGCAAACATGAAGAAGTAGCAGCCAAAATTGCAAATTCAAGAGCAACAAAAAAAAAGACAAATCATAATACTGATACTAGACAGCTTATGATAAAGGAAAGTAGAAATTGAAAATTTGAAACTATTTTGTTTCTGCACATGGATAGATCTGAATCTTTAAACAGTTAAACTTAGTTGACAGTGTAGATCTAGAAATGGGTTTTGCAGGTTAATTTATGAAAAAAATAGAGGAGGCAAGGAAGATAGTCGCGGAAGTGAGTTGCGAAAGAAAGAAGAGGTGTGAAAAAACTACAACAAAACTCGAAAATTTACAACGAAGGAGTCGCGGAAGAGATCTGTGGGAATAAAGAATAGACGTGAAAAAACTGCAACAAAAAATATCTATAAATCTAGAAAAGATATTAAATTATATTAAGGGCAGTTAAGTAAATTAACACATATAATCCTAATTAACTAGATCATCTCTTCTAAACTTCAATCATGTGTAAAATAAAAAATAAATAAAAATAATACTAAACAGTAACTTAAACTAATCTAATTCCTTAATTTTCTCAAATTCTTTACAAGCGGCCCATTCCTCAAAAGGTTAATGGCAAGATCATAGCCAAATTTTACAGAGTAAAGCCTATTTATACTATAGTGCCAACCCACACCCGATCTATGCCCCCATATCTACTGAAATGAATATACCTTTGATTGCCTCTATGTCACCTGGCAAAAAATATCTGGCAAGTTTAGACAAGTCCCAGCCCAAACCATCTTCAGAAAAGAGTTCCCTTACATAGCAGATATCATCTGCTTTAGTAAAAATAATTTTGAACTTCCAAGGGTGGGGTATTCAAGCATCCTTCCAAATTTTTATCAAATTACCGTTACTCACAAATCACCCAAGCCCATAAGGAAGAAGTTTTTTCCCTTCTAAAAGACTTCTCCATCTCCAAGACGGCCGAGATCCGGTAACAGCTTCCATAAAATCATAATTCCTAAAGCACATACTTTTTAGAAATTTAAAAAGTAAGGTATTAGGATTTGAGTAACGATACCAGCTCTGTTTTGCAAGGAGAGCTAGGTTAAAGGCGGATAAAACCTTAAAACCTAACCCTCCATCCGATATACTTCTAATAAGTTTCTCCCATGACGCCCAATGGATGTCCGATTTAACTAGTGTAGCATTTCATCAATAACTCAGCTAAATAACAGCAGATTTTCTTACATGTAGATATGGGCATTTTGAAAAAAGACATGATATAATTAGGGATAGATAGGGCTGTTGCTTTAATAAGAATTTCCCGTCCCACTAGTGAAAGCAGCTTTTCAGCCCAACCCGTAATTTTCTGCAAAATTCTCTCCATGATTTTCTTACATGTGAATATAGTTCCAACCCAACCCGAACGTCATGCTTAAACCTACAACCAAATATGTCTCGTCTAAAAAATATAGTTTCTGTTACAAGTTGGTTTTAATTACTTTGTTCAAATGAACTTGTCTGTTACTATCACGTTCGTGTCTTCATTGTTCTAATATAATCTAATGAATAATAATCCTTCAATTGCTCACCAGTTGACCTGGTCTGTCCCAATGTATAGGTAATTTATGTTTTCTTTTAGACAAAATTTGCGAGCTACGTTTGAAATCTTATTCATACCAAAATCCTCTATTGATGTTCACGGAAGGCCGTGTCTGCTCCATCTTTATGATTTTATTATATGATTTTATGTTATTTTAAGTTATAACCGTGACATTCTGACCAGGTACTAATCGTGTGGAGCCTGTTGTCATCAAATTATTAGGCTTCGTAGAATATATGTTTTTTACCAAATTATTCTGTCCCTTCGAGCATCTTATTGATCACGTTTTACATGCATGAATGGATATCGGGTGAGTCGATCGAAATCCATCTGTTTTTTTATATATATAAAAAGTGTTTAAGAGAAAATTTGAAAACAATGAAAACAAAATTGTTTTCTCAAATATAAAATGATACATGTGCAAGATTGTTTTTAATATGAAGTGTTTAAGTACTATTCTGAAATTTTATTTAAAAACATATTTTAGAATAAGTAAAATTGAAATACATGTTTTATAGATTTGTTTTTTATATAATTATTCAGTTATTAGAAAACAGAAAAGTTTTCAAATTTTGAATTTAGTTCATTTTGCTAGCCAACGAGTTATAAGTATTTTAGAAATTTTTATAGGTTGCCCTGGGGAAAAACGATGTTAAGACACTTGTTTTTTTTAATGAAATTCAATTTTTTTTTGCAGGAGAGAAGATTAAGTTGATCTTTCGACTTAAAATTTTTCAAATGAAATTAGTGAATGTTAGATCGAAGTCTAGTAACAATCTTTTACTAGATCTTGGTCTAGCGAGTTTAAATTTTAACCGCATAGGGTCAATGTCGTTTCTTATTCTCCCGGATGTTTCTGAAACAACTCTAATTATTTGATCATAAAAAATATTAATGATACAAATATACAAAAATCTTTTTTGTCAAAGGGGAAATGTCATTCATGGGAATTAACCCCAAATTATCATATTCCGTGCCATCAAATCTGTGGTGTTCAAAACTAATTTAACAGTTACAAAACTTAAGAATTTGAATTCAAAAAAGGTAATTAAATCACCAATTCCATCTTGTGAACATCTAAGTCCAAGCATTTTGGAATAATGCTATCGGTGACACCATTGATGACGACCTCAATGATGCCTCCAAATCTTCCACTACGTACACAAAATCAAATTTCCTCCGCTATTTAAATTTTCCAAGTCAAACTCCACAAAAAATCAAGATAAAATATACTTTTGCCCCCTCCAATTGCCACGTATTGTAATTAATACACACAATTGTCACTAATACAATACATAAATAGATTGTGTGCGTCTGTTAGCGAAATAGTAATGGAACGTCTAACATAAATGTTAACTAAATTATAAGGTCTTTGTTTTAGTCAAAACTGTAACAGTACACATGTTGGTCCATCCGATCTTAATCCTCTTGATAGAAAAGATCGGTGGTAGTTATGTTGTACGCATTCTTCCTCCTAGTTGGAGTCTTTGTCGACCTCAACATCTGTAAAACATAGACTAGGAACTTTGTAGACGGGGAACCGGGGGGCGGTTAACTAGCCTAAAAGACTCTGACGCCTAAGTCAGTAGATGGTCAATATATTGGCATGATCTCTGTCAGGGAGAATATGCGTACATTTTCAGTCAATTCGTTGACATTTTTACACTTAAATCTTTAGGGGAGGGAGAGGAGTGTCGAGGAAGCATCTTGGAGGCGTGCTAGATAAGCTTTGTGAAACACGAAACTTGTTTCCATTGTCATCGATTGGATGGAAAGGATGCGATCTTAACATAAAGTGATCGACATTTAATGTCGAAATAACCTGCCGAGGCCATTTTGACACTGTGTCATGGCGATTGGACCCATTAAGCGTTACTTTCGGCGGGTAATGATGACCTTGCGCTCGAGGATTGCCTGAGCTCTTTTTATTATACCTCAACCTTACTCGTATCCTTCTCATGCTCAGGTCTATGTAACCCGAGCTCTATAGTATCCGACCAAATGTGGTCGACTTTTCTCCTTTGAAAGTTCCTAGGTGATAAATTTCTCAATGCATCGTGACACGCGTCATCATAGTAGTGGCGGTTGGAAAAGCACCCATAACAGTTACCCTCAGTCGAGGGTTCCAGTGACTTTACCTACTCGAATCTTAAGACTTCATTATCCGATCTCTTCCTTTACGCTATTCTATTGCTCGCACTTTAAGTTTGTTCATTGGGCACCGCGTTGAATGGGACTTGTTGACCTGCGTCGCGACTTGTACATGTGTTGCCTCATCTTCTTTGAGATTTAAGGCCATTGATTCCTCGAGAGAGGGTGTATTAATGGCGCGTGGTTGTTCATGAGGAGAGTGGGGGTCGCTTCCCTTGAGGAGACACTTCATTCTGTTATTTATCCTTCCATAGTTTTTTTATGGTTAAGTCGAACCCGACTCAATCACGGTCGAAGCCTAATGTCAGTGTCTGATCCATTTCAATCAATATGGTTAAATCGGACCTGACTTGGTCGTTGTCGAAGCTTGGTGTCGACGCCAGGTCTATTTTTTTTCAATATGGTTAAATCGAATTTGACTCAATCGCGGTCAAAGCACAGTGTCAGCGTCTGGTCTGTTTCAATCAAATATGATTAAATCGAACCTGACTTGGTCGCGGTCGAAGCCTGGTATCAATGCCAGGTCCGTTTTATTTTCATATGATTAAATCGAACCTGACTTGGTCGATGTCGAAGCCTGGTATCGACGCCAGGTCCGTTTATTTTCATTTTCAGTTAAATTGAACCTGACTTAGTCGTAGTCGAAGCCTGCATCTATGCAAGTCCGTTTCTTTTCAAATATCTCAGTTAAATTGAACCCAAATTGAGTCAAGGTCAAAGCCTATGTCTATCTAGGTTTGTTTCTTTTCAAATATCTCCAGTTAAATCGAACCTGAATTGAGTCGAGGTCGAAACTTATGTCTATCCAAGTCATTTTCTTTTCAACTATCTCCTGTTAAATGAAACTCGAATTGAGTTGAGGTCGAAGCTTGTCTATCCAGGTCCGTTTTCCTTTCAAATATCTAAGTTAAATCAAAGCCGAATTGAGTCAAGGTTGAAGTCTGCGTCTATCCAGTTCCATTTCTTTTCAACTATCTCCAGTTAAATATAACCTAAATTGAGTCGAGGTCGAAGCCTGTATCTATTGAAGTCCGTTTCTTTTCAAATATCTTCGGTTAAATCAAACCTGGATTGAGTCGAGGTCGAAGCATGTGTCTATCCATGTCCATTTTTTTTTTCAAATATCTCTAGTTAAATCAAACCCACATCGAGTCGACGACAAAGCGTGCTATCCAGGTCTGTCTCATTTTCAAATATTTTTGGTTAAATCGAATCTGACTATGTCACGTTTGAAGCCCTGTGCCAGCGCCTGGTCTATTTCAATTAATATGATTAAATCGGACCCAAACATTGTTGAGGTCAAAGCCTATGTCTATACATGTCTATTTTTCTTTCAAATATCTCGGTTAAATCGAATCCAAATAGAGTCGAGGTCGAAATCTGTGTCTATCTTACTCTATTTCATAATTCCATCATTTCACAGAGCCCGAATCAATCAAGGTTTATATTCTACTATTCCATATATTATTCTCTACCAATCAAAATATGTATCTACACATTTGTCTACCTATTAAGTTTAGAAGCGCGGACAAAGGAGGCAGCTGTAAATACCATTTTTTTATTCTAACATTTTGAATATACATATTTTATTTTTTGGCTCATATAATAGTCTAAGAATATGTATATGATTTGAAAAATATCTCATTTCTAAAATAGAAAAGTAGCCTAAGGACTAAATCTAAAAAAAAAGAGTCCAAAGACTAAAAAAATACAAAAAGAGCAAAAGTACTAAAAGCAAAAAGTTAAACCTTAATTTTGTCTATAAATAGGGAATGAATCCTTCATTTGAAGGGGGTTTTGAAGGGAGAGAGAAAAGAAGGGTTTTTTAGGGAGAGAAATGTAGGTCTTTTTAGGGAGAGAGGAGTGTGTGTGAGAAATATGAGATATTTTCTATGAGCGAAAGAAATAGAATTTTCATTTATATTCATCTTCTCTCATTCTTTTTTTAATATAGTTTAAAATTTTTACACCTCTACTAATAAAATATATTGTTCATTGTTCTTCATCATTTTTCCTTCATACCTATGTAGTTTATATGCTTTGTTTCCTTTTCAATAAACAAAAAAAATAGAAGTGTTTGTTCATTTTTCTTCATTTTTTTACTCTTAATTTTGAGTTATGATTTTTCTTCAAACTTGATAATGAGATATATTTGTCACTAACTCGATCAATGAGGATGAGAATAAATACTTTGATGGTACAAATTAACTCAATGTGCATTAACCCTTTAATGAGTTGAAAGTGTACATTTGTTGCAAAAATCTCATATGATAATTTCTCGAATATAAAAATACATAAAATAGAGAGTTAAATATCTATATAAATGTTATACAAATATTTAGGCTAGTAGTGCTATCTTTTGCTTCGTAATGAAACACTTTTACCACAATCTATCTTCATCCTTCCGCACATTTTCGTTCTTCTCTCTCTCTTTTGAGCTAGAGGGCAGCAGGGGTTCGTGGGCTAGTTCAAAGGAGTTGTGGAGATTCCACGAACACAGCCCCATCTTAGAGATTATTTTCCTTCTTCTAAAAAGGGAGGCGTTTTAGTTAGCATAGAGAGGATGTCCCTATAACCAAGGAGACTTTTGTACACTTAATTGTACTTGTAGTCCTCTGTTTATTAATGAAAACAAACTCCATTTACTTCTGGCTCTTTTTTTTTTTTAACTTTCTCTTGTCACGAGCATGCCTCAAGTAGTTCTTTTTCAGTGGTTGATCCTTAATGTGATCTGATGAGGACTTAATCATGAGTTGTGTAGTTTTTTGACTTATTATGCCAAGGATTATGTCCTTGCTAATTGTTATTGAATTGAGTTGTGGTCTTAAGTTGGAGTGGGCCATTACGAGCCTTGATCCTTTTCGGTCGACTTGATCCGTCCAACAGGTTACCCCCTCTGCAGGTCGGGGATCATACAGGCTTATCATGACCTTTATGCCTTTCTTGCTCTTATCCGAGGGGTCTGGTCAGGAAAATCTTCCTCACGGGGATCTCTTTGATATTCAGCGGAGCATGCTTTCTTCCTGCCGAGCTCTTTCCTGGTCTTGGCGAAGAAAATTGAATTTCCTCAATTTCTTTGGCCATGGGACCTTCACTTCCTCACTTATCCAAGTGTCCTTGTTTTAGAAAATTTCTTGAGTTGGAGTACTTATCAGAGAGCTTTATCCCTAGCTATAATGCTTAGCAGATATCCTTAATCCTGGTGTAGAAATTACCTCTAGCTAGACCCTTGATCTCATCTACGAGCATGAGTGCTCAATAGACGTCACTTACCGATATCTAGCAAGGTTTTTCCTGCTCTGGCCAGATCCTTAATCATGTCTACGAGCTGGAGTGCTTAACAGCATCTCCTATCGATAATCCCCTTTGCGATCATGAGTGCTCGGTAGACATCTCCGATCGAGAATCCTGTTTGCGAGCATGAGTGCTCGGTAGACATCTCATATCGACAATATCATCTCTTACTAGAAGTGTTCGAAAGACATCTCCTATCGATAATCAGGTCTGTGAGCATGGGTGCTCTACAAATATCTCCTGTCGATATCTAGCCAGGCATGCCGACTCTGATCAGATCTTTAATCCCATATGCGAGCATGAATGCTCGACAGACATCTCATGTTAATATCTATCTAGTTGTTCCTTCTCTAGCCAAATCATTGATCCTATCTGGAGCATGAGTGCTCGACAGACATCTCCTATCGATAATCATGTTTGCCAGCATGAGTGCTCGGCAGACCTCTCCTGTCGATAATCCCATCTGCTATCATGAGTTCTCGACACACATCTCCTATCAACATCTAGCCAGGCGTTCTTTCTCTAGCCAGATCCTTGATCTCGCATGTGACCATGAGTGCTCGACAAACATCTCATGTCGTTAATCTCGTCTGTGAGCATGAGTGCTCTGCAGACATCTCATGTCGATATCAAGTTAGGCGTGCATTCTCTGGCCAAATCCTTAATTCCGTTTGCGAGCATGAGTGCTTGACAGACATCTCATGTCATAATCTTGTCTAATGAATGAATGCTTGCCAGACATCTCCTGTCGATAATCCTGTCTGTGAGCATGAGTGCTCGGTAGACATTTTCTGTCGATAATCCCATGTACGAGCATGAGTGCTCGGCTAGCTTTTTATTTAATCCTGACTGGTTAATGAGCTTTAGTCGATCATGGGTGTCGATCCTTAGTTATAACTCATTTACCAGTCATCACTTTTTGTTTAATCTCAACTGGTCGGCTAGAGCGCCTTTACTAGTCATCACTTTTTGTTTTTGTTTTTCGTCACATGTCATAGTAGAGTTGGTCCTTAGGGACTTGTAGGATATTCAAAAAATTGTTAGCAAATATTCTTGCAACACATTCTATTTTTTGTGGGAATAAACTTTTCCAAAAATGTTTCTAAAAGATGTTAATCCTTAGTGCGGAGAGAAAAAGACTTCTTATATGGGTGTTATTGATAAGTACTCAGCCTCTGTCATTCGGTGCACTGAGGTGGGAGGCCGGAGGTCGGAGGCCGGAGGTCGGAGGCCGGAGGTCGGAGGCCGGAGGTCGGAGGCCGGAGGTCGGAGGCCGGAGGTGGACAAGCCTCTATTTTGAGTGCCTTAAGTCATTACTTCCTCGTGGGAACGTCCCCTTGTCTGATTTTCATCCTTGCATCAATGCTGAACCCTGTGACCTCCACATTCTGCTCGTCGGCAAGCATGGTCTTGTCCTGATCTTTCCTCACTAGTGAGCTGGCGAGAGTATGAACAACTACTTCGCCCCTTCGAATTCCCCACCGGGGCTCATCCTCTAGAGATACGCCTGTTACGAGCTCATCTGATCTTATATCGCCACCTACTTCACACGAGAGAACCTTGGGGGAGGGGGAAGGATGCACCAGGATGCCTCTGTCCGAAGAGCTTGGTTCTCTTAGAGGCTGGTGTAAAATTTCTTGACCATCCTGATTTCCTTTACCAAAGGCCAAGTTAAGTTCAACCCGGAGGATCATCGTCCTTCTTTTTGTCCTGGGATGGGACGTAGGGGCTGGAAAACCCAGGGGTGCATGCCAACCCAGGAGTGCATTCCCATGGACATAGTTAGGAATGGTTCTAGGCCCGTCTAATCATGTGGTGCGGCTTCCTCCTGGTGGCTAAAGGGACACCAAATGTTTTGATGGGGGACGACCCACTGACTCCTCCACGGCTGCTCGTATATTTCCCCCAAGGGTTCTTCAGGGATTCATTCCTTCTATTCTCCTTCTTTATCTTCCGGGAATGACCCCAACTAGAATCTTATGAAGGGGGAATTTGACCTTCCAAAAATAGGATCCGGTGTGGTCCAATTTTCCTCGGGGGCGACCATCTTCAGGAAAGAGATCGTTATGACTCAGGTGGTGGCTGGTACGTCTTTCTTCCCTCTCTAGGTTGCATCAGAGGTTACAACCATTGTATCCTCCCTCCTTGGTTGGGCTGTCACTAGGATGGTGGTGAGGGTCGTTCTTGATGGATGGAAGGGTGAATCTTCCCTCCCGTCCCGACTCCGTCAATGCAGAATATCAAACCCATTTTCTCCTTGGGGGAGAGGCAGGAACAGTTGTACAATTATCCCCATAGACGACATCAACTGTTTTGGCAAAAACTATAACAATACATGTGTTTGTCCTTCCAGTCTTGTTACATGAATCCTCCTGACTGAATGGATCGGTGGTGGTTACGTTGTAGACGGGGAACCAAGGGGTGGTTACACCACTTAAAGGCATCTGATACGTAAGTCAGTAGATGGTCGATATTTTGGCACGATCTCTGTCAGGGAGAATTGGCATACATTTCAGTCAATTCTTTGACATATTTATACCTGAATCTTTGGGGGAGGGAGATGAGTGTCGAGGAAGCATCTTAGAGGCGTGCTGGAGAAGCTTTGTGAAACACAAAGCGTGTTTCCATGATCATTGATTGGATGAGAATGAAGCAATCTTGACTTAAGGTGATGGACATTTAATGGTGAAATGACCAGGTGGAGGCCATCCTGACATTATGTTATGACGATTGGACCCGTTAGACGTTACTTTCGGCAGTAACGCAGAATATCAAACCTATTTTCTCCTTGTTGGAGAGGCGGAAACAATTGTACAATCATTCGTACAAACGACGCAAACTGTTTTAGTCAAAACTATAACAGTACATGTGTTGGTCCTTCCGGTCTTATGGCGTGAATCCTCTTAATCGAAGGGATCGACGGTGGTTACATTGTACGTATTCTTTTTCCTGGTTGGAGTCCTTCTCGACCTTAATGTCTGCAAAACACAGACAATAAATCCTGTATACGGGGAGCCAGGGGGTGGTTACACCACTTAATAGCATCCGATACGTAAGTCAGTAGATGGTCCATATCTTGGCATGATCTCTATCATAGAGAATTGGCGTACATTTTCAGTCGATTCCTTGACATATTTATACCTGAATCTTTGTTTGAGGGAGAAGAGTGTCACATCTTAGAGGCGTGCTGGAGAAGTTTTGTGAAACACGAAGCATATTTCCATTATCGTAGATTGGATGGAAATGAGGCGATCTTGACTTAAAGTGATGTACATTTAATGGGGAAATGACCGGGCGGAGGCCGTACTGACATTGCGTTATGGCGATTGGACCCGTTAGGCGTTACTTTCTGCAGATAACGATGACAATGTGCTTGGGGATTGCCTGAGCTTTTTTTATTATACCTCAGCCTTGCTCCTATCGTTCTCGTGCTCGGGTCTGTGTGAACCGAGCTCCATAGTACCCGACTAGATGTTGTCTTCTTTTTTCCTTCAAAAGTTCCTAAGTGGCAAATTTCTCAATATGCCGTGACACGCGTTGTCGTGTTACTAGTGGTTAGAAAAACACTCATAACAGTCTTGTTTAAGACTTTTTAAAAAGTATAGTTTAATTTGAAATTCACCCCAAAATGCCGGGCTATAACTGTATTTTATCCCAAAAAAAAATCAATTGTTGCTAAAGAAACACTAAAGAAAAGCCATACCAAAACAAACTCAACTATACCAAAATAAATTGATAAGATGAGTTTATAGTTGAAACATCATATTTATAATTTTGATAAAAAAAACTATACGAAAATAAAATTTTGATAAATTTACTACACAAATTTCAACAAAAACTACAATTTTCATGAGACCAACCATAAAAATTAACATTTAACTCTATGCAGCTCGTGATTACAAAAAATAAGTTCTGAGTCCTATCTCAATTCTCGTATAATTGTGCAATTAACGAAAAAGATCAATCTTTCTGAAATTTCTTTAATAATTCACATCGAATCGATAACTCAAAAGAAAAAAGTAATTAAATTGAAACAAAAAAAATAAAATAAAATAAAAACTGATTTTTTTTATCTGTATGTATACATATTGAAATCAAAGCCACAAAGCTCCGGCAGCTTTCAAAATAGGAACTAATTCACCAGAAATATGACAAGCAATGATCCTTTCTAACCCACCAAACATTTTCCCACCCACAAACACAACAGGAAACTGCGGCTTATAATCCATAATTGTAATTCCATCTCTACCCCCACTCATTTTCGATAATTCCTCAACCACCCCAACCTCGTCCTCCTCCTCTACCTCGTACACCGCCGGGTTCACCCCATGGCCTAATAACAGTTGTTTAGCCACGTGGCACATACAACACCCCCGCCTCCCGAATACTATTATTGCATTCTCCAACACGAGCTTCCGTACGGTGGCCGGTCGGGCCATCGCCTCCGTGGCCGTGGTGGTCGAGGTGCCGGCCGCCGATGCCGGCGTCCATGTTGTTCTATAAGGAATTGCTTGGTGCATAATGGGAATTCGTTGTCTAAGGAGATGGGATGGGAGGATTTATATATAGAAGGGGGTGGGGAGACTTTAACGTCAACGGTGGTTACGCATTCTGGTACGTCACAGGTACTGTGGGTGACGTGGAGTTGCGTCACTGGTTGCTTGGTCAGACAGATTCCAAGTAGCTACGTCCCACCGCTGATGATATGACCTGCCTTCTTCCTACCTCATGTTTATCGACTTTATCTAATTTTTAAAGCCTTTAATTGCAAAATATTCAAAGTTTTGGGGCTTAGTTGTAATATATAATTATTATTTATTTGTTAAGCTGTTAATATATATATGTTTAGCTCGGCCTTATCTTATTAAGTGAGATTATAATATATTGATGTAAAAAACTTTTACAGATAATAATTTGTAGAGGGTGATTTACCAACATCTCATATATTTTATATTAAAATGATTAAATTCAACTTTTTCTTACACATAATTTGTTTAATTCTAGTGTCATACCTATATCGTTAATATTTAATCATTTTCAGAAACATACATAATTTTTATCAGATATATTATTTGTGCATTTTTTCTCATTTATGTATCTTCTCATAAGTTCCACCAATGTGTATTTATTATTGTCACTGTCGAAATCTAAGCACCACATGCATTCCATGCGGGTGCGTTGTCGTCCCTACACATACGAGAGGAAGATACTTAAGATGAGGGTCAGCGAAGAAGATTTCCTCGCCTAAGAACCTCTTGTGCTTAATTTAGATGTGCGTAGAGAATGTAGAAGAGTTTTTGCATGGTTAGGTGAACTTACATTTCTTTGTTAGGGGAAGGGGTATTTATAGAGTTAGGTCGTTCTCCTTTTGCCCGGCGGTCGAGGCATGCCTCCCTTATCTTCGGTCAGAGTAGGTGGAGGAAATGATAGCACATTTAATGCCAGTGCATTAAATGAGTCTTGCCCTGACCTGACCACACACAAAGCTCCCATGATACAAGCTATCACGATAGATAGGGACATAAAATGTTAAGTAACCTCTTTTACTCGTACACCCAACCCTCAAATTGTACTCTCTTTCAAGTCTCTGAATTATCTGAAGTAGCGTAAGGGCTCGATGAGGGTGTGGGAACATAGGCTAATCCCCGAGCTAATGTGTAATTAGAGAATCCTTGTCTAACCTGATCTACAGTGATCCATCATTAATTTCATCTAAGCTGCTCTACTTTGAACCCAAATATTTTACAAGAACGGGACAAAAAAAGAAGTAACTTGGACAAAAAGAAATGAAGTGACTTAGATATATCTTTTTTGTTGATAACCTCAGACCAATCAATCGAATATTTATTAATACGTAATCGATCGAAGACTACTTGAAAATGAAAATGGCTCTTCTACTCAGAAATGAAATGTTCCTGAAAATTCTTGCTCCCATTGGACCATTTGTATCTATATGCATTAGGATCCCAATTCATGGATCTCTAGGTTCGAGAAATCAAAATAAAAGGATCGAACCATTTCTTCTGACCGTTTTTCAAATTGTATAAATGTTGGTTGATCGTATATTTCATTACAATTCTATGATTCAGAGTATCATTTTCTATTTGATCTCTTTGAATTTCATATTTAAAGTTATGATCAGATCGTGCCACACTTAGGGGAGGAGGTCTGAGGAACCCCTAAAACAACCACCATCTTTTTTTTCTTGACAAAATTGAAGTCTAGTGGTTAAAAGTACAAAAATATGGATAAATGATTAGGGCGGCCATACCATTAAGATAAGTAGTGCCATGGCAACCCCTGGCTCTTTATTTTGTTTTTGGTAATATATGAATCTTTTCTTTTTCGATACTTTATGAAATCTACTACATTACTTAATTAGTTAATATATATATATAATTAATTTTAAAAAAAAAATTTAGCACCTTAATTTGATTAATATCATAATAAATTTCAACACAAAATTGAACATTATAAAATCTTGTGTCACTAATTTTGCAATTGAATAAATGAAAACATAATTCGAAACAATAATTTTTAATTTCCTATATTCACCCAAGCCTAATCCATATACTAAAGTTATAATTATGAACAATGCGATCAATATGTAAATTCCATGTCTTATATTATGATACTTTTCTACAAACAATCTTGGTTACGACCGGGACTAAGTTATAATTATAAATTATTTAATGTATAATGCATTTTCAACCTCATCTTGTGAGCTGAGTTTTTTCATAACACTTTTAAATTGGCAACATTTATTTTTATAAATCGATATGGAATGACCATAATAACCTCTCATATCACACGTTGAGTCTTGGCTTGAACGGATAACTATCGACTCGTTTTACTTAGATTCATCAAATATCAGGTTGAAAATCGAATAACTGTCAACTCATTCACTTAGATTCATCATACATCAGTCATGAACCATTGAACCAGTTATGTCAATGAACTCAAGACGTATATCCAATTTTAAATAAATTTGAAGCAAAAAGGAATTTGGGTGATGAAGAGAGGAAGGATCCCAAAACGTAAGTGGTGACAAAGCCGTTCGAGGACGGTGGTGGGAGCCGGAGAGATGAGTGAAAGCAACAAAACAATATTTGATGACGTCAAACAACAGTTATTTATACGACGCAGCATCAGTTAATGCCACTTGGCAACGTCAGCTTTTGGTAGTAGTTTTCTTTCGTATATATCTGTAGCTTAGTCAGTCTTCGTGTGCCACGTTTTTCTCTTTGATCATGCGTAGCTGTGACGTAGCCCACGCTCCCATCATGCGCTTAAAGTATGTTGGGGGTTCTTTCGGCTATGGTCGTTGTCCTTTTCTGTGCAGAATTACATAGTTTTCGTTACTTTCTTTGATAAGCTACTGGTCCAAAAGGATTCAGTGTTAAAAGTAATTTCAAAATATATGCACTAGAATCGTCTTGTTTGCATTTGATTAATAAGTTTAATTTTAATTGATATTGTGATTTGAAGAGTTAAGATCGGTTGAGTTAAAAAAAATTTAAAAATCTTCTTTTTCTTTATATTTAGGAGTTAGGTGAGACTAGAATTATCTAAATCATAACAGACGATTTGATCTCTTATAAAAAAATTGTTTCTTAAATTTACATTTAATATTAATGTGGAAAAAACTTTATGATTTAAAATTTATATCATAAATCTAAAAGAGAAACATTATATGATTAGTTATGCCACACACTAGTACTAAGTTATGAGTTTGAGTTATCTAAAGTTTTATTATAATTTTTAATTTTGATTAAAAAAAGTTTTTTGATAAAAATAAATATATTCCACTGAGGAATAAACATATGGAGGCGGACCTTAAGTATAAAAAGGGCACATAGTTGCAAACGGCTCAAAAGCAGCAAGACGACAATACAACAACACATAATTATGTAAGGATAATGGACCAGACATATCTCCACATTGGTATATGATATTATCCGCTTTGAGAATAGGCCCGCACGACTTTACTTTTTGGACTCTACCCAAAAGGCCTCAAACCAATGAATATATTATACATACTTATAATCTCATGATTCTCCCAACATTTAACCCATGTGGGACTTTGGTCACACATTTAACAATCCTCTCTTCGAACAAATGACCACATCATTTCCCTATCCAAGCCTCCCTTCAAACGATCATTCATCCATTCATTTTTCTCACTAGTAAGGATCGCTGTTCCATCGAGGTCAACCTCTCTTCACTGCATTAGGTCGCACGCCTTATGCGAAGCACTAGAGCACCATTAACCTCGAAAACTTACTCTATCTAACTCAACTCCTCTCCACAATGTTGGGAGACATTCCTTACGTGAAGCACCAAAGCACCACCACCTATTTTGAGCTCAACATGATCTATAGTCAACCGAGCATCCAACGATTTTCTTCACATTGCTAAGTATGGGGCATGACTTTAATACCGCTTGTTAAGGACAATGGACCCCCACATATCTCCACATAAATATGATATTAGGGAAATTATAATGAATGGGCTATTTCTTAATGGTTTTAGCATTTGGCCTAAAAAAATTAGATTTGCAAATATGGCCGAATTTGAGAAAACTTATCTTCTTTACCTCTTTCTTTGTCTCTCTGCTTTCTCCTTTTCTCTCTATCGAAGTCCATGACCTCGAACCATGGATGTCATCATTCTTTGCCCAACCTACGGACTAACCATTCAAGAGCATCCTCCGTAAACGTCACCTTCTTTGCTGATCCCTAATCACCGTCACCGAGAAAATCCAAATGTAAGAGAGAAACCACCTAGAAAGATGTCTCGCTGTTGTTGCCATCTTCTCCGGTGAATAACAAGGACGGTGCGAGTATATGTTGACCTGTGGATCAGAGAAGATGTCGCAGTGGTGCACCTGACCACTAGGCCCCAAGACGTTGTGCAATGTGTGCGCTGTTTGGTACAAGTCAGATCGACTGGTACCAGAATATAGACTAGCCTCGAGCCCGACTTTCGTACTGACTCAGCTTCGCACTGAAAGGTTCTAGAGCTCCATCACTAAACGGAGCTTCTATGGCAGCAGCAACATGATGGTATATTAAAAAAATACTAGAATATTTATATATACTATGGCATATTATAATATACCATTGTTGGAAATGCCGCGTAAGGATTTTCAAAATAAAATTTTTTTATTGAAAACTCTTTTGAATCAGATTTATTATATATTTATATATTAAATCAAAGACATACATGAATATAGAATATAACAAGAACATTATTTTGTTTCACGAACAACGAACTTCGAGATCCATACTAAGATTTTTCAAGTCAATCTTCAAACACACTAGGACGTGTGCGGGTACGTAGAATATAACAAGAACATTATTTTGTCTCTAGATATACTCAGCACATGAGATCTAGAGATTTTTAGAGAATGTATAATTTTGTGAGACTAATCTTTGAGAGAATACAATGAATATTCTCACAGAGATTTTTTATTAACTTTTTAATCTCAATGAGTTTCACCCTGCTAGCAACTGTGTTGTTAGTACACAAAAATCTAGCATTGATGCCAATAGAATAATATTTATATATATATTTTATTGGCACTCTAGATTTTTAGGGATATACACAAAATAATAATTACTCACAAAATTACCATTACAGTGGGACCCACTATAACTGTGCACAACTGCAGTGCCGCACGGTACTGCAGTGTATCGTGCGATATCACAATGCCTCACGACACTGTAATTAACGGCACTATATTATTGCACGCCTAACTGTAATGCCACATGACACTATAGTAGTCCATGTCAATTTCTGATTCTCAATCAGTGATTGACATGTGCAGTCCATCATGCCACATGACAATTTTTGTATATTAATTGATTATTTTAATCAGATAAACATCTATATATCAATTAATTCAAAATTAACTTATCTGATCATCTCTATCAACTAGCTTATCTGTTAGTTCACAAATAACAGATTTAGTTGATTCAAATTTAAAATTATTATCTAATAATAATTTAACATTATTTAATTTCACAAACTAGATATACTGTCTCATGTATCGATAATTAAAAAATTAATTGATATAATTATTTATAAATAATTTCTGAATAATAAAATAAATTATTTAACTAATTAATTCTTAATTAATTAATCATATATAATTATGCATTTACCCCAGAAATATAATACCTTTTGCAAGTTAGTCATTTTCCCATGTCCTAAAATATTCACACCCTAGATTGTGTAGTACAAAGGTAAATTGGGCACCATGAACCTATAATCCTAAGCTCCAATAAACTAGATTATTAATTAAACTCTTTAATTAAATAATCTTACTTATTAATTTCATTATTACTCCACTATAAATATGAAATTACATTCTTAGAGATTATACAATGTATTTACAAAGTATTCACGTATAGTTCATTAATATAATCATTTCATGTAGTTTTATCCTCCAATTATTGGTACATAAATTAGAGTTGGTCAAAATTATCATTTTACCATTCTAATTACCTATTGATCCTTAAGTACCCGTTTGAAGTGAATATCCCCAAAAAGTTAATGGTAGTGATGAGTAGTTTAACATCGACCTAACTATATCAATAAGGTTTAATTTCTCCTTTCTGAAATACCATTAGCTGTGGCGTTTCAGGTGCTCTGAGTTGGGATAGAATGTCATACTCCAGTAGATAATTTTTGAATTCTAAATCCAAGTACTACCACCTCGATCTGATCGAAGTGTTTTCAATGATTTACCTGATTGCTTTTCAGTTTCAGCTTTGAAGTCTTTAAATTTTTCAAAAGTTCCAGATGCATTAGGTAAGTATAATCATATCTTAAGTAATCGTCAATAAAAGTGATGAAACACTCGTACCCACCTCTAGTTTGTACATTGATCGGTCCATAGACATCACGTACTAGCTCAAGTGATTTCTTGGCTCCTTGGCCATTTTTAGTGAAAGGACTCTTACTCATTTTACCCTCTAGACAGGATTCAGAAATAGGAAGAGTTCCAAATTTTAGTTTTATCATTAAATTAAGGGTGGATCTATGAAATTGTTACCTTTTTGTCTTACACTTAAATTATTTCATAGCTTTTTTCTTTTGACAGAAATGTTAGGCTTCTTTTACACCTTTCCACAAAATCTATTTGGCAATGAGTTTCTTGTTTCTATTACTCTTTTCAATTGCGTAATTATCTCAACTTGGAGTATAAACACATGACTAAATTAATTAAAGTTAGTTACATTTTTTTCTCTGCATGGGATTTCACCAAATGTCGAAGATAGTTTACTCACTTAGGGACTTCCGATTTGATCTGGAATGCCCACGGGTCAAAATGTAAAAGTAAAAAAAGGTTTTTGTACTTTTTTGCGGTCGATTGTTTGGCCTAATTTAAACTATCTAAATGTGATCGGATGGTCCTAAGTACCGAAAGACCAACTAGGGTTGTCAATGACATACAACCTCGATCAATTTTTCAATACGGTCGTTGTAGCATGCTAGTAAAGGTGTGCAAAAATCGATCAAATTAATCAAACCAAATGGAATAGAATCAAAAGTGATTGGTTTGAACGGTTTTTTAGCTAACTATGGTCGTCTTGATCTTGGATTTAAAAAAATCAAACTTTCAGTCATTTCTATATTTTGGATTGAATTGATCATACTGGCCATTTATCCTCCCCCATAAATTATATCATATTTATTTTATTATATTTCTTTCATTTCTATGTCTCACATTTCTCTCTTTTTGTATTTCTCTCATCTTTATTATAAATTTGAGCTCAATAACGATTCAGTTTCAGAATTAACACTTAAGTGAATCAATTAAATCATGTAAGATCATGTTCTCAGTCATTCATATCACTGAATCTCTAAAATAAAAGTCACTAGCCTGTTACAAACAAACCTTGACGAGTGAATCAAATGATCCAGTAGACATGTATAGGAGTTCGTGACTACTCATGATTCAGACTAATCTATATATGATCATCAGATTGATGTTAATTAAATCTTTATGATAAAATGGTAAGTTAATAAAGATATTAATTCACATTGGTCCTGTCATATATAATTTTATTATATAAAGTATATTCACTAAAATGTCTATCCGCATCAATGATCCAGATCTAGATCACATGCGCTCATAATACCTAGTGAACTGTACTAGCAACCATTCATTAAAGATTCAATACTTTAATATGCTGCTGATAATTTTATTCATTATCTTTAATTTTATTATCTTGTACTAATACAATATCAAAGTCTCATTAATGAATATAAAATTTTCAGATATTTATATAAATTATTCAATAATAATTTAAAAGAACAATTATAAGAAAAATATAATTTTATTAAATTTCATATTAAAACGTAAATACATATGCTTTGAGGGTATAACCCTCAACATTCTCCCACTTTTCCTAAAGCAAATATGAGATATCTCTCAACCACATTTTATGCACATGACCCTCAAATGACTTTGCAGGAAGTGTCTTGGTAAAAAGACCAGCCAGGTTCTGATTTGACACTATACATGATCTCTCTTACAAGATGATATTTCCTCTCTATGTGATTGGCCCTCTTGTGAATCATTGATTCTTTAGAATTAGCAAATGTCCCATTTTTGTCATAGTATAGGATCAGTGGTTTGTTCATACCTGGAACTACTTCCATATTAGTATAAAATTTTCTGAGCCATACGCTTCTTTCATAACTTCACAAGCCGCTATATATTCGACTTTCATAGTGAAATCTATAATGATGGATTGTTTAATACTTCTCTAGACTACAGCTCCTCCACCTAAGGTGAATATTGATTCTGACGTGAACTTTCGACTGTCAATATCTGATTGAAAATTAGAATTAGTATATCTAGTGGGGTTCAGGTCTCCACCTAAATGAACAAGCATATAGTTTACTATTCTCCTAAGATACTTGAGAATGTGTTTTACTGCAATTCAATGTTCTAAACCGGGATTTGATTGATAACGATCGACAATGCTCACTGCATAACAGATGTTTGGTCTCGTACACAACATCGCATACATGAGACTACCAAGAGCTGAAGCATAAAGAACCTTTCTCATATCATCTTCCTCCCGAGGTGTATTAGAACATTGCTCCATGGAGAGGACAATTTCATGTCTGATTGGTAGTTGACTTTTCTTGGAATTCTTCATAGAGAATCTTTCCAACACCTTATCAATATAAGATGCTTGAGAAAGTGCGAAGAGCTTATTATTTCTATCCACTAAAATTTGGATGCCTAGAACATAGCTCATCTTTCCCAAATCTTTTATTTAGAATTTCTCAGCTAACTACTTCTTTACCTTGGATAAAGTTTCTACATCATTCGCAATGAGTAGAATATCATTAACATAAAGAACTAAGAAAATCACTATCTTATGTTTGATATATTTATAAACACAAGCTTCGTCAACATTTTGCTCGAAGCCATATGATTTAATAATCTCATCAAAGGTAAGATTCCAAGATCTAGATGCTTGCTTTAATCCATAAATAGATTTAAGCAACTTACATACTTTTCTGATCTTGCCCATTTTTCACGAACCCTTCTCGTTGCATCATATATATATTTTCTTCATGAGAGCCATTCAGAAAAGTTGTCTTGAAGTCCATTTGTCATATTTCATAGTCTAAACTAGCGGCAATGGACAAAAGGATGCGAATGTATTTTAGTATGGCAACAGGTGAAAATGTCTCTCCATAATCGTCACATTCCCTTTGTGTATAGCCCTCGGCTACTAGTTGTGCCTTGAAAGTCTCTACTTTTCCATCTGGACATCTTTTCTTCTTAAAGATCCATGTACCTCCAATGGGCCTGACATCTTCAGGTGGATCTACAAATTTCCAGACAGAATTGGAATACATAGATTCCATTTACTGGTTCATGGCATCTTGTCATTTCTCCTTTTTAGAATCATCCCCCACCTCATTAAAGGTTAATGGATCTTCCTTATCAGTGTCAAAAATTAGGAGATGTGCCTCTAGTTCATAGCGAATAAATTATGTTACAACCCTCTCACTATGACGTTGCACCGGTGTTGCCTAAATAGGAACAGTGGTTTTTATGATTTGTCAATTATCAGTTGATGATGAATGTGGTCTACTCTAATAGATCTTAATTCTTTGAGAACTACTTTGCTTCAATATTCATAGTTTTTCATATAGTCATGTTTAAGGAATATTTGTCGATACAAACATATTTTTTTATCTTTGTGACTATAAAAATACTCGCATCTAGTCTCTGGAGTATAGCCAACAAATATACACACTTCAGACCTTGAGTCTAGCTTTTCAGTCTTAGGTCTAAGAACGTGAGCTGGACGCCCTCATATACGAAAATAACGCAGACTGGATTCAGAGCCATCCATAACTCTAAAGGTGTCTTACTTACAGACTTAGAATGCATTACATTCAAAATGTAAGTTCCTGTTTGAAGTGAATATCCCCGAAAAGTTAATGGTATTGATGAGTAGTTTAACATCGACTTAACCATATCAATAAGGTTCGATTTTTCTTTTCTGAAATACCATTTTGCTGTGGCGTTTCAGGTGCTGTGAGTTGGGATAGAATGTCATACTCCAGCATGTAATTTTTGAATTCTAAATCCAAGTACTACCACCTCGATCTGATTGAAATGTTTTTAAGTATTTACCTGATTACTTTCCAGCTTCAACTTTGAAGTCCTTAAATCTTCCAAAAGTTTCATATTTTCAATACATTAGGTAAGTATAACCATATCTTGAGTAATCGTTAATAAAAGTGATGAAATACTCATATCCACCTCTAGCTTATACATTGATCGGTCCATAGACATCACTACGTACTAGCTCACGTGGTTCCTTGGCGCTTTGGCCATTTTTAGTGAAAGATCTCTTAGTCATTTTACCCTCTAGACAAGATTCAAAAATAGGAAGAGTTTCAAATTTTAGTTTTCTCAAAGCACTATGCTTTGTTAACCTGTTTAAACTATCTAGAAATGTCACAACCCAAGATGCCATAGATACGTGTTCTCATCATCATGAGAAAATCTTTGTCGTTTGTTACTTTTAGGATTTGCTACTTTAAATAATTCATAATTATTAAACGAGTGTTTAGTCGGTTTAAACATATACATTCAGTTCAATACTTTAGCATGACAAATATTGAATCCATTCTTAGAATTAATAAACTCATTGGTGTTGCTCGGTAGAGAACTTTGTGGTCTCTGAGTTAGTATTTTTTACAGTTGACCGATTTGAAGCTCCGACTTCTGGATAGATGCAACTTGACTCTGAATACTTGTTTCTTACCTCTGAATACTTATTTCTTCCCTCGGAAGTGTAGCATATGTTCTTGCTATAAATTGAGTAGTATTGACTGTGAGGTAGGCAAGAGCATCTTCTAAAGAAATTTTTGGTTGCTGAGGCGGAAACAGAGTCTGAGTAGCTACTGGTGGATTAATCACATTTTGACTATTCTTCTAAGAGAAATTGGGGTGATTTCACCATCCTTGGTTGTAAGTGTTGGAGAATAGATTATTCTGCCTATTGTAGTTCCCAACAAAGTTAGCTTGTTTAGACTGAGAAGGAGCAAAGGGATACCAGCTTGGCATTCAGTGCTACAATGAGGTCATTACATAAGTCACAAACTTCCTGTCTAGCATGAATTGCAGTAGAATTGGCGGTGAAAGAGCTCAATTACTTGGACAGTGTAGCTACTTGAGCAGTAAGAGCGGTAAGAGCACCAACTTCAAGAACTTCATGAATCTTTCTTGGTATGTTTCTCTCAGTTGGCCATTGATAGGCATTACGGTCATTTCTTCAAGAAAAGCATAAGCCTCCTCATGTGTTTTACCTATGCATCCACTAGTGTCTTCGTTGAATTTCCCAAACCATTGTAGAAAGTTTTGACTTGTAACCATCCAGGGAGTCTATGATGTGGGCATCCTCTCAACATCCCTTTAAACCTCTCCCAAGCTTCATAAAGAGACTCTATATCATATTGGACAAAAGTAGTGATCTCGTTCCCACGCCAGCATCGCGACGCTGGGAAGTCAGCACCACGGCGCTGGCGTTCTGTGCTGCCAGCATGGCAATGCTGGGAAGCGAGCTCACAGCGCTAGTGTTCTATACTGCCAATATTTTGACGCTGGGAAGCCAGCTTCACGGCGCTGGTGTTCTGTACTGCCAAGTTCCATTCTATTTATGATTTTCTGATTTTTTGACTTCCAAATCAGTCCAAATGTAATTGAATATCAAACCTAAAAAATATAAATAAAAATATACATAAATCAATCAATAAATCTAAAATAACTAACAAAAATAAGATTTAGATTATATAAAATAGGAGTGTAAAATATACTCATCAACATTCCTCAGTAAGAACAAACTTGTTAATCTCACAAATTAGCATCAAGTTTAAATTTGATTTCAATCTTACGAAATTATCACCATTCAATTTCTCATGTGCAAGTAAAACAATAACAAGGTTGTTCATGGTAGACATAATAATAACTGAAAAATAAAACATACATAATTCAATATAATTGAAATAAATATTCAAAACTCGAAAAGTAAATGTGATGCATGAATGCAACATAATAAACACATAAATTCAACATTTACTAATCCACGATAAAATAACCTAACAATTAATGTGTTTTCTTACGGTCAGTCAGATTAATCTTAGACTGTCTATGAGACATTCTCATCTTTATTAATTAAAAACTAAAATATCTCATACTTTCTCTTTTAACAATAAGGTATCGTTGAATTCGGTCAAGTCACAATTATCCACTCAAAGCTTAATATGATTTTGTGAGTGTAACCCATTATTTCAGATTCCAGGACTTGATTTAGAATATGTCACCTTACGGCCGGTGAAAACTAAACTACATCACTTAGTCCTATCTTCTTAAAAAATCCAACCTTGGTATTGATATAGCTCGAAACCTTCATTAGGGGGATGAAAACAAAGCCATGTCAAGGTCATCACTGTAGGTCACGGTGTTCTACTAATAATAAAGATCATATGTTACATTGACATGTCAACCTTCTCCCACTCACTATTTTAAGATAATGTATTTTTATTTTGACTAATCAATTAATTTTAAATTAATTACTAGTTAAAACAACCCTATGAATGTGAAATTAATAGTTAATCCAATCTTATTGGTTTAAGTTCATTTAACCTTTTAAAGAGCGTAAGTCATAATTAGGTGAACTTAGAATAACAAATTAACTACATTCATCAAACTTTATTAAAACTCTTTTAATAAAGTTGGTGATCATAAATGTTAATATAGTCTTTAAAGTAGTGTGATCATCAAGTTTTAACTAATTAAAACCTAGCAGTTTACATGCAATTGATTTCACAATGTAATCCATATAAACATATTCGGACAATCATAATCAATCATGTTTCTACCAATGATCAAATAAAATTGTGTATGGTTTCATGTATGGCATGTGATCGACTAATGCATGGTCATATTATCAATCATATCAATAAACTTGTATTCAACAATCAAATAAACTAATGATGAACCGGGTGACTACAAGGTATTTCTAAAATTACAACCATTAAAAATTAGAAATAAAATTAAAAAAATGACTTCATGAGTACGTACTTTCAAAATAGCTCATTCTCCACTAGAGGTCCATCTTCATAATTTTCAAGCTTTGAACAAAACTCTTTTAATTAATTTTCCTAATTAAATAATCACTATAATTATTTTTTAAAAATATTTAATTTGATTGGTCAAACAATAATTTAATGACTTATAGAACTTGAGTCAAACTCGATTAGTCAACTAATTTTAAAATTTAAAAGATAAAAGATAGAGATAGGGTTTTCGTAAAACTATGAAGGGATAGGGTAACTTGGTATCAAGGTGTCTACGAAACTTCCCTGGCAGTGACAACAATTGTCACTGATGATAGGTCTTTTCCCCCGTCGCCCATATCCACCGCCAGCAGTCTAACCTCCGGTCACTTTCACGGTGGTGGCGGCACCGGTAACACTTTTGGTGGCGTTACAGGCGCGGATTTTCCAGCGGCATCTTCGCTATTGGACTACCGGCGGCGCCAGCGCCGAAATCCAATTTCGTCTTCTCGCGATCATAATATTCAAAATATAATTACAAAAATTCTTATTCCTCCAAAACAGCTTATACAAGATCTGAGGAAAAATAAAGAACAAAGTCTCATAGTCACCATATAATTAACGATTCATCATTAACCATTCATTGAGAAAACAAATCATACATTCATTCATACATATCAAAATATATTATGAAAATACAAAAACACTCACACAGTATTTAATATACAAATATATAATGACCGCTCTGATATCAATTGCTGGAAACGCGGCGCTTACGCGACGGAAGCGTGGGGTTTTAAAAATTTATATAAAATGAATCTTTTTCGATAAACAAAAATAAACGCGAAACAATGGTATCCAAAATAAAAATATCGAGATCCACGCCAAGATCTTCTAAGTCAATCATCAAATACATAAGAACGTGTGACTGCACGTAGAATATAGCAAGAACATTTTTTGTCTCTAGATTTACTCAAAACATGAGATCTAGAGATTTGTAGAGAACAAATATTTTTGTGAGATTAATCTCTGAGAGAATAAAATGATTATTCTCATAGAAATCTTTTATTACCTTTTTAATCTTAGAGAGTTTCATCTTGGTAGCAATTGTGTTGTTAGCAACAAAATCCATCACTGAGGCCAATAGAATAATATATATATTCTAAGCACTCTAGATTTTGAGGGATATACACAAAATAATAATTAATCACAAAATTACCGTTGTAGTGGGACCCACTATAACTGTGTACAACTGCAGTATCACACAGTACTGTAATGTGTTGTGAGGTATCACAGTGCCTCACGATATTGTCATTCACGGTACTACTGTAGTGTCGTGTGACACTAGTGTAGTGTCATCTGGCATTACAGTATTACATGTCTAACTGTAGTGTCACATAGCACTACAGTAGTCAATGTCAATTTCTGATTCTCAATCAGAGATTGACATGTGGTAGTCAAACATATCACGTGGTATTTTAATCAGATAAATATCTAGATATCAGTTAATTTAAAATTACTAATCTAATCATACATGTCAACTATATTATCTATTTGTTCACAAATAGCAGATTTAGTTAATTCAAATTTTCAATTATTATCGAATATAATTTAAAATTGTCTAATTTCACAAATTAGATATACTGTCTCACTTACCGATAATTACAAAATTAATCGATAAAATTATTTATATATAATTTCTGAAAAATTAATATAAACAATTTAATTAGTTAATTAATCACACATAATTATGTACTTGCCCCAGAAATATAATTTATTTTGTAATTTAGTCTTTTTCTCATGTCCTGGAATATTCACACCTTAGAGTGTGTAGTACAGAGGTGACCATGGACCTATAATACTTAACTCTAATAAACTGGATTATTAATTAAATAATCTTATTTATTAATTTCATTATTACTCCTCTATAAATATGAAATTGTACTCTTAGAGATTATGTAATGTATTTACAGAGTATTCTCATGTAGTCCATTGATATAGTCATTTCATGTATTCTGTCTTTCAACAATTATTTGTTCGTAAATTAGAGCTAGTCAAAATTATCGTTTTACCCTTTTAATTACCTCTTGTTCCTTGAGTATCATTAATTCACTAGTGAATGGCTAATTTATAATCGTATTATAAATTTGAGCTTAATAACCATTCAGTTCTAGAATTAAGACTTAAGCGAACTGGTATACAATGCGTTAGGAAAACTTGGATTCTAAATCTTGTAAGATCATGTTCTCAACCATCCACATTATTGAATCTCCAAAACAAAAGTCACTAGCTTATTTTACAAAAAAACATTAACGAGTGAATCAAAGTTTCAGTTGAATGTATATGAGTTCATGACTACTCAGGATTGAGACTGATCTACAAATGATCATCATATTGATGTTAATTAAATCTTTATGATAAACGGTAAGTTAATAAAGATATTAATTCAGATCGGTCATGTCATATATAATCTTATTATATAAAGTACTTTCACTAAGATGTCTATCCATATCAATGATCTTGATCTTGATCACATGCATTCATAATACTTAGTGAACTCTACTAACAACAATTCATTAAAGATTTCATACTTTAATATGTTGCTGATAATTTTATTCATAATAATGTGATGTGCTTCCAATGCCAATAAAAGGTAACCCCTCCAATGGTATTTAACATCCAGAAAACTGCCAAACAAAATGCATCCCAAGCAAAAATATCATAAGTACCACCTCCTCCCAGACTGTCGCAAGGAAAACTATAACTTGAATCCTTTTTCTCCGGCATTTGGTCATATCATTGTAGCAACCGAAATATTTTTTGCAATAAAAAAACAATCTCATTATGAGCTGTGAAGCAATAAAAGTATGCGGATAAATGGAAGGGTGAAAGAAAGAGAGAAAATTAATAGAAATGATATATGATTCCAAGATAGAATATGTAAGGTCTATGAGAAATCTCATAAAAGGTAGTGTAATAAAGCAGTAATACTGATTGATTCTTTATTAGATGAATCAGTTCAAGAAACAATTTTTCCAGTATCAACGATCAGTACCAGTAAATAGGATAGAATGGAAGAATTACATTCACTATCTAAAAATAAATCAAAAATATTTCCCATATCCTTCTATTGTGTATCACATTTATGGTTTCTATTGGTGCAAATCCAATCACTTCAATTTTCAATTGAAGATGAGAAAGAATTCACCATTGGTAACAGATGCTTATCCATTAAGCAAAGAAAATCCTATTTAACATTATTATTTATGATCTTAATCCTCTCGTACTAATATAAGATCATAATCTCATTAATGAATACGGAATTTTCAGATATTTATATAAATTATTCAACAATAATTTAAAAGAATAATTATAAGAAAAATGTAATTCCATTAAATTTCATATTAAAATGTCAATACATATGTTTTAAGGGCATAATCCCCAACAATCATAATATATTTGTACACAAAATTTTTATAGTTTAAAAAAGGTCATTTTTGTAAATATAACTATGTTTTAAAAATGGATTACTTCCCTAAATGAGCCATGATATTATTCGCTTTGGGCCTAAGCCTACGACTTTGTGTTTAGACTCTACCTAAAATGTCTCACACTAATGGAGATATTATCCGTACTTATAACTAATGTGGGACTTTGGTTGCATACCTAACAGTCCTCCTCTGGAACAAAGGACCACATATTCTAAGATTGGTGTTATGATTTGTACAATAAGTAGAATTAAAAACTAGTAGTTGTAGATTGCCTGTGAAAATATGACGGTAGAGAGAAATAATTTTCTTCACTATGAAAACAGTAGTAAAAAATCTTACAATTATACAAAACATCACCCTTCCTCGGAATTATAAAAATTCAATTGCATGGTCAAAAGTTTTCTCAAATGACCTTTAGAAATTAGAAACTTAAGAGCAGACCACTTCAATTTCATGACTTACATAAATGACATCATTTTATCCAAATATTTTAAGTATATTTTTCTCACATTTTTGTCAAATTGTGTAATTTTTTTTATAATTTTTAGATAAGATATGATATCTCAAATGATCAGTTACATTTCAAAATCTAAATCTCATTTAAATCTCATTTTATAGTCAGACATAACATAGTTGAGGGCGATTTTGAATAGAAAAATAAATTCAAAAAATTATAAACTTTTAAGTAAAGATTTCTGAGACCTTTCTTAGCATTTGAAATTAATATTTGTAATTTTTTACAATTTATAATGAATTTTCAAAACTAGGTTTCAAAACAGGTGAAAAACATCTAAAAGTAGGAATTTGTCTTTATCATTTCAGGACTTAAACTTTAGAAATTTGCAGAGATATATAATGTAAATTAAATTTTACATATGTAATTGTTTGAGATATTAAAAAAATTATAATAAAACTATATTTGTGTGGTTTGTGATGTATAGTGTTTAGTGTGTTTTCTTTGTTTTTGTTACGGTTATGTTATGATGTTGATTTGTTATTTTATGTTATATGTTTGAGAATATAATATATGTTATAAGATAAGAAAGAATATATGAATGCATGAAAGAAAATGTTGTGCTCCATTAAAGTCACGTGCTCTTCATTCTGTTCTGTTTGTCTTGTCCTTCGAAAAATGTCTTTGTTTACATAATTTTTTGGGAGAGGGTCTCGGTTATACGCTCTGGTTAGTATTGTAGGAAGTTAATTTTGCAGCTAGTCCTACCTTCTTGAAGGTGCGGAGTTGTATACGTGAGTAATTTCATTTGTACTTATCTCACCGGCTAATAATTATTGACGATAATCTTTGTCCTGTGTGTGATAGCAAACTCTATAGAAAGTTGGTCAGTGAGCTCTGTAAGAAAGATCTAAAAGTTCTGTGTATGATATCTTATGTATGTGATTATGAATATTATTAAGTAAATTTTTTATGTACTTAAAAGTTTGTTAAGTGTAATATATTTTTATACAGTATGAGTTGGTTTTAAAAACAAATTGAGCTTCCTCGATATTTTGGTAAAATATTCTACTGCGAATCACATTCTTCTTCAAGATTTTGAAAAAAGTAGCTAGAATTTTGATCTCCAGCTCTGACGATTTAACTCTAGACTTTTGCTTGAAGAAGATCTCCTCAGCTAGGCTGCACTCATAAAACTTATCAAAGCAATCCTTAGCCTTCAACTACATATTAACATCAGAAGGATCGAGTTGATGAGTTGCAGCTCATGTTGAAAACTAATATATTAAACAAACTACTAAAATCACAGAAATAAACATTGAAAATGTGCATAAGATGTGTAAAAAGTGTAATTGTAAAAAAAATCAAAACTTAAAGGGTGTTTTTATATTTTAACCTTTATTTATATCACACACTTTTTTTGTGCATTACTCTCAACATCTCATAGAAGTTGATGAAATATTTTTAGATAATATTATCCTTAAATATCTTTGAATTTTTTTATATTATTCTAAAACTCAAAAGTAAACATGCGATCACATGCAGAGCTTTTCAATCATTTTTTTTAAATTATCATCTTCAAAGACGTTATCTTCTTATTATTATCGTCCAAAATATAAAGAGAGAAAGAAAGTGATTAGTCTCAATTAACTCATTATTTTTTAGCTAATCATTTTAGGTAGCATGGATTACAAGACTATCTTAAAATTTAATGAAAAAAAATTAATATTAAGCACATTAAGCGAATCTTTTTTATATATAATTTGGTTATTTCATTTAACTTGAATTATTTTTTTATGATCGTGTATATCATTAAATATCTCTACGTAAATAAAATTTATGAATGAATTAAAATATCATAAGTAAAGACACGTGTATTGTATGTGATTGACTGATATATCAATATAGTTTATTACATCGTAATAGCTAAATATAAGGCAGCTTTATTACACAGCCTACATGCAATATAATTAGTTGCTTTGATAGTTGCTGCCTTCATTAATTCTTCATGTGAATCTCCAAGACAGCTGGTGTGTTAGTGGTTGTAGTTCATCTTTTCCTTTTATTGAAATTTGTTTTTCTTAAAAAATAAGAAAAAAAACAGAGGAAACCAAAATATGGGTTTCGTTTAGCAGTTTATTTTGAAATTATGAAGAAAAAAACATATACGAAAGGGGTTTACTTTGAAAACTGGATTCACATGAAGTAAGAAATTGATATGATTTGGGGTTTACTTTGAAATTTGAGTAAAGGATGTCGGTTGGTCCACCTGACGTGGAACACAATAATTTATTTAATTAAGCAAATTGTTCAATCTATATTATAGTTTCATAATAGAAGGTTCCTACTTTGATCTCTATATGTTAAGTCTTGGAGAATTCTTTTTAAGTTAATTTCAATTTATTTCTTCAAATTCTAGCCTCTCTTTTTTCTATTTTTCTTTTACAGAAAATGAGTAGGAGGAAGAGTTTTTTTGACAAAAATGATTTTATTAAACATAAAAGAGATATAGATGCAATGGGCATACCCCAGTACAAATGAGAAACAATAACTCAACATAAAGAGAAAAAAAATAAGAACTTCAGGACATGTCAGCTAAGTTGACACCTCCTAAGAACCCACGGCAAGTGCACCAGACATCCCAGCTAGACTCGCACCTCCAAAGCATCCGCTGGCTAGCCTCGTTAAAATCTGAACTGGAAAAAATTTCCAAAGGATAAATCCTAGAGAAGTAAAAAGAGTACTAGCCAAAGAAAAATGAAACAAATCTGAAAAACTAACTATTCAAATGAGAAGAAATAAAAGAAGGAAAAGAACCAGAAAAAGTTGATCTCTCTTTAATTAGACCATCATGTTTTGAATAGAAATCTGTCAGCATGTTAACTTCACATGTAATATGCCTGCTTGATGCTTCTTCCATTGAGTAGCAAGAGAGAGAATATCATATATTAAAGCTACAATTCTATTACCACAACCATTAAAAGCATGAATTTCTTGAATCAGAATCGTAAATATGGATACAGCTTGAACAAAGATGAAAAATCTCCTCAAGACCCCATCTAAGAGCAATAGCTTCACCTTGAAGAACATCCAAAACATAATCACAACTAGACAAACCAACACCATGAACATTACCTCCTGGATCCCAAAGTACCCAACCAATCCCAGTCGAACAATTAGGATCAGACCACACCACATCTCTTTTAAGAACCCAACAATTATCAAGCTGATCAATGGCACCAGAAGAACCAGCAACACCCATGACCGACACTGAAGGCACACCGAGAAAAGACTTGCTCGAATGTTTATCAGTCAGAAGGATGGCCAGACCCGGGTCCATAACAGTATCTTCAAAATAAGCAGAATTCCTACATTTTCATATACGCCAAAGACCATGAATGAACCAATTAATCAGATAAAAATTATCATCTCGAGCCCCAACATCTTTATAGAGTTTATCCAAAAATCATTAGCAAAATTGCATTTGAAAAATAAGTGAATAGCATCTTTCTCAGCCCCTTTGCCCACTAGACAAACATTTTCAATCCTCAAACCTCTTTTTTAGTCAAATTAGATTTACAAGCAATGAAATTATTCAAACATCACCAAAAAAAAAATCATTTAATTTAGGAGAGACTTAAGTTTCCAAATTTTATTCCAAGGCACATTCACACATTACTCAGAGCTCCCAACACATTTAGATTTCTTTCCCAAAAACCCATTCCTCATCAAATTAACTGCCAGATCATTACCCGTCTTGACTGAATAAATGCCATTAATGTTGTAACGCCAACCCAAACGATCTGAGCCACCAAACCTGCTAAGCTTAATAAGCTAAATAAGGTCAACATCACCGGATATAAAAAATAATATAATTTATCTATGCCTCAATTCAGACCATCAATAGAAAGAAGCTCATGAACAAATCTAATTTCATCATTTTTGGGTGAAGCAATTTTAAAGAGCCAAGGTCACGGAATCCACGCATCCTCCCAAATATTAGTAGATCGACCATCACTCACAAACCGACGAATCCAAAAAGAAAGAAGTTTCATTCCTTCAATTAAACTTCTCCAACCCCATGAAGCTTCTATAAAATTACAATTCCTACAATTTTTACTCTTTAGGAATTTACAGAGTAAAGTATTAGGATTAGAGAAACTATTCCAGCACATTTTAGCCAATAAAGCTAAGTTAAAAGCAGAGAGATCTTTGAAACCAAGTCATCCATTCTCTTTGCTCTTAGTAAGTTTATCCCAAGAAGCCCAATGAATACCGAATTTAAAAAGATTCAAATTCCACCAATAGATAGCACTAAAGAACAAATTTTCTTACTAGTGATAGGCATCTTAAACTAAGACATCGAGTAGTTAGGAATAGAGAAAGCAACAGTTTTAATAAGAATTCTCTTACCAGCAAGAGAAAGCAATTTTCTGCCCAACAACTAGGAATTTTTTGCACAATACGTTCCATAATTTGAATGAACATGGCCATCTTTGATAAACCCAAATCAAAATCAATGCCAAGATATTTCTTCAAAGATAACGACAAAATAAGACCAAAAGAAGAAGAAAGGAACTGCTGCAAGTTTAAAGAAACATTACAGCTAAAAATCATTAGACTCTTATTAAAATTCACAACGTGACTAGAAGCAACACCATAAATCTTCAAAATATGCAAAATAATCTTGATTTCAACTTCCTTGGCTTTACAAAATAACAAAGAATCATCAGTGAAGAATAAATGAGATATCACAGGACCATCCATTGAAAACTTAAACCCTAAAATAAGTTTAAGATCACACACTCTAGTCAGTAAACGGGATAAAACCTCAGCGTAAATAAAGAAAAAAAGATAAGGAGAAAGCGGACCTCCTTGTCTCAAACCTCTACTCGGATGAAACATCTTAGTGCAAACACCATTAACAATAACACTAAAATAGACAGATGAGATACATTTAAAAATCTGATTGCACCATCTATCAGAAAAAACCCAACCTTTTCAAAGCCTCAATCAGAAACACCCATTCAATTCTATCATATGCTTTAGCCATATCAACTTAATGGCTACCTCACCAAATTTTCCCTTCTTATTAACACAAAACGCATGCATAATTTCATGAGCGATCATAACATTGTCCGTAATAATATGCCAAAAAATAAAGCACTCTATTTTTCACTAATAATCTTACCCATAACACCCTTCAACCGATTCATAAGGATTTTTGAAATAATCTTATAAGTAACATTACACAAGCTAATCGGACGAAACTAGGTTAGGTTTCTCGGATTGGGGACTTTAGGAATCAACACAATATTAGAATGATTAAGCCTAGGGGGAAGGAATAAATCATTAAAGAAACGATGAACCATAGAGAAAACATCAAGATGTATCGTATCCAGTGCTGAATAAAGAACTCCATTGTAAAATTGTCCGGTCCTAGGGCCTTGTGTAAATGAATGTCCCGAACCGCGCATAGAATCTCATCCTCAGACACATCGCTATCAAGAAAAAATGAGCCAGCATTATCAATGGCAAGACAGAGACAACCTAAAGCCGCCGCAAGAGCACCACCATCAGGATTAGAAGAATTGAACAAATTTTGGAAGTAACTGATAGTTAACCCTTCAATATTCTTCCAATTTATGTGCCATCTAACAGTATTGTCTTCAAGCCCATAGATCTTTTTGAACCTCCTTTGCATTTTAACCTTAGTATAAAAATAGGCAGTGTTCCTATCACCATTTCTTAACCACTCACCGGTTGTATGATCCCTCCAGTATATATGTTCCTCAATAACCGAAGCCCGAAGTTTCTCCTCTAGGTTTTTAATTTTAATCAAATCTGGCCAATTGTTGTCCCCATAACAGCCGACAATCTGCTTATAAAGGTTCGGAATTAGGTGGCTCGAATTTACACTAGAAAAATGCTTTCGCCAATCAATTAAAGTCCTACGAGCAGCTCCAAGTTTTTGAATAATACTATAATTACTACCTTCAACCTCTTTCCAAACCTCATTTATAGTCACAGCACATCCCGAATGGTTACTCCAATGTCTATCAAATGTAAACAATTATTTCACACGCCTAGTATCTTCAGAAGTGTCAAGAAAAATTGATAAGTGATTAGATTCGTGAACAGGTAGGTGAAAAAGCTTAGCATTAAGGTAAATATCCAACCAAGAGTGATGTCCAAGAAACCTATCTGACATTTCCCTACTAAAAGCATGACCATCTCTTTTATTTGCCCAAGTAAAGGTGAGGCCAATAAAACTGATATCAACCACATCACAATCCTGAGTGAAATTATGCATAAGCCCAAAATTAGAAAAGCCTCTATCCAACCATCCTTGCTTCTCAGAAGAATTCATCATATCATTAAAATCACCTATAACAACAAATGCTTCCCCACAAGAGGTACATATCACCTTTAAAGTTTCCAATTGAGCTGACGAATCGATTCAGAAGTATTGAGATACACCACAAAAATTCCAAAAAATATTTTTACTAGCATCAAACACTCTCATCTCAATAAAGAAATCATCATACTTAATAAGATTCTCAGAAGAATCATCTAGCCAAAACACAGCTAAACCACTTCTAATACCAACATGATCCACAATAATAACACCTGAAGCACCAAGAGAATATTTCAATTTATTCACCACGCAAGCCTTATTTTTAGTTTCTAACAGAAAGATAAAATCAGGGGAATGGGACTTTGAAAGCTCTGAACAATGAAGAAACTGTCAGGGGGTTCCACAAACCCTGACAATTCCACATCAGAGTTTTCATGACTCACCTTGGGTCGCCTTCCTCCACCCTTCCGCTAAATTTTGCAGCAAACTCATCTTTCCTCCTTTTAACAGATTGAACATCTTCTACACCTCAGTCGCAAATAACTTCTTTTACAACATTTTTCCATTTCAGATCCACTTCAATTAACGCAGCCCGTGGAAGTTGGGAAGACACAATTTGGACTTCCTCTTATTTTTCTTGGTCAAAGAATCACTCTTCTACAATTTAGTAATAATCGGCCCAAATTTGAACAGATCGTCCAACCCAGCAGAATAAAAAATGGGCTGATCAGAAACTGTTGTCAAAGGCCCAAACCCACACTATTTGCCTCAAGCACTTCAACATTAACCCTACCCAAGCCCAAATCCACATTTGAATTCTCCCTAAATTGCAACGAAGAAGGATTTTGATCGGTTAAGGGCTCTCCATCAACACGGTCCAAAATCGCATTTAAATTCTTCTTAAATTGCAGCGAAGAAGGAGTTTAATGGGCTATTGGCATCTCATCAAAACGGCCAGTTTTGAGAACAGTCTTCTTTCCCGCGTTTCCAACCTGTATCAGATTTGTTTCTATCACAAAATTCCCACAGCTACACACATTAGCCCTTGAATAAATGCAATAATTCATGTCAGCATGCACATCCATAACCGCATCCTTGATTTCCTTCACGGTAACATCACTTTTCTAGGTCTAGCCGAAGAAGATGGGATATCTTTGGTAGTTCCCTGAAAAATAGAAAGTGAGAAATTATTTTCCAGATTTGCATCCTAGAAAATAGGAGGATCACTCGCCGTCCGAACAGAAGTAAGGTGCACTGACCATCTTCCCCAACTCCGGCCAGCACCTCTGTTAAATCCTCTCCCTCTGAAAGCTCTTGAATGGTCTCTGTCCGGCATAAAATAATAAGCACTATTGGCTTTCAAATAGTCACCATATTCATCATCCTTTTCTCTGTTAGCCCTAGCTAAAAATTTGCTCTTGTTCGGTCTAAGACATCCAATATTATGGTGAAAAATCCTTCCACACGATGAACAAAAATGAGGCAACATTTCATATTTGAACTTACACCAAACTTTCTTTCCTTCAAAATTAATAAACGAACCCCTCATTAACGGTTTTTTAATATTAATCTTCACTCTGAAACGTAAAAACCGATTAAGCTCAAACCCATCCTTGGAGTAAATATCTTCCGAAAGAATTAATTTACCAAATTTACAAGCAACAAGTTCTCCAACTGCTTTGTTTCAACATTCAAGAGGTAAGTCATGAATTTGAATCCAAAAATCATTCTAAAGAAAAGTTTCGCAGTTTAACGACATACCAACTTCCCAACGCTTAACAATGAATAAATTCCCTTCAAATAACCACGGTCCGTTGCTAAGCACAAAATTAAGAGCATGATCAATAAGAAAAGGTATCTGAAAAATAGCTTTTCCAATCTCCATAAACCAGACGTTTGAATCCATATTCCACGCCTCCATAAAAATTATACCTTTTATTCAAAAAGAGCCTCCCAATAATGCTTAGTCTATTAGACTCAACATTCCCATGTGCCTTTTTTGGAGGAACAACAACATCACTGACTTCCTCTTCCTTAAGATTACAACTATCCAAATAATTTATCAAATCACGATCGACCACAACATCTAAATTATCCATGACGAAAACACAACCCAAAAGAGTCAAAGAGCACACTCGCCTCTCACAGATTCAAAGAAAGCAAGACTAAGAAATTTGAAACCCTAGGAGAAGCCTGAGAGAGAAAAACCACTCCTAAGAGAGAAAATGGGTAAGAGGAGGCGTTGGCTCCACTATCTGGCAGGAAACGTTGCGTGCATCAATCACCGCGTTGATGCCCCCTCCACCCCACCTATGTCTACCACATCTCCAAGAACCACTAGGGAGAGTCAAACCTTGGACCTTAATCAAGACATTCGACCTCTTAACCAATTAAACTCACCTTTTTCAAATCACATCGCTCATATCATTCCTACATTTAGTAACGCGAGGTTCAATTTGTGTACAATTAATTAAGTCTCATGTTATAGACCACTAGTTTAGTTTTGAAGTATTTACAAAGAACATTATGCTCGCACCTTTTTCAGTTCAATCTTTTTTTCATCATCTAAAAAGTTTTTTCATGCACCAAAATTTAAATGATATAACTTCTTAGTGTTGTGATTGCCAATAATAAAAGTACAACTTATTAGTTTTTATTTAATCTAGTTTTTAAAAAACATCAGGTGACATTTATCAAGTGGTACAACAACCGATTAATTAATTGTGTAAATCATGATTCATGTGAATGAAACATCAAACTGAAACACTTAATAATTCATGGTAATTAGTTAATTAATTCAATGACTCTGCACAAAATTATATAGATGATAACACAACCATAAAATCTTGAATTTCATTGTTCGTTTTAGGTATGAAAAATAATGGCAGCTAATAACGTTGGGCACCCTTCTGATTGAAGTTTTATTTTAAGTAACGATCATAATAGATCATGTTGAAAAAAATCATCAAATATAATCATAACTATAAAAACATTTAAAATAATACGTGCCTCAGAATAAAAATAAAAAAACTGCGTGGCAAAACAAATTTGATGCCATCCGTGGAAAATTACTACAGTCGTCAAAAGTTTATATGATATATATCGTATTTATACTGTAAATTTTTTTATATATATTGTATATATTATATAAACTTTTTGAACATTGCACTTAATTTCGTTGGATACGGAGATTCATTTTTTGGCTCCGGATTTTTTTTCATATTTGAGGGTATTATTTTTTTTTCTTTCATCCTTAATTATTATTTTTTTCTTAAAGTGACAGAATCTTAATATTCTCTTATTTGTTTTATGATTTAAACTTACACTAGATTCCATTTGATATAAAACGAGGCAGAAAATATCAAACAAGAATTAGCATCATAATCCTTGATATAAACGTGATGATCCAAAATAATTTCTTTTTTATAATTGGGTTTGTTGCCTTTAATATTTTTCTTTCCTTAAATTATTAGTGAATCTCAATGCATCATATCTGTGATAAAATTCTTCTAGTTGGTTCTTGCATCATGCTTTAGTCCATCTTTTTTTTTAAAAGATCATGCTTTTAGATAATCAAGAAGATAAAAACAACTACAATTGTTTTATATAATTTTTTTGTGATTAATTCATAATTAGGAAATAGAAACTTATATAGACGGTAATTGTCAAGTTATGTAGTTGTGCTAGCATAGCTCGTCACAATCTTATGTACGTCATAAAATGATTATTTATAATTAATAGACAATCTATTTCAATTGTTTATATATTAATAACGTAATAATTGTTAAACTCCCACGAGGTCATAAATTCAAATTATATTCCTTCATTTTTTTTAAAATTTATAATATAATTTAAAACAAAGGCAATAACAAAACATTGAATTTTCAATTAACAAAAAGACCTAATTGCAACATTTTAAATTTAAATTTCCTTTTTAATATTATTTTAAATGTAATATTTGAGAAAATAATTAATAAAATAATTATGAGGATATGAAAACAGGGAGGAAAGAAAGTGGAGAGGAAGGTTAAAATGAATAAGTGAAAATGATACATAACCAATGCTTACCTTAACTTCAAATTTTCCTCTTCATATTCCGTCGAAAATTAGAAAAACAATTTCGGACAACTTTTTTTTCTCATTTTATCATCATTTTCAAAATTTAAAAACGAGTGAAATAATGTAAAACGATCAAAACTAACTTGGAGTACTGAATTTTCAATGACGGGTCATTAATTCGTAAATAAGAAATTACAAACAGTTTTGTTCCATAGATGAGGTTAGAATTCCTGAGAGAGCTAATTTAATTAAAAACATAGCAATGAATCATAAAAAATTCCAATAAAATCAAATCAACCACCCAGGGAATTTTCAACTACATGTACTTGCCTTATCTTCAATCTACTAGTAATTGGCAAGACAGAACTGTAAAGATCCCTGCACAACATTAGTACAAAACTTACATCATTTCTTCCTCAAATCATATCTATAATGTAACTCGGGAGATGAGAAAAACAAACCGAAACCAGAATGTGACCCTACTACGACTCCGAAAACTCGGACGATATAATGAGAAAAATAAAACACATGTTATATACAACTCCTTCCACGCTAGTCTGAATCCATCTTATATCATAAATCAACTAATTCATTCTGAAGTGTAACTCGAGAGAGAGAATAAAAACTTGAAACTAGAATGCGACTCATTAGAATGGAAAACTCAGATGATATAATGTAAAATGAAAATCTAGAGTTCCCATCTTTACGATACATGGTGCATCTAAGTCGCCAATCAAGAACATAAAATGTTCCACTTGCGTACGACTTTAGATGTGCAATGATGCATCGAGATGTAATAGCATCAAGAAACAAAGTAATTTCGATCGTATGTTCATATACAACTTAACATACTCCATATGACTTATTAAAAGAAGAACACACTCCATTTTATATCCTAAATCACCTAATTATCATTCTGATCGAGTAGACAGAGAACGTATATTTTTGTTTCCAAAGGACACTAAATTAGAAAACTGCGACGCAAATCATTTATCAATAATGGTTGCTTACACTTACTTTAGTATAATTGCCTCCGGCTGCAGTGTTCATAAGCGGAGGCTTTGGATGATATTGGCCTCCCACATTAGCCAGATAAGAACCTCCCGGCATCAACGGAGATGGGACGGGAATAGATTTCTCTTTATTTGTGACGTACTCTCCCTCCTCGATCAATGAAAACCCGAATAGTCTACAATTAGTTTTGGCTTGAGCTGTTGAACTTTGTGAGATTTCCGGTTGATTACGATTATTTGACAAATTGAAAGATTCCATTCCTCCCTCGTATTCCCTTTGCATGTCACGATCAAGGAAAGATCCAAGCTTTAGACCATTCACAGCCTGCTGAAACATTAACACAGAAGATGGTGACGAAACCTGAACAGTCGAGGCGGAAGCTCGTTCATGTGAATTTGCATTTTGCATAAGAACGGGCCATCGATGCCTAGAGTTCATCACTTGAACGCCATCAAAGACTCTGCAGCCACCGTTATTGGATGCTTCAACTCCATATGGCACGCTCGGGAAAATTTCTTGACCTTGCAAGACCTTATGGAATCGGAACGATTCACCAAAGCCCATGCCTCTAGAGGTAATAATGTCAGAATTCACGAAAGGGTTTCTGAAACTACCGGAACCAGTAAACATCCGTTTTTCAGAGGGACCTTCCTTAGTAGTCCCCGTACTATCGAAAGAAGTATCAAAACCCGAAATTTCTTGACCTTGCAAGACCTTCTGGAACCGTATAGATTCCCCAAAGTCCGACGCTCCAATTCCATCTGCTATTTTGAAACGGATTAGGGAAGCTCTGAGATGAGAAATCAATACAAAATTTATGCAAGTAAGAGGACATACTAGGAACTGGAAAATCATGTTTTGTTAAAGACGATTTAATCCTCGTCCGCTTCAACCCAGGAGGAATCAATCCATTGGATCCGGAAGGAGAGCCCGATGGTTCGATCTCCCATGGAGATACCCTACCATGCTTGTTAGTTTCTACATCATCCCACCTCACCTGCGAAAGGAAGCCGATAAGTATGGACTGAACATGTATGTAATATTGCATAAGTCATCCCGTGCAAAAGCTCACAATCGTCAATAGCAGACAAACAAAGAAACTAAATTACGAGAAGGGTGTGCTGTGTGGTTCAAAATACCAGAACAGCAGACTGGACAAGATAATGTGAATGTAAACAAAACTACTTCTTAAAAATTCATACCACAAGGCATCTCCACTTTGAACCCGGCCATCTCAAAGGATCGATTTTGCTTATTCCAGTTATCCGTCCGGTGTATCTTCCGAAAACAAAAGTTACAAGTCTCTTAGCTAAATTTCTGATATCATAATTCATTTAATGAACTCCAAACCGAAACTAGCCAAACCTTCTTTCAGACGCATCTTCTGTCTCAAAACGCATCTTAAACCTCATTCCCACAGAATAAGGATGATTAACACTCTTCAAAAACTTATTCAATGGTATAATGAACTCCGACGAGCTAGTCCTATCAGATAAACATGGTAAATAATAGAAAATCAGGGAAAGATTAACATGGTAAATAATAGAAAATCAGGGAAATGCGCGTTTTTAAAAAAGATGGAAAAGAGAGTTGTTCGATTTTAAAACAAGACGATAAAATTTTGGAAGTGTCCGGAAAACCTTGGATTGCAGTAAACGCTGAAAACACTTCTTGTAGATATAGCATTAACCACATCCTTATAGTTGTAATTGCTTAGCTGCGGGCTACAAGAACTCGGAAAAGTTGAATCAACTTTAACTTGAGCAGCTCTTCGGATCCCCAGTCTCAAATCTCCATCCTCACCTCTACGAACAATAAATATACAATTCAAATCGACAAAACAAATGCGCAATTCTGAAATATCTCATCTTTTTTTATAACAAATTTACCTAAGGAACAGCACAGCATCTCCAGAAAGAAGCTTTTTCTTGTTTACAAATGCACTCCATCCAGTAGTTAGCAAGTGTCTTCTCGGCTGTCCTGCTCCCGGAAAAACAAAACGAAAACGAAAAAACATGTTAAATTGCCAGTTAACCCAAAAGAATAATTTGTTGGGTTAAACTGAATTTATATATTTGATATGGAAAACAGAATTCCCAACTGCTACATAAAAATGTTCGGGATTCCTTCTGCGTACCCCGGTAGATGTGTCGGAACTTCCATTCTAGCCCGTGAAGATCCTTCGCTATGAGTTCTTGTGAAGGCCTCTGCTGATTATAATCCTATAGCAACAAATGTACTTAAACTCTACTATCCTCAAACTTTATCGTGATAAATTTTTGTAGAAGAGCAAGACGAAGTATAATTACCAGAGGAGGAAAGCAATCCTCAGCGGCTCGACGGGGGACAGAGAAGCCACCATGAGTGCTTGTATCTGAAGCAGTTAGTGTTTTGCAGAACATGTGGGGCGTCGTTGACTTAGCAGCTTCAACGTCCTCGTCTAGACCTTCTTCCGCTTCTCCTTCTGGGAAACTCTTTTCAAACTGTTGAAGAGTTTCACATAATTTAGGCTACGTTCGGATCTTGGAAAGATTATGAAGAAAATAAAAATGAGAGCAAATGTAAAAGAAATGAAAAGGAAATTGGTCAAGTAATAAAACTCCATTGAAATCAAAGAACAGAGATGAAAGGCTAGACTAACACTTTCCAAGATTTAAAACATGGCGTCACAATTAACAATGAAGGAAAAGGAGATGGCACCAATTAAATGTACACCGTTAAAAAGACTAATAGTGTGTTTGAGACTGCTTACGAAAAGAAACACTTCTATATGATTGAAGTAACACTAATTTAGAAAAATTATTTCATATCAATCTTTCTATTAAGCACTTCAGTAGGTGTTTGTTTGCTATCGAAGCATTTTTAGAAATATTTGCACATATGTTTCATGGAGACCTATGTTTAACCGAAATGTGCTTCAAACAACAAAGTTTGTCAGATAAATGTGGTTTAGATTTGTTTTTTAATGCATTAAAGTTTTTTCATACAAACCATTCACAAGTTCACCCTTAATGCACAATGTGAAGAAAAGGTAACAACTAATACTCTGTCAAATCTAATGAAAATCCCTTTAATTCACAAACCCGACAATGCAAAAACAGCCCTTTCTTTCTTGAGTATTCTCTAGGAAGCCAAACAGTACATAATAGAACTTGAAACAAATCTCACCTTGCTTTCAGGGACAAGAGAAATTTGAGCGTATACCTCATCAGTGCCAGCCTCTGCCTGCTCCAACAAATATAAATTCAGTATCTGTTTAACAAGAAATTCATATTCTACTACTCCCTCTCTTCACTAATGAGTAGACATCGGAAAAACAACTCTAAACAGGAAAGAAAAAAAGTTTATAACTTCAAAACTTTTCTTGCACATTCAATTGTCGGGGTCAAACAGATAAAAAAAGAAAAGTAAATTCAATATCCCATTTTATCCAATTTGCCCGGAAACCAAACAAAACCCAGATACCAATAAACAATAAAACATCAGAATTAGCAGAAATTAATCCCCAACACCCAAAAACATACATGGAGTTGGACATCAACAACACGACAAAAGAGGTGAGAAGGGAGATCATAGGCTGCGGCTGGAAAATCTGAAAACTGTTCCAAATGGCCTTGTGGTAAATACACCACCACACTCCCTTTCTTCGGCAACGAAATCAATGGGCCGGCACAAGCGTGCCAAAGCTCCAAGCAAATCGAAGAAGAAGAAGAAGACCCCGAAGCTGAAGCAGAAGCGCTTATAGCCGAAGCAGAGGAAGAGGAAGCAGTGGATGGCGTTTCGTCATCCTCCGTTGTGTTGAGATCGATCAGAGCACCCATATAGGAAATTATAACCGGAGAAAAATGGCGCTTTGAGATAAGTTTGAAAAAGCCGCTTCCGTGAACTATTGATTAAACAAAGCTCAAAAAGAGAAGCGCTTTTAAGAAATTGTTGCTAGACAAGCAGAAGAAAGAGGGAGAGGTAGAACCAGTTCTTTCCTGCATTTTTAGAAGACGGTGCCTACTGCCACCTTTGGCGTTGCTAAAAGAAGCTTTCTTTCACAAATAATAGACCCTCCCTCTCTCTCTCTGTCTGTCTCTCTCTCACTGTTTTTTCGGTTAATGGGTGAGAAGAGGAGTGAGAATGGGCTTTTGGGTAATCAAATCAAGAGTTGAACAATGCCCAACTAAAGCAAAAGAGAAAAAGAATGGATTTTTAGGGAAAATTTTATAAATAAATGCATAAAATTTGAGAGTGATAATTGTTTTTGTTTTTTGCTTTTCTTTTCCTTTTTACTTGGTCTGCAGCAGTGCTGCAGCCTCTGCAATGCTGCGACTGCTGGGGTGTGATGTATGGCAGAAAGACGAAGAAAGAGAGAGAAACAGAGAAAGAAAGAAAGAGAGAGTAATGACAACTAAGTAGGAGTGAGAGTGAACTTGTTAATTAAAAATCCACAAAATAAATATCACAAAATAAATATCACAAACTAATTATAAAAGAAAAAAACAGAGAGAGGTATTTCTGTACGGCCCCCCTGTATTTACGGAAGGATGTCTATCCTGTCCCCTTGTTCTTTACCAAATCTCATTCATATCCCTTTGCTCCTTAATCTCCTACTTAATTACATTATTAAAACAGTTTGTCCCTTGTTCCATTCCCTCCCCCTTTAATCATTTTATTATGTTCTTTCCTTTTTCCTTATTATTTTAAGCATATGGTTCCAAGGGATGAGCTATGTCCTCCATAGCCCTTTTTGTGTGCTCTTTTATCTTTTTCACTTTACAGTTTATGGCCAGATAGGAAATTAAGAATGCTATCTAATTTAAATAAACTCTACTAAATGTCCCCTTAGTTTAATACACGTTTGTGCCATTTTAGTATGTTTTATGTTTTTCGTTACACAAATCTATTAGTTTTAATGTTTGTAGCATACAATTCAACTATTGATTATCTAATATGAGGATGTTCAAATTTGTCCCGAACCGACTGAAAATGACTGGTTTGGTCTATTCTTATATGTGTTCTGTTCGGTTCAGTTCGAGAAAATGAGAGAACTGAAATTTAGGTTTGATTTTACGTCAAAAAATCGACCGAACCGAACCGTAAATACCTCTAATCTAATATATCGATTTTATATTTGGCATGTCATGCTAACTAGATTAAGTTTTGAATCTCATATCGTGTAATGGATTTGAATTCTTTGCCACTGGGAATCCAACGGGAAAGAAGCAATTCAGTGGGTTTAGGTCGTCTGATCTAATTTGGATGATTTAAATATCTCTTGTCGAGCTGTAAATTTTTTTGCTCTTTTATGTAAATAGTTTTTTTGGCTTTTGAAGTGTCGGGAGGGTTTTTTAATGCCTTCTTTTTTTCTTATCGGAGTTATTTCACAGAGACTTTTCATGGTAAGGAAAATGGGGAAACAAGCACACTTGGAGAGCGCAGTACAACGGAGAGTTGTATGTTGTGGTCGTGAATGATGAATCTCTCTCGAAAAAAGAATCTATTGATTCTCTCCTAATTGATCAGACCGTAGGTGCAATGATTTACTTCACATGCGAGAAGTGTCAATCTAGATCGTTCAGATCTCATTGAACAATCTAGAATAAACTTCACATCTGTCATTGCATGGCGACGACAGACAATCTAAATCATCATGTAATGATTATATCTCAGCTAATGTGAATATCAGTGAATAGGTTTTTTTTTTAAGTAAAGTATAAATGGGCAATTCATATCATCTATAATAACAATGTTGGTTCTTAATTGGTTGCTTAGAATGTTTTCTTTCAAATTTCTACAAAAAAAAAACTTTTCATGTTGGTACTTACCCAATTTATCCAAGTAAATCTAGGATGCAATCTTTTGAGATAAATCTGTCTTGAGCTTTTATCTTTTAATAGATAACATAATCTGCAACTCTACTGTAAAGCACATTGTTGGTCCTATAATAATTCCTTTTTGTTTATTACACACCGTATGTAAAATAAAGACATGATTAAACCAAACCAAGTTATAGAAAATAACTTAGCATGAATTTTAACCCTATGATCAGCCAGTTCTTAAGTGAGTTCAGCCCTAACAATGTGCTGATATAGGTAATTGTCTATTATCGGTTTGGGTGAACTCATCATAAATCTTTAAATTTGACTTTTTCGACCATTATTTATAATACTTAACACTAAAAATCTTACAATATTAAAAATTACCATTCTTTTGTTTTCATGGTGTTACATCTAGACCATTGATGAAAAAACAGCTTAAATCGACTTAAAAAATTAAATTTAACTTTCTAATATTTTTAGGATAATACTTGTCTCATAACCGGATGTTGGATGTTGACGTTAACGAATCAGCTCTGACCATGTATTATAATTTAATTTATGTAAATCAGCTCGGGTTCTACCAAGAATATCAAATACAATAACTCCTAAAAATGTAAGTTTTATTACTACTATTATTAATATCTACACATGATCACACTACAAGAAAACCTCTCAATTGCGACAGTTATACGACGACGGTTTGGCAATCATCATTAATTGTTGAATAATGGAGATCAATTACGACGGTATAGTCGATCATCATAATTAGTTGTGTTTTACCGACGATTTTTAATTCACCATCGTCATAGGTCACATATTGCGACAGTTTTGCCCAACCGTCGCAATTAATTATACTTTTTATTTCCATATTGCGACGGTTAAGGGGAGCCATCGCAATTAAGTGAAATATTGCGACGGTGCATCTTAACCATCGCGATTAGTTGAGAAATAGCGACGGTTTATGAAAACCATCGCAAATATCTTTGAGGGGTTACTTAATTTTTTTACTTTTTTTAATCTCTATTGCGACGGTTCTAACTAAACCGTCGCAAAATGCTTTGAGGGATTCTTTAATAAAATGGTGTATTTTGAATTTTTTTAATCACTATGGCGACGGTTGATAAAAACCGTCGCAAAAGGAAACTGTAAATATTTATAGCGGCTGTTTTTAAAATTGTCATAAAAAGAAATCCTAAATCAAAAGAATCGCGCGTCTTCTTCCTCATTTCCCCATTTCCTCATGTTTTCCCTCCAGCTCTCAACAGGCGCGATTTTCTCCCCCATTTTTAACGGCGATCTCAGACTCGTGCTCTTCACTGTAGCTCAACCATGGTATGGTAATTCTCGTCTCTATTGATCAATCGCGGTAGGTTCCCTCTTCTCCATTAATTTTCTTGATTTCCAGTATTCTTTTTATGATTTTTCATTTTTTGAGCTTTGTATTTTTGAGTTGTACAATCTTGTGTTGAATTCGTGGCTAGCTAATTTCTAAGATTTTCTTTGAGCCTTTACATATAAATGCATAGCCTCATTTTTCAGTCTTTTCTTTCATTTTTTTAATAATTTGTTTTTTGATCCTTTTTATAAGGGTAATTACACTAACATCTCATATCTTTTATTTGAGAATGTGAGAGAACATAAGCTATTGTATATTAAACAAATTATGAGCACAATCATCACGTTCAGATACTCGATTAGATATTGACTCTCTGGAGGATCAAATCCGCATCATGATATGAATATGGAAACAGAAGGTTCCACTCTTATTCAAGTTAATGGAGATAATAAATTTGTGTTTCATTTAATTATCACAATGTTATTCAATTTTTTGTTAAATAGAACCATCTATGAGGCGTACGTGATGACAAACGCAGTTGACATCTATATGGGAAAGATCAGGCAATGATAGAATATATGTGACTTTCAATGCCCAAGGTCAGCTCATCGGTGCTAATAATGAAAGTTTGCAAGCTTTTGTGGTATCGTTGATAGACGACATAATATTTTTCCCATACAATATGATTGGATGCATGTGTCGCAGTATCATAAAGTTCAAACGTGGAAAATAATGAAGGTATNCACACACACACACACACACACACACACACACACACACACACACACACACATATATATATATATATATATATTTAATTATGTAATAATCTTTTGTAGTCAAAATATGTCGTAGAAGAATGCCATAAAGCATATGTTTTGACAATGTTAAATGCAAGATTGAAGAATGAGAATAACAGAATAAAGAATGAATATATGGCGACATATGAAACGAAGGAAGAGGCATTAGAACATTGGAATGATGCTATTTCAAAAGATATTTTTGTCGCGATAATTCGTAGATGGTACTCAGAAGACGGAAATATGTGATTTTTTACTATACATCTATGATTAATTGTATGTGAAATAAATTAATTTTTTTTATCTTTCATAAATATAGAAGCAAGTTGAAACTAATAGAAGATCACAGAGCAAACTAAAACACCCTCACACGTTGGGACATACCAGTATACTAACAAAAAGAGCAGAATTGGTAAATTCTAAACTTTATAATTGTTTTAATTAGTTTTATTTTAAGTATATTTAATCATATGTTCTCATTTTATAGACAGAAGAGTTTCAAAGAGATCCCTCAAGAATGGAGCTATTTGTAGCCTCACATAAACGAAAAGATGGAATTTATGTAAATGAAGAGACTGCAAACGTTGCAGTAAGTATAAGTTGTAATATTAATACCAAGTTTTAAAATAGTTATTACATGTTTACTCATACTAAGTCTTAATTTTGTATTATAGGTGAAACTTAAAGAGCACATGAGTCGACTTTCGGATGGAGATTATGATTCAATTTCACCAAACGACGTGCTCTCACAAGTATTGGGTCCAGAGCATCTTGGACGAGTGCGTTCATTAGGATTCGGGGTAACTCCATCTCATGTGTTCTCGCATTATCGTGGGGAATCCTCCACGTAAGATTCTACCAGTTTATCAACTGAGCTAGAATCCCAACGGGCACGAGTAGTTGAGTTGGAGGCTCAATGCGGAAGGGTGCCTCAATTAGAGGCTGAATGTTCAGAGATATGTGAGAAATATGATCAGGTTTCAGGCTGAATGTTCAGAGATACGCTCCCAACTAAGCTTAATTATGAAGTTTATGCAAGACTCTCGTAAAGACTAGGGTAAACTTTTGTTGTTTAACGTTATTTAATAGTACTTCTGAAATATTTTGTTATTTCAAATTTTCATACTTTGAACTCATTGAATAATTTGTATTGATAATCTATTATAGTTTTGGATATCTGATTAATGATTTAATGTTTTCTAATTATACGCTCTGTAAATATATAGAATGATACTGCTCTGACTATTGTGAAAATATATACGCTATTAAAATTGTGTTAATATGCAGGAATTTTTTGGAATTAGCAGGAATAGGAAGGAGTATGTGAAATCAGAGTTTTTTGCGACGGTTCCTAAACCATCGCAAAAATTGGACAAGGATGGATTCACGACGGTTATAAAATCGTCGCGATAAGACTACCTATTTTGTGGCGGTTGTAGAATCGCCGTTCTATATACAATTTACGATGGTTCTAAAAAGCATCGCGGTAAATTTTATTTACGACAGTTGTAAACCTTCACGAATTATCAAAATAATCATCGCTTTAGAGTCTCTGTCGCGACGTTCCTCCTACGGTTGTCAAAACTGGTGGTGATTTAATCCCGACGATTCTCTAACCGTCACCGTACCTATTCTGACCGTTATAAACTGTCACCGTAGACTCGAATGACTGTCGCCGTAGACCTATTTTCTTATAGCGTCAAAGCTTATTCGTCAACGTCAGTGGTAGAGGTGAATTCTTCCTCACTTAATCAGGAGACAAGTATTATCCAAATTTTTATACTAAGTTGATGTTAACTGTTATATTTGGAATCAACTATGCAAATGAGTTGAAAATAATAATCTTTTTCTTTCTTTAGTAAATTTGTTTTTGTAGAGTCATATAAATAGGTTATCATTATTTGTTTGCTTAGGAAAAAAGCAATGAAAATTGAAAGAGTAATCATGCCTAAACAATTGGGGAACAAGATAATTAACTAGTAGTAATTGGACTTGTATAAGAGGTCAAACTTATTTATCTATAGTTAATAATTATCATACAAAAAACTAAACAGCATAATTACTTTGTTGAAAACACCACTTCTTTGCAGCTAATTGATCTACTCTATTTTATTTTATTTTATTTTTTTCAAGTGATCTCTTTTATCTTTCTTTTTACTATTCATATATTTTTCTCATTCAAAAAAGGGTCTTGAATTTTGTTCTAAAATGGACGACAAATAATAAATGGTTAAGATAATAGAAACCACTTGTGATGTCCACACTCGAAAAGTGTTAAAAACAGCAAGATTGTACGCAAACCGTTCTCTTATTTTTGCCATCTTTTCGTTAACTCTATTTTATCTTGGTCATTCTTAACACTATAATAACGTTTTGAGATTCTGATACCACCTTTATAATTAAATTTTTTTTCTTGGTAAAGAAAATGTAAAGGAATTTAAGATTGCATAAATTTTGCCTCCAGAGAAATTTTTCAATACTCTTTCGTATTAGTTGATGTTACGCGTGTATTTTTTTTAATTCTGAAATTTATTATTATCTCTTTTCAAAATATGAATAAAATATTATATATATCTTATAAAATATATAAATGGAGCTAAGAGAGGAAAAATAATTTTTTGTACATAAATTGCTCTTATTATTATATGTAATTCTAAATTAATAAGTCTCTACCACAATCAAATTTATCGTTTTAATTACAAATAATATACGAGTTGTGAAAATTTAAAAGACATATTTGTTTAAATAGATGAATTATATATTGAAATTAACACTTCAAATCATTTTTACCTTTTTTAAGGAAATAAAACCTAATAGCAGAACAACAAGATGAAAACTAGCAAATAAGAGTCAATAAGCACCGGATCATAAACAACAGGAGGAATCATATTAAACCAAATATGACAAGGAACTGAAGCAATGGCTAGCTTCGCCAGATGATCAGAAACCCAATTGTAGGATTTATGATCATGGAAAACCGAGACATTTACTCAAAGAAATTGTTAACCTTCTCTAACAACATAAATCTTTAAAAAATAGCACCATCAACCTTCAATAGTTTAACTTCTTAGTATTTGACATCAAAAAGTCAAAAGTTGATAAATAAAAAATTTGTAGTCTCATATGTATTTCTTTACATATTATTTATGTTGGTTGCATTACACGTTCACGTGCTGGTAACTAGTATATTAAAAGTGGCAAGATAATGAGAATCATATCTTACGATTTTTAAGAGATTGCAAGTGTACAATATCGTTGTCAATTAATGAAATTCTATGAAATAGAGTGTCATCCACAAGATTGATTGACATTAAGTATTAAAATCAACTAGACTTTAACTCTAATTGAGAATGATGAAAAGTTGAGTGTTTTTTATTTCACCAAACCAAATATACTCAAAATTTTAAAATCTAATCAACCAATGTTTATTATAATACTCATAGTGAATTTCTTTAATAAATAATTTCTTTAATAAATATATCAAAAATCTTAGGGTATTAGGTGTTGAGACACTCATTCGAGCTTAGATACTTAAGTCCAAGAGGTTACGAGATCAAACTTATTCATAATTTCTTTAATAAATATATCAAAAATCTTCCCATCCACCCAGATTATCGTAGCCTCAAGTATTTTTCCAGAACATCCAAATACTATGAGTAAAAATGGTTACTCGAGAAAATTTTTTATAAGGTTATGAAACTATCATGGGTGGTAAAAATGGTTATTTAGGCTCAACAAGGATGGTTAGGGAAATAATTATGCATGCGTTGGCTTGAAAAGCTCAAACGATCCAAATATGACCTAAATCATGTTTTAAGTGTAGCGTAGCCTAGGATTTCGCCTCCAGTAACAATCAAACAAATTTCAAAGTTCTTGTGTGATCATTTTGATTCCTTAAGTCACATAAGCCTTCTCTAAGAAAAAGATAACCAAGCATTTAAGACTAAGTGGTCAATATGTCAGGATTCTCAAATGAAATGTAAATCAATAAATGGTTCAAACATACACAGATAAACAAATTCATCATTTTTCAAAATTGTCAAAAAATTAAAACCAATCCCATCATAGGCTTTAGTTTTGTCTACTACAGAACGCCAAAATTTTAATTTTTAGTAAAGCCACCACCCTCAAACATTAAACTTTCGTTTGTCCTCAATGAAAAGAAATATATGTAAAAGGAGTGAATATAGAGGACTTCCCTGAATAAGAATGAGCTTTCAATCTCGTCATTCTCTGCATTATTCATTTTATCTTCAAATGAGGGGAAAATGGCGCATGAGCCAAATTCGTCTAAGGTAGCGCTTGTTTTAAAACATACTAAAATAAGAAAATATTCCAATAATATTCATGAACATAGAGAAAAGAGAGAAGAGATAATGGATTTAAAGATGAAATTGAAGTTTAAATCTATTTTCGGGTTCTATCTTCTTGTTCTCCTCTCCAAGAGTTTTTTCCCTTGCCTTCCACGTTCCAAAAATTCCCCCAAAACACTCAACACTATAAGAAATATGACATTTCATAAGAGCCAGATATTTCCGTGAAAAGTAATCCACAGGGATCATGCGGAGCCTGTGACAACTCATCATATTAAAGTCTGCGTTTTTCGTGAGACACAATGCCTCTTGCGAAGACCCCTGTGGTATCTCACTTTTTATAAGATTTTTTTTACTTCTGTAAAACGTTGTTTGATGAGGTTTTATGACTCCTGCTACTTTATTCAACAAGTGTTTTTAATTCTCATGAATTAATATTCATAAGTATTTTGTATCCTATAAAGTAAGATACCATAAGGTTCAAAATATTTATATTAAACACTTTCAAAAGGATCATTTTAAATAGCATAAAGGACACCAATATAATAATTGACAACATTAACATTTAATCATTTCAACAAAGTTTTAGATTATTTATTTGACCTGCTTACAAATAAATCTAACTTAAAAACTAACTTATCATTATACTGTACAAGAAACTGTTATTCCAATAAATGAAAAATATAAAAAGATTTGCACAAAATCATGTAAGTTAACTTCAAAAATATAATTCTACTCTTCAAACTCGAGAAGTCCTTACAACAGTTCAAAAGAGTCGCAGATACCTGGAAACAATCAATCATCAATATCATATACTTGTATGCTTAATAAATAGTACCATATATATTTTCAATGAATAAACAAGTAGAATATGGTTCTCCATAATATTGATAAAAATGCCGAACAAATAATAAAATAAATGACCACATTCCTAGTAAAAGATGAAAAAATAACTCACAGTTAGAAAAGAACAAAACATAGATCAACTTTTTGAATAGACGTGAAATAAACATCTATAGAGCTACTCAAACTAATACAGGGTACAAGTGATATCTACCACAAAACTGATAAAGATCTTATGAAAACAGAGAAGAAGAAAATTGCAGTGGCAATGAAAAGAATTCTTATCAGAGAAATTCCAGAAACACATAACACTATATCGATAAAGGTAGTAACAATACCTTGTTACTAGCAACTAGAAGAAGTAAAACAAGCCAAAGAAAGTTAAACATTAAGAGCAGATTCCTAGTTGTTCCGCTGCTTGAAAACAACACTTCTGAAGAGTTCCATATACCTGCAAACAAGCAATCATCAACATTATATACTTATATGCTTAGCAAAGAGTACCATATATTTTTAAAAAAATATAGCAAAATAGAGTAACATAATAAACATTCTTTCGGCCTATTGTACATACCCCTTTCTTTCTCAATAAACTACTAGAAAACATTACAAATGCTAATAAACAACTATTTCTAAGCAGTAAAGTCAGTTTGCTTGACTTATTTAGAAAGATAGCAAATAGAGACATTTAGTAGTTTATCATGTCCAATAGTTGTTTCCCTGGCACTCCATGAAGACCAATAAGATGCACAAAGGACGGTACCAACAACCATTAACCATAAAAATACTTCGGCTATGTCAGTTGCTGATTGTGGTGGAGACATTACAGAAAGTCTAAAAGAATTTTAAAATAAAAATATTGAGGGAAGAGTTAAAATCAATCCAATTAGTGTTTTAATTTTCTATAAAATTAGAAATTTTTGAAAAAAAGTACCTGTTGAACTATCAAGTAGCATCTTCTCCAAACTTGTACCAGAACTTGTAAAGTTCTGCTGGGTAAAGAGACAAGGTTAAGTGTAACTTCAACAATGGTAGAAAAATGTTCATGAGAGAAATTTGTTGCATCTCGATTACTTCTCCTTCTTCACATAAACTTTTCTTATTCTTTCTTAAATTACCATCAGCCATAAGCTTTTAAGCTTGAAATGAAATTACAGTAAAAGTCAGATCAATATTTGTACAATACTAATTCATTTTTCCTTTATTCTACATACTCATTACTGCATTCTGTAAAAATTCCCGATTCAGGTCTACATTCAACAAAAAAGGACATATTGATTACCTTTCTTGTTATTTTCTATCAGAAAAGTTGAAGCACCAGCAACTTCTGCATTATTCGCTTTGGTTGTTTGGTTTGCATTTTTTTTCCTTTGAGACAATGGTAGTGCCGAATCTAGCACCAACTCCGACGAATTCTCTTGCTTCTACACCATCAACCCAAATTTGAACTCTCACCTAAGTGATAAACGCAATGATACATGATTAATTTATGTATGCAAGAATAAGTCAAATTTAACTTTCCTTGTAGATCATATGATCTTTTAACTAAAAAATTAGTAAATTTCTACATAATTATTGACAAATCAGATAGAAAAAGATACATAATTGAAAGAGAGGGAGGAAAAAAAACTCAATCATCATCTTTAGTAGGCAGATTTATTCACGACAACTCAATAATTTAATAACTTCCCAAAAACTATAGTATCAGGCAGAGCATTTACCATAAATTCATCTAAATTCACTAGAAAAAATATCACCACTTATAAATGTAAAAAAGCCTCCCAAAAGGTAAAGCAAGCTCCATAGATGATAAAGCGGGAATGATGCATATACAACACAAGTATTTAATATAATTCCAAACATGGTGGTAGCTTTAGATTTGAGGAGAATGTGTTGATATCCTATCACAGAACACAATCCATAATCATTTCCTTACTTTGAAAATTTGTTTAGGTTCTGAAGTTTCAGATTGTGTAGAAGCATGTACCTGCCAATACAGTATTTCTTACATGGAGGCTAAAGTAGAATCTCCCTCAAGCCAGATAAGAACAACAATATATACTGCAAATCTCTCCTGGATCTGATTTAGCTAACAATCGTTAGTGTCAATTCCATAGGAATTAGATTATCAGCTCCTGCTCAAAGTAAAAAAAAAACCATTATTCCTATCTAATTTGATTTAAAAAAAGATGATAACCATGTATTTTCTTGAAATTATTTTCAAATATCAAGTATTTTCTTGAAAAATACTACTATGATTTGTTTGCACTTGTTAAAAAAAAATATATCGTTCTTCTTCTAAAAAAAGTTTTTTAACTTTAAAAAATATTTTGCACTTTGTAAAGATGAACTGAAAATACCTATAGAAAATTACAAGTTTTCATAAAATCTATGTAATAATGAGGTAAAAGAGGGTAAAAGAGGGGGAGTATGTAGTATTGAACGACTGTGGGAACAGGAAAGAAAAGGGGATGGATCTTTATCAGACATAAATTGGCAATAAAACCAAAAGGACAGGTCTAGACAAGAAATAGGGGTAAGTAGGGAGGGGCTAGACCTAAATAACCCGGACAAAACGGGTTACTCCTCAATGCCCAATTGGTCCTCCCTTTGCTCTTTCTTTTATCCTTTCCTAGTAAGCATTCACTCTCACTCGCACTCTATGTGACGTGCTTCTCGTTTTTTTTAACTCAGATCGTACTAGTGCGGAACTTAATAACCGTATCATCTTAATTTAACTATTGCACTCCTATTATTATTTCTCAAATCCCGTAGACATAGCCTTCACCGATTCTCATCATGTGCTGAAAAAAAAATCTTAACTATATTTTTTTCGTATCATTTTATAAGTGTGATCATATCAATATTAAATTATCAGATCACATCAAAACTATAAATTTAAGTGTGTTTGAGTAAGGTAATATTAAGTTAGGTGACCACTCAAAGAAATCTCATGCTACACTCAAATTTTTTTATGTAACCCGAAATCTCGAGAGTCTAGTCTCAAACCCTTCCATCATGAGCCTAAACAAGCTTTAACGATATTTTATTCGAATCACCTCATGAGTGTGATCATATTAATATAAAATTGAACATATTAAAAATGTAAAAAAATAAATAAATAATCCAATTTCATGTTATCATTAGGGTATGTTTGGTATGAAGGTATCTTTACCTATAAATCTATAATGTGAGGGAAAGTGAGAGATGCTTTTGTTTTATATGAGAAATTGTGAAAGATTTTTATACTTGAAATTTAAATATGCTCTAGAGATTTCGGGTATCTTAATGTTGGCATCCTCGAACAAACTTTGTTTCTATTTGTAACATGCATTTACACATTTTATTAAAACAAACAAAGTAATTAAACATTATCACAATTATATCATAACATTTTTAGTTGTTACATGACAAAATAACCTTAATATTTTCAAACATTTTATATTTTAATTACATTTACAATTTTATTTGAAATATCATTTACTCTCTATATCACGAGTGATGAGAAAGAAATAAAAACAAGAGACAAAAAATATTTCAACTTATTATTAATACATCTAGCTGTATATGACTTTGAGTTTCTCATCATTAAAAAAAACTCTTCTCACCCTTTTACACTTAAAATGGCAATAAAATGGTGCGTTTCACGGAGCGTGGGAGAACTACACAATTTTTTTTGGCATTTTTGGCTCACTTCACCTTTTGAGTCAGATGTAACTTTTAAAAAAAATTAGTTAAAGATAAAAATATTAAACAACATAATTTAAAACAAAAAATTGGTGTCAATTATTTCTCGCGCACACCAAAAAATTTTGAGTGAGTCAGCTCAAAATTTATTTAATATATATATCTTATATATAAAATATATTATATTTATATATAGATATATGTAATATATACTATATATTATTATATAAATTATTTAATTTGGAGTACATTGCACGCGGGCGCCAAATAATTTTGGACGCTGTGAATTTTTTTTTTCAAAAAACTGTTTTTTATGTTGTACTTATGACATTTCTTGATAATTTTTTTAAAAATGAACTATTTATGAATATTATTATATTTTTATGGAACAATCTCAATCATATAGAGTAGAGTAATCGTCTTGGTTTCAATATTTTTTAATTAAATTCATTTAAAAACACTATATATAAATTAGCTCAGAAACAAAAGTATTATTAGATAATACTATCCTAGCTAGTTTTTAAAATTTTATACATTATTTTTAAACTCAAAATTAAATATAAAAAATCATATGAAGAGTTTTTTTAACAATTTTGTTTAGGCTATTATCTACTTCAAAACCTGTTCTTATTGCTATTACTATTGAAAATATTAAAAGATAAATTATAAACTTATGATAAGTCTCAGATTAATTCATTATAGATATAATGGATCTAATAGTAAATTTGCATGAATTTATTGATTATACATCCATACTCAATAGATTATATATGATGCATTATAAGTGTTAAAAGAAAATATAATACTCACAGCCGTACATCTATTTAAATTAATTTATTTTTTTGCTCTAATGTTTTTTATAAATTGATTTTTATATACTAGATTGTCATAATTTTTTTATTTGATAGTAGTTGCACCAACTATGTGCAATACATGCGGAGATTATCTAATAAATATAAAACTGTACAAATTAATTGTGATCAAGGTCACCATACAAGTGATATCTACAACTCTTCATAAAGAGTAGGTCTTTAAATTCAAATTTATTGTGACAAAAAAAAACACAATCTAATTAATGGAAGTGTTCATGCTTGATCAGTGATTAAAAACAAAAACCCTTGTCATGAATGTTAAAAAAATAACAAAATTTGGAGTCCCATCATTTTGCCATTTTTGTTGGTCAATTACCTATATTTAGTGTCTCATATAGAAACAATAAAACCTAATCTATACTGCTTTACTACACCTGCTTATATATGACAGAGGCCTCTGAGGTTTTGCCATTTATTTATACCCAACCAAAATAAGTAAAAGAGAGAATCTATTGTATTAGGCTTGTTTATTCTTAGTTTCCTTTCCATATTAAAGAAGTTTTTTTTAAACCATTTTAGTTTTTTGAAATTACAATAATCGTTAATACATTTTCACAGTATACTTACAAAATTATTTAAAAACAAAATATAATTTCAACTTTTTATATATTCTCATCAAATGTCAAACAACTATTCTCAAAAATACTTTTAGATCTATTTTAAAAACTCTCAACTAGTAAACAAAATCATGTGTAGTATTCAATGCAATAATTTCAGTGTTTAATTCACGATATGCTTTGGTACATATGATTAAATTCCTATAATCAATAGTTGTGTTGTTATATTGTGGGTCAAGTTTACATAATCCTCAATCCCATAAGTTTTGTAAATGTGTCAGTAAAAATAGTTAAAAACTCAATCTATTTCACTCCCTAAAACTTATGTCTTGAAGTATTAGAGTCTTTTAATTAGTATAGAATATACAATGGATAAAGAGGCAAATAATGTTAAAGACATTCTAACAAAATTCAATGTTTGATCGTCAAATTCGTTTTGTTGGGTGAGAGCTATCTCCTATAATGATGTTATATGTTGGGTAATGTTTTAGTATTGAGTAAGAGTTCGTGTTTTCGGTCAATTTATTGCACTAAAATGCACTACTATATAAATGGGTTAGATGACAGGTAAAATCCATCATTATAACTTTATATTGACGGTTGATCGACTGTCATCTACCGGGTTGTCATCTTTAGTCATTTTAAAAAAAATGTAATTATAATGGTGTACAATGACAGGAAATTCCCGTCATAGTAGGTGCCACGAAAAGTATATAGATGACAGAAAATTCTCGTCATCGTAGGTACCGTGAAAAGTATATAGATGACGGGTAACTCCGTCATTTTAGGCAAATAGATGACTGGTGAAAACCGTCATTCAAGTTCAAGAAAAGAAAAAAATAGCAAACTAAATCAAAATAATATTATGCAATAAAAATAAAACAAATATTATAATGATTATAATTCTAAAATATGTCTCTACTTGTTAATTTACTAAATATAGACGAATTATGTGATGAATGGACTTTTCTAATGGATCTTTGCATCCTCCATATCTGTAATTAATAAGAGAATGTTTTTTTGTTTTAAAATATCAGAAAACATTTGACTAATGAACACTCTTTGAAGGGAGTTAATCAAGCACTTGTAGTGTAAAGTATTGACAGTACTAATCAGTACTCATATGTACTTCAACTTGAGTATTAATTAAAAAAACACTAATAAGGACACAAACAAATCTTCAAAAGAGGAAAGAATGGACAGAAAGAAGCCAAAAATAGCAAATTGACAAGCCGCGTATAAATTCACTAGAAGATCTAATAATGCCAATACATTTAAAAATATACTTAGACAAAAATATAATTCATGATTGTAACAAAGATTTCTTGTTCTTTTCTTTTCTTTCCCCCCTTTTTTCTCTTTGGTGAATAGCTGCAGTGAGCACTGAGCATCCAGTAACAGTAACTAGGATGTAGGCAGATGATACAAAGGCCTTGAAGAATTTGTGATGCTAGAGAAACATAGAAGAATTTAGAAGAAAGGTAAAAGGAGAATCACTTACGGAAGGGGACAGCTATAGGAAGCCAGCTCCCCCACGCATCATGCAGGCCCGCATAAAGCACAAAAGGAAAATAAGTAAGCAAATTCAAACTAAATCTTAAACATACCAATAGAAGTTATAATACACAGAAGAAGATGAACCTAAGGAAAGGACAGCAGTTTAGAACTCTCACTCCTTGTTGCATTTGATCTTAATGGTCAAAACCATTTCAATCAACAAATAACTCGCAGCAGCTAAGAAAGAACTACCATTAAGGCAGGTGGTAATTGATAAAGGCTATTCCAATTGGATTGGATAGATTATTGGATGGGGCGGTCCTTGTACTGCACAACAAAAATTTTACACTTCAAACAAATTTTAAAACTGAAAAATGAAAAGGAGGGAAATACAAGGGGGAACTACCTTGTACAATACGAGAGATTATTGGGTGAGATGGCCACAATGTGATCGCCCCTCCTGATGCATGCCACGTAAACAGATGCGCCCACTAATAACACAAAAGTAGGGTTAACTGCCTACGTGACAGTCATCAGGAGGCGCACCATGTTGTGACAGCTCCTTCTTTATTCTCATATAATATAGGGTTAAAAAACCCTGTATTGTAGAAATATCTTTAGTACCAGAAGAACCTATTAAAGCATTAGACCTTATCAAGAGAATATCATTTCCTTCTGTTATCAAAGCATTTAATTGCGGAAGCCCTGCCCGCCCTTCTCTATTTTTAGGGATCCCTCATATTTAGGATTCCAGGCTTCCCGAGTCCAGTGCTTTCTTTCATTGTCTATCTCGCCTAATAACAACTTTCTATATTAAAAAGATAGCAATGCCTATTATTGGGATAGTAACATCTACATCACAGTGTTCTTAGATATCTTCTAATGTTCTTTGTCCTTTGGGAAATAATCAATCTACAAATTTCCTAAAATCAACGAGACAAGATAGTTTGTCTAAATCATATCTACTTGAGAACAATGAAACATAACGTAATAAATCATACTCAAGATGAAAAATCGACAACTATTCCATTTTGCAAACATGGGAGAAAAAAATATAACAGAAGATTATCATGCATCAGCGACAATCTTTTCACAACAAACTCACAACCAAAACTTTTTCTGTTTAACAATGACCAAACTTCAAAAATAATAATGACGATAAATATTTGTTACTAACTTATACAACATACAAGCTATACAGTATTTCCTCGGCCCTTACAATCAAGTTTTACCGTTCGTTGCGGACGACGATCCACAGCTTGAATTACGTCAAGGAGTAAATCTATTAGGTGCGAGCTCTACTGCTTTTTGCATTTCTAATTAGGTAAAAGTAAGGATGAGCTTGCATGACATGATAAAATGTTAGATTGACCAAAGTTGGATTTTTCTTATCATATAAGAGTAAACATACATATCTGCTCTATCAAATCCAAACCTAGCTCCAAAGGAAAAAACCACAGAGAGTAATCATGCATCACTGTGAACAGCTACCAAGACTAACCAGCCCTTTTCCTGCATCCCGTCTCTGGCAAAATTTATACCAAGTGCAGGTTCTAGAAGTTCTGGAGGTACTTCTTCAGCAGGTAAATTCACTTCCCGCTGCTCACAGAAAAAGGCAAAGGTTCTCCTTCTCTGATTCAAGAAAAATCAAATTCAATTCACTTCGTTTCTCACCCAAGAATCCTAGAATGAAACAATGATCACCGACAAATATTAAGAAGCACATGTAATTGAATGAAGCAAGTGTAGACAAAATCAGGAGAGCAAGCATAGATGGTTAGGAAGTGGGGGTGGGGGAGAAGCAAGATATGAGTTCTTCATTACGTGTTGCTTCTGGGTCTATTGTATTTGTGGTTTTGCCTAACTTTTGATGCTCCAACTTGCAAATAATGGCCAATCTACCTTATTTCAATTTTTTTAGCAAAATCATTATGTTCTAAGGAAAAATATGTATACAGTTTTAACTGTTCACCATAGATTATAAAGCAATAATAAAGCATATGCTTTTTTGTCAAGCTTTTTAATTACAATTGGTAATGAATTCAGTGATTATCAACAAATTTTGTCACCAATTCAGAGTTTTTATTTTTATTTTGGTCAAAAGAAGTATTATTATTAGTTAACACTGCTCATGCTTTAGCCCGTATCTGGATCATTAGATTACTTAAATATGTCAAAAATTCAATATTTGTAAGCAAAATCTTTATGTTCTAAACAAAAAACATCTATGTAGTTTAAACTGATCACGAGATTAAGTATTGGTCTTTTGTCATTTTTTATTATAATCTCAAATTTAGCAAATGACCTTTGTTTTTCTGTTATATTAGTTTTACCAGACAATTTACGTTATAGTCGAAGCATAGACCATTAATTGATTTCTAATAGCTCATAATGCCCATGGTAAAATTTAAAGTTATGGAACAGATTCAAGTTTTAGAACAGACCTATGTCTTACCCACTTCTAACATGCTCTGAAATAAAAATCCCAACAACGACTTGTATTTATCACAAAGAGAGAAACTGAATCAATATAAAATTCAAACTAATATTGACTATTCTAACTAGCTGATCATAATTATCATGCCCATAAAAGAAATGCTCTTTACGAAATATTTGTAAGGCACAACCTTCAATAGTCATAATTGCATACAATGATGGAGAAAGAAAACCTTCACTGTCGAAGAAGAAATTACATAAATGGAGGGAGAAGACACTGTAAAACCTTATTGTCGAAGCTCGCCGTGGAAGACGCTGTAAAATCTTTAGCGTCGAAACTCGCCGTTCGGCTGGCGCGCGGTCAGGAAGAGGTAGAATCGTCGAGAAGACAAAATGAAAAATGACAAAGTAAAAAGTAAAATTAGGTTTGGTTGAAAATTATATAGTGTGGCATTTTCATAAATAAGATGAACTTTGAGGTAAATTGTAAATTTTTTTACACCATCAAACAATGACATGTTTTTTTCCAGTGTCATAATAAGAAGTTACAATGATAGCCTAAAAATTAGTTGTCATAGTAGAGAACACATTTATGACGGTTTATTTTTGAGCTGTCATCTTACCCGAATTACCCCACCCTATACTATTTTCCTTTGACAGATTTTAGAGAGCTGTCATTGTACCAAAGATGTGACTGTCATCTAAAACCAAAATTATAGTAGTGATGATTCCAGTAAAGAAAATTGATTTTCTTCCAAACGAACCCAGGTCGGTTAACCTTACCTAGTAATCGAACCGAATCATGAAAATTCTTGGTCTGATTTTATCATTTTATCATTAAGAGTAAAAACAAATACAAACTCTAAAACATATAATAACTCAAATGGAACATCAAATTTCTTTGACTCATAGAATCATGAGTGATGATCCGATGGTAGATCGAAAAAATTTCTTCTTTGGTCAATAATGTATTTTTAAGTTGGAACTAAACATATTTTAGATGATTGAATATGGTATTAAATTTAGAGATTAATTAAATTGATAAAATTAAAATTTTACTAATCGTGTATATATACATATATTAATCATGATGTGTAAATTAAATATGTTAGATATATTTAATCATATATCATTTCTAGAACCTAATTTTAACCTATATAGTTGTTCTTCGTTGTGAAAAATACATTTGCAAATATTTTTCTCGCGTTGAATTTAATCTATAAAATTTTAATTTTATTAACTCAACTAATCTTTAAATTTTCTTCTTTCAGTAAGTATTAATGATTATTTATAATTTAGAAATCAAATCTATAAATTAAAAATTTAGGATAAATTTTCTTCTTTCAGTAAGTGGTGATGATTATTTATAATTTAGAAATCAAATCGATAAATTAAAAATTTAGGAACTAAATTGACAGCCAAAACATACTAAGAGCCAAAATGTATTTCACCCTTAAAAGTAAAAGAAAAGAAGGAAACCTCTAAAAATGTAAAAGTACATGGACAAAATGGATAATGCTCCTAATAGCATATAGTTTTGCTAATGATTACTATAATTTTAATCTAAACCAGTCTTAATAATTATGTCTTGCACTGATCTTGACTATATATTCATCTGAATGTGGATTACATCGTCTTAATACAAGATTATTTTTACGTGATCTAAAATGTCGGGATCTAAATAAATGACATAGACAAACTATTGATGGAATCGACAAAAAAGGAAAAAAAAAACTTCTAATAATCTTTAAACTGATCAGAGTCATTAAAATTTGAACCAACAACTTATAGATCAAGCAAATTTCTCCCGTATTCGATTGATCATGAAATGTTATATTTTAACTTCTTTAATTTTTTATTATTTTTTAATTTAAGCTGTCCGGTTCATAACAAAGATCAATAACTTCTCATCAATTGACTTCGCGCTAACTGCCTAGAATCCATGTAACCTTTGGTTCCATGCTTTGCACGATTACATAATGTTATGCAGAATATTAAACTCATAGAATTACTAATTGCACGAGTTAGCTTAGTAATTATTACTCTACAAAAGGATAAGTGTGTACCTTAAAGTTGTTGTTGGATTCACTTAAAATAAATGACCAAACTAAAGTACCTTTACTTTGTTGAAATTTGGTGAAAGAAAAGGAGGTTTAATCATTAATCAGGTCCTACAATGATGTATGTCTTCGCAAATTAAAAGATATTTTTAATTTATTTATTAGATGTTAAATGTAATTATTCATAATCATTTAATAAATAATTGATAAGATGAGTTGACGTAATTAATTAAATCTGAACGCATATATCTTAGAGATATTTAATAGCATCATTCTGATATAAATTCTCTAATAACTCTTTCAAAGAACACTTTTCAAAATCAAATAAAATCTTATATTTGTACTAGATTATCATTAAATTTTCATACTTAACCCAACATGAGAACATAATTACTCACCATTCAACTCTCCCTGGTCTCTAATATTCTAAAACAATATCAACTCAATTTTTTTAATACAAACACATATATTTCATCTATTTTCTTAACGAATGGAGTAAAGACAACATAACATATCTTGTCACTTGTTAAACCTTCCCAATCACGCGTGCACTGCACATGAGATTCGACTTATGACCACGCGGGCAGGGGAGCGTGGAACGAGTCTAATGCTTGAGGCGATGATCCAGAAAAAAGCAGCTGGCTTTTTCTGGCAGAGACCCTCGACTTTTACGCGGGTGCTGCCTCCCCTTATCTCAGCCTTTCATCGTACTTTTGTCACGTCAATCACCTCTCACGCGCTCCGACACCTTCAATCTCTTTCCCTTCTTTGTCGCCTTATTAGCCGTCCACGTGTCCTGATAAAGGGCACTTCGGACATTTTCAGTACATGACAGATGACAGGCGGAGTTGCATGTGTTACTATGTACCTCAGAGGGTTTCACCTCGAAAACTCCACCATTGCCTCAGAGGCTTATCTTAAAATGATAGGACACGTGGTGTGATTTGAGTGGTCAGTAGGACCCACTTACGACTTGCCAAAAGGAACTAGACCGGTCTTTGTCGAAGCAGAGGCTGTCGGCTACATACAAAAGCTGGTAAGAACATCGCAATGATCGTACGGCTCAGGAGCGCCCAAAACTGCATTTCTTAAGTGTCAGAGATACTGACGCAGACGCTTTAATCACTGTCAATAAGTGTGTGGGAAGTGGGAGGGAGGGTTCGTGTAAGGTGGAGTTCCACTGTATTTCCTGTAAACTTCTTTCAATTACTGTATTCCATGGTGGGATTCATTGCTATGTCCATGTGTCCCATGGCGTTTACTTGGAAATATAACTTCTGAAGTGTCTGCGATGCGTATAGACTGTGTATGAGATGTCATATGTATATGTATTGAGTTTATCACAAATCAATTATGAAAATTATTAGTAATCACGTTATATATGTAAAAAACAAATTCTTTTTTTAAATTAATTTTCAGAATTGAGAATATTCAATAACACTCAACTCAATATGTATGATAATTTTAATTTAAATGTGTTTCTTGAAGTTCAGTATAAAATTGCGACAACTATTTGAATCACGACCAAAATGGATAATGTGTAAAGTTAGTTAATAAGATTTGCGCCTTACATGCGATCGAAATTGAGCCGAGAGGCGATGATAGAAATCTCGCATTAACTATTGACGACCATACTTGGAATGCAGTCTTTGCATATAAGACGACATGACCCTTCTAACTTAAAGGCTCTCTTTTGGATGTGCCCAAAAGGACAAAGCCATAAGGCCTGTTCTGTTTAGGCACATGTTAAAGCGGAAAATAAAGTGCACTGTAGGGTCATGCGTCTTATACTATTCATAACTAAAAAAATCTTTCTCTCTCTCTCTCTACTAAATTATGGGAGAACTATGAAAATGATAGAAAAATAGAGGGGTGAATTGCAAAAATTTCTAATTTTTGTTGTAAAATGACTAGAGTAAATAATCTATTTATCACATTACACAGACGTAATGTAAATAATATATTTACACACGTGTAAATTTTGTGAATAAACTTTTACTTCTATCATTTTTCAAAAAAGTTTATCGATAAATCCCATAAGGATTTCAGTACTTGTAGACCGGGCCTTAAAATTTTTGGATCTACATCGTGAGCCCATTCAATCAATTAACAAATCTGATTTCATTAAAACAGATTTCAACCAATTATCTTACTCTAGTGAATGTCGAAAGATTTTTTTTTTTTTAAATATCGTTTTAGAGGATTCAAAACTATTCTACATATTTTAATATCTTATATATAACTTTGTCAGAATATAAAGGTCCTTCTATGTTAAGGGGTAAAAGATATTACACCCTTATGCTTGCTGTCAATTCAGTTTATACAGTTACAATTTTGTGAACTTGGTTTTGTAACTTATAAATCATTGGAAATTAACTTTGTTAGAAGGATCACCTTAACAAGTAACAACTTTCTTTTATCTATCTATCGTGCACGTGGTCCATTATATATATATTAGAATTATTTTATATCAGTCAGTTTATGAATGTGAAGAAAAATCTCATCTCTCAAATTAGTTTTGAGATTTAGAATGTCTAATACCAACCAATATGATGTTAACCAGCCTTATACATCATTATAGTAACTAGACAATGTTTGGATAAAAAAATTTGTAAATGTACGTTGACGTTGACGAAAGTGTTTACTGGTAATGGTTTGTTTAGAAGAATTTTCAAAAGAATTTCTCATTTGGCAACTTGTTAACAATCATAATAAACAAAACTAAGACAGCTGGTCTAAGTGAACACAACACATTTCCTAAACACAACTTCATCCATATATCACATATCAATAACGTGAATTAATGAAAGACTCATAAAATACTAAAACGCCATATGTATAAAAAATAAAGAAGTGAGTTAGACATAATTAGCTGTTTGTTAGTAAGAACTCTTGCAATCAAAGCAACCAAAACTTCAAGTGTTTGAGTTGTAGCATTACAAGTTAACCATGCATGTGGCCTTTCTCCAATAAGAAGAGTATAAGTCAATATCAGTTGTATTCATAATTGACAAAATACTCCAACTTTGCCTAAATCAAATTGCAAGCTTTTGAACTGGTCGTTTATATCATATGGGTTTCGAGCTATTGAATGTAGAACTCGTACTCAAGGAAAATACACGTAATCCTTTATAAATGTTCGTGTAATTATCATATCAATCATATTATTCTATAGATTATAACGCATAACCAAACGTATCAATCTTATTTTAAATCATCACCAATTCAATTACCACGATCATTCTAGATTTCACATATTAAACAAACTATAAAAGTAAAATCATAAAGTTGAGAGACAGTTTGAATCAACAAATTAACCAATGTTATTCAAATGTAAAGAAAGGAAAGGAAAAGAAAAGAAAAGCAAGTGATTTCAACTACTACTATTTTCAAATGAGTTTAATTTATTGATGCACAGATAGAGATTTATTTACAATGACAGCAGTCTAACATAACAGATTACAGATCTTGTTTTTTCCCAAACTGTTAATCAATAACAATTGATTACATTGTTCAACAAGAATGAATTGCTAGCTATCTCATACATTCACCCGCTCGTGCTTCTTCTTCACCCACAGGCTTTCAGTAGACCTTTGAGCTGTATTTTTATCAAGGTAATGGAGGATTGACACCATAACAATGGAGGAAATAAACATGGGAATTGGCCCAAAAAACCAAAGCAACAAATTAAGAGCAAAATACAAAGCTCTAAGTCCAAGTGACCAAAACTCCCCTCCCCTTATAACAGCGACCTCAACATATTTACCATATTGTGGGATGTCAGTAGCTGGTGTAGTTATCAGATAGTTTGCATGAACAAAGCTCCTTGATGATTGAATGAAGAATGAAAAAGCAAGAAGGAAACATGTTAAGAGGGTTATGTACTTGATTGACATGGTTGTTGGCCTAATGTCACCGTAAATTATCTGGCTTACGAAAACGTTGTTGCTGGAGTTTACGATCCACGCTCCGATGAAAGAGCAAAGAGTTAGAGACACTGTCGCTAGGAAATTTGCTGCGGATGAGTTTGATGTGAGAACTGTCAAAGCGTTTCCAATATCAAACTTTTCACTCTGCAATAATCGGATGTTCTAAGAGGATTAAAACGTCTTAATCCTTTACTACTAAAAACAATGAACAAATAACATAAAAATAATATATAGATTCATAGTCGTTCACAGTCAACATGCGAGTTATGTCTCGGGTTTTTCACTATGATCAAGAAGAGAAGTTTACAAGATAATTTCAGAACTCTCACGTCTCTTTCTTAGTATTTTTGTAATCCCAACAACCGATCTGCATGTTGTTTCTGCGTAGCGTGTGATTAGAATTCACATTCCAATGCATTACATTTAGAATGGTTCACCCCAACATCAAGGATACGACATCATGTTAAGGATTAAAGCACTTTAATCATTTACTAGCGAAAGGAATAGACATAAAACACAATAACAACACACTGATTTATAGTGGCCAACTTTGCCGCCACAGGTTCGCTATGATCAAGAGATTAAAGAAATTTAAAAGATAATTCTCACTTCTCTCTCTCAGTATTTTCTAACCCCGAGAACTAATCCGCATGGTATCTCTGCGTAGAGCGCGATTAGGCTCTATGCTCTAACGCATCAGACATAAATGACGCGACACAGGACGTGTAAAATAGAAGTTTTATACGAACCTGCATAATTCTGTCAACCCACACTCTCTTGTCTACATTCTCAAACCCCATGACAGTGGTATGAGGCTGGTGAAGGTACCTGTAAAGAAGAAACAGATGGTAGGCAAACATGATAAGCAACCCAAAAGGAACCAGCACCAAATCAAGGTATTCCTTTTGAAAAGCCATAGCTTTCATCTCCAAGCCCTGACTAAGCTAAAATCTGATGACAAGGGTTTAAATCTTGGAACTTTTATGCTGGGTACATTCCCCACTAAAAGGCCACTTCATGGGTCTTTCAATATTTATAAGCCACTCTTGAGTCCTTGACTTCTTCCTATTGGACTAATAAATACAACTAGCACATTAAATATCCTCTTGAAAATTCAGTGTAAGATACAGATAAAATATTACAAAAATGTCAATTATAAGCAAAACTAATGGTTAAGATGCTATTTCGAGTTAAGACATACATAAGCTGAATGGATCACCAACAACTTCACATTTGGGAATTTCACCTAACCATTAGAGGCCCTAAGGGCTAAAGAGCTTATCTTAACTAATCCAATCAAGGCAACCAAAGAGTATAGGGTTTAAAGTTTCCAAAATCTAAAGAAATGTAAATATTTAAAGCTAACTCATATCAAATTTTCAGTTACAATCTCTATTAATATATATGTTTAATCTATGTCCGTCTATATTCATATTTTACGACTGTACTATACATTGTACTACACGTTATATATGTTTAATCTATGTCCGTCTATATTCATATGTGTTTAATCTATGTCCGTCTATATTCATATTATAGTTTATGTTTATATTTTATGACTGTACTATATATTATACTACATGTTATTCTAGCCTATAAATAGTCATTGTTACGTGCATATTATGATTCAATTAATATGATGATGCACTTAATATGGTATCAGGCCAATGCAACACGTTTTCTATGTTCTCATATTTAATTAAGTAATATATTATTTTAATTTAATTTTTTTTTAAATTTTTATATTTTGAAGCATTAATGATTTGTCATTTTTTACTGGAGGGAGAGAGATATGTTAGGAAATAGAGGGAGAGACCGGGAGTGACAGGGGGAGAGGCAAAAGAAAGTTGGTCGTGTAAATAATTATTATTTTATTTATATTTATATTCATATTCATATTCTTGTAATGAGAGAGATTTTAATATCAAAATTGAGATATTTTGATTTGAGAGAGAGTATTGATTTGACATAGGAGAGTGAAATGATGAGAGAGTTAAAATAATAAAAAAATGATTGGAGAGCTTTGATTTGAGATTGAGGAAGAGACCAAGAATAGGAGACAGTGAGAGAGAAGATACTTTTTTCAATATTTATTTATTTTGTTTTATTTATATTATTAAGAACCTTTACAAGTACTTTTAATTAAATCATCTTGTAAACAAAAAAATATTGTAATTGTAATTCTTTATTCATAACATTATATAATTGAGAGGTATTGACAATGTTATGGAACGTAAATAATATTATTTATATGTTGTGTTTAATTTATCAAATACACTTGTAAATATTAGCTAATATAAAAAAATAATCGATTAGTATTTACATAAATAATGTTATGGAATGTAAATAATATTAATTTGATGTTGTGCCTAATTTATCCAGTACACATGTAAATACCAACTAACATATATTTGCTTGTGAGAGAGATTGAGTAGCGAGAGAGATTGATAGAGTAAATATTAATTTAATATTTTGATTTGATATAAATATTAAATATTTATATAATTTTTTTGTGAGAGGGAGATTTGATTTAATTTGAGAGAGAATAAAAGATATTTGATTTGATAGAGAGAGTATGAATGATAGAGAGAGAGGGGAGTGAATATCTTCTTTTTACTAAGAATAGTTAATTGAGGAGAGAGAGAATGTAGGTGTGAAGGAAAAATAGGGGGGGGTGTAGACGTGAAGGGGGAGAGAGAGAGGGGATTGAGGAAATAATATAAATATATATTATTTTATAATAAGAGAGGATATGATTGATAAGATAAGTAATTATTTATAATTAAAAGTGTGTGAGATTGATGAAGTAAATAAATAATATTGCTAATAAATATTGTGAAGGGCGTTTACGACATTTATATTATAAAAATCAGGAGTTTAATTATAGATTTGAAAAAAATCTAATGTTTTTAAAAACTTGGTAAAGTCTAATCATGCACAATAATATTGTTATTTTCCTAAAAATCACTTTAATAAAGTGATATGCCCAAATTTCTACTCCTTTTTTACCCCAAAGGGCTTCATACCATGTTATTTTTTACCTCATTTAGAGAAATAGTCTATTTTTTAAAAATTAAAAAGTGAATGACAAAAAATAAATTTTATTTACAAGAATAACCAGCTTTATCTAACTGCCAATTTTTTTTAAAAAAATTAAAAAAATTATATGTACATATATATTATGGTATAAAAATATGCAATGTTATATATTTATATATCATAATTTATTTTAGTATATCATCAATATACCGTAGTATATTTTTATATACCATATATGGTATACTATGATATATTTAAATATCATATTATATTTTAATATACCATCAGTATATCTAGTATAATTATAGTATATTTTTATATATCATCTATTATAATTTCAGAAATCTAGAAATCAAGCACAAACTCGTCTCATCATTCCCTTCTTCACCTCTGTTGAAATCTCAAAAATCCACAAATCAGACCACAAGATTAAAAAATCATACAATAAATTGATGATAAATCTACAAAATCAAAAATAAAAAATACATCAAACGAGAAAAAAATTGACCACGAGACCCAAAAATAGACCACGAATGTAGAAGAAGAAAAAAGAAAGAGGCAGAGAAGAAAGAAGATGAAAGGAGAAGACGAGGGTGAAGGGAGAGGACGAAGGCGAAACGAGAGAAGAAAGATGCAGAGATGAAAGGAGAGAAGAAATATCCAGACATGAAGAGAAGACGAAGGGACGAAGAAAGAAAGAGAAAGGAAAAATCGGTCATTTGTACAAATGATAAACTTTTGTGTCATTTTCTAAAGTAATAGAAAACGTGACCCTATTTCATAAATTTTCCCTTATTTTTTCCTAGTTGGTTCTCTAATATTATTGGTATTCCGTAATTCCTTTGAAATCAATTATAGTGGAGAAATATGATCTTACTTTGCCTATTCAAACTATTTTGGATTATCAAAATTATTTTATTTAGGCTCAAGCAATGCCTAATTTTTTCAAAGGACGCAGACTTTAGCGTTATGTAACTGGTGATATTTCTCAACCAAGCAAAAAGGAAGGTGAGACACATGAAAATTTTATTGACCGTCTTAAGCATTGGAATAGCAAAAATCACCTGATTATTACGTGGTTTCACAATAGTTTGATACCTTCGATCAAGGTTTAATTTGGCACGTTTAAGACAATAAAATCTATATGAGATTTTTTTGCTAATCGACATACCACCAATTAATGAACTTGCTCATCAGTATAAACTCCTTCACGGTCTTCGTAAACTGCAATAGAATTTTAGGTAGTTTATCAGTAAATTTCTCTTAGAAATGCATTTTATCTGTGATCAATTATCAACTTTTGAACATGAATTGAAAGACCCCGCTGATATGAAGATGTTTTGAGTACATAGATAAGTAAAGATTAATCCAGTTTGTTACGGCTCTTAATGACACTTTTGAGCCTATACGAGCGTCTCTTTTTCATCATAGTTCTCTTCTTACATTAGAAAATGCAGTCTCATAATCATTGTATGAAGAAACTCGACTTGGGACTATAACATCTATTCCCACATAATCTTTTCTGGCTACTCCAACTTCTCATAGAAGCTCCTTAACACAGAAAATCTACAATTATTGTCACGCACCCGGTCATTTCGTGAAAGACTATCCTATTCGACTTTGTAAAATTTTCCATATGATTCTGATTCTATATTCGATCCGAATCATTTAGAAACTATGGGATTGTAGGATTGTACGATCTTAAATCCAGATCACGATTCTAACAACAATGTTTGGGACTTGGTTGATCCTCCTCTTGGAAACTCTATTGTGGGTTGTAAGTTAGTTTACAAGATTAAGATACATTCTGGTAGATTTGTTGATCGCTATAAAGCGTGACTGATAACCAAATGATACAAACAAGAGTATGGAATTGATTACGAGGAGACATTTTCTCCAGTGGCTCATCTCACCTCTGTCAAAGCTTATTTGCATTAGTTACAACTTGCAAATGGAAACTTTTTCAGATGGATGTCAAAAAGGCCTTACTAAATGGAGATTTAACTAAAGAAGTATGTATGAAACCCCTCCAGTATATGATCATCCACCATAAAAATTTTGTAAACTTCGTCCAGTACTCTATGGACTGAAACAAACACCACGAGCTTGGTTTATAAAATTTACTACCGCCATCTCACAATTTGGTTTCACATCAAGTCCTCATTATTCTGGAATATTTTCTTAATTACCACTTTAAAATGAAGGATCACAGTCACCTCAGTTACTTCCTTGGACTTAAAGCCTCATCGAACTCTTATGGTTATTCTCTTTTGAAGGCTAAATATGCTTCAAATCTTCTTGCTCGAGCTAGTTTAATTGACAGTAATACTAATCTCATACTCCTATTGAACAAATTGTACATCTCACTCCTTTTGATGGTTTTCCACTTGATAATGTAACACTTTGCGTCCAATTAGTGGTATCTAATAGTTACTAGACCTGGTATTTCTTATGTCGTTCATATTGTCAATCAGTTCTTGTCTTCTCGCTGCTCATCTCCTTTTGTTATGTTCTTCGCATAATATGCTATCTCAAATGAACCTTATTTCATGATCTATACTTCTCAGTTAAAAGTACTCATTATCTTCATGCTTATGTTGATATTAACTAGGCAGGTGATCCTATGATAGGCGAATTTCGAGCTAGGGCCGATGCTTCTCAAGAATTTCTTTAACTCTAATGTCTACTTAAAAGATACGAATATTGTGATTCTTTCTCTCCATTGTAATAACCATAGTGTGAGACCGCACATAATGAGTTTTTCATATATCAACATATTTTTCGAGACACCATTCAACTCTTTTTTGTTGCTTCCATTGATCATATCATTGATATTTTTATGAAAGCTCATCCACCAAGATGTTTTCAAATGTTAGTATCCAAAATCAAGCTGACATCTACTTTATCATCTTGAGTTTAAGGAAGATGTTAATATATATGTTTAATCCAAACTAGATGTTCATCTATATTCATATTGTACAATGGTACTACATATTACACTACAAATTTCCCAAGTCAATAAATAAGCATTGTCATGTACATATTATAATATACCAAATATACTTGTCACTTAATAATCCCAAACACCTTAGCCGCTTTCTTAAGCTAAGATGTAATCCTTGCCAATGTCGACAATTTCTTGAGGGGCGTTTATAGAATATACGAACAAGTCTAACTCTTTGTGGCTCCATCACAAATCCTTGCTTAAGAATTTGAAAAACTATTCATCAACGATTAATCATCCAATTTGAAATGGAATGGAGGAACCACTAAATTTAATTACTAATTTATTAATTATGCCTAACACAATCACAAAAGATAATTTGATTTGTATATCATAGTTTAGCATGAATTCCAGCATTCATCATTTGACCTGTGATTCGTATTCAATCATTCTAAATCTTATGAGCATGCTTTGAAAGAAAAATTAGAAATTAGCAAACGCCATCGTTAAATGCAGAGTATTATAGCAAGACGCCAATGGCAATATTCCAGATAGTCATCGATAAGAACCATAACTTCAACAATTGATTTTTGATTTCTATAGAAAAGCAAATAAGTCTAACATAATAACTATGGTGTAAACATTGGCAGTCAGCTAAAGTCATCTACCTACGGGTACAAGATACTGAAAACCACCCAACAACCACACAACGTGATCTGGTCACAGACCCCTCTATACACACATTCATCAAATCAAGCACGTTCGCCACGAATGCGCCTAGCAAGCTGGATATCTTTGTGCATGATAGTAACCCTCTTAGCGTGAATAGCGTAAAGATTAGTGTCCTCAAAGACTCCAACCAAGTATGACCCCGCTGCCTCTTAGAGAGCAGACACTGCTGAACTCTAGAACCTCAGGTCAGTCTTGAAGTCCTGAGCAATCTCACGGACGAGCCGCTGAAACGGCAACTTCCGGATGAGAAGCTCCGTGCTCTTCTGGTACTTGCGAATCTCGCGAAGAGCCACGGTTCCTGGACGGAATCTGTGTGGCTTCTTGACTCCCCCGGTTGCCGGAGCGGATTTCCTTGCAGCCTTTGTAGCCAACTGCTTCCTTGGAGCCTTTCCACCGGTGGACTTACGAGCGGTTTGCTTAGTGCGAGCCATTTGAGAGTTAAGGTTGAACCGAAAGAAGGGTTTGCCGCTTCAATTTCAGAAATTGAGTTGGGACGGTTTTGGTAGGTGAGTGTTTGTGAATTTATAAGGAAGAGTTTGAATTTGGGATCAACAGAAGGTTGTCCTGGCTGTTGATTTTCAATTCTTTATCAACGGCTGTAATTGATTTAGTGGGATAAACGTGGATGCGGATCGGTGACGTGGTAAATTTTGGCGCGCTTCGAAATTTCAGAGGCGCGGCTTTGGCAATTTTGTTGGATTATATTTACGGACGGTTGAGATTTTTTGGCTTCAGCGGATTGCTGACGCCATCATAATGGGATTTTGGATCGCAAATATTGGGACAAGTTTCCTTTTGTTTACCCAAAAAAAAATATTGGGACAAGAATAAGAGAGGGTTATATCGGACGGACAAAATTTAATTTTTCGGAAAAAAAAATTAAAAGTAAAAAAAAAAGTGCTTGTGCCGAGTTGACTGCAGTCATCCCTTTTCAAAACAGACAAAGTGATTAGAAGAACATAACTCTCAATCCCGTACAGGAGGGGATCTCAACACTGGTGGGAAGAGATGACGGAAGATCACAGCCGTAGATATTTACAAAAGAGTAAATTCTAAACATTTAATGTCATAAAAAACAACCTAACTAAAAAAACTATACTCTCTCCCCTAAACAAAAACAACAACAATTAAAACTAAAAAAATCATCAAACTCGTTTCCTCTCTAAAAAATCTTTAAACCCGCACGTATCTTATCCATAATCTATATTGGCATTATTTCCTTTCTTACTTTACGGTATTAAAACTCTCACCGTCATAAATCAATATTTGATTTCATTTAAAAGGAGAATTGACTCTGCCTACCTCCTTTTTACAGTGCGTGGATAAATATTTTAATGATAATACAATTGATATAAATGCTTATTGATATTTTTTTCATGCCCATCCCCTATATTTTTTTATTGCCAATCTTAATTAGAATATAATTTCTATATATAAACTATATCAATCGACAACCAGAGGGAAAGAACTTCAGAAACAAAGCCAAACCAAATGAAGGACAATATCCATGAATTACTCAAGTAACATGTTTAAATATGTGTATTAACATGAATATAATACTTTGTTGAAAGATGTATTAACATGAATATAATGTATATTATCGATGTCAATGTGTATTTATATTGATTAAAATACTTTGTTTAATGATATACATTTTTTCTCTTAGTGAATATCAATTAACATAAGTATAATGTCATTATGTATTAACTAGACATATTTTCAGTGTCGACCTCTATTACACCCGAAAATGTGAATACTTTTATGAAGAATATAATCATGAAAAGGTGTATGTAAGTTTTTCATTCCATAAATATAATAAATGAAGTAAAAACTATGAAAATAATTATAAAAAATCAAAATCTCCTAAACTGAAGAAAAATTAAACGTTGAAAAAAGAAAAATTAAAACCATAAAAATAATTGAAAACTTACCTTAAAAAACAAATAGTTATCCTAAAAAACGGAATGTGAAAATATGAAAACTACCTAAAATAATTGAAAAAGGAATAAAATGACAATAAATAGGGATAGTAAGTTATCTGATATGAAAAACTAGTTGAAATAAATCTGGAAAAAAAATATCATCACTAAAACTTAAACCACAATTTCCTAAACCGAACCATCTTTTCCCATTAAATTTTTTCCTACATTCGTATTTAATGTGATTTTGGTCAGATTTTTAAAAATTTACCGCATCAAATACCAATGATTTATGAATGCCATAAATCTTAACCATTTATTTTTTATTGTGAAAGGCATTCACGGCATTTACATTACAAAAATCTAATCACACACCATGATATTGCTATTTGCCTAAAAATCACTTTGAAATATATCTACTTAATTTGCAAATTTAATGTAGATATCTATTTAATTTGCAAACCTATTTAGTTTTTATTTACTTAGTAAAATCACGAGGAGTAATTAATCAAGTTTTATTAAAAAAATATAGGATTTTTAGTAATTAATAAAATTTTATTCTAATTATAACTTTGAGTGTGATTGTTTGATTTCCATTAATGAATTAGCACTCATCATTTACATGATGACGTGTTGTTAATGAATATTTCTACGATGATAAATTCTTATACTCATTTATATATCTAAGTGAACTGACTTTCATTTTAAGATTAAAAGTAACTTTTAAATAATAAAATAGTATATTAATAAATATTAATATTTCCGCAAATGAATGATTAATGTCTCATTTAAACAAATAAATTTCGGTCAATATTAAAGTACTCAACTCATCTTCAATTTGTATGTGAACTTATATGTACAATACAAAGCATGCTAATGAAATATACTAACAAATTATTGTCTGATTTGTATAAAATAAAGTATCTATATGTTTGGCACTAGTATAATTAGAGCAACTAGCAAGTATGCCATGAGACTTAATTATTAACTAAAGAACCTGTTCAAAACAGATTAGCGACTACAAAGGGAAAATTTAATCTAAGTCGTCTAAATAAATCTGGCCGGTTCAGATTAAATGTTAAAAAACAAACAAAAATAATTTTTTTATCTTTTCTCCGGACAATTTAGCATAATATGAGGACAGTCCAACAATGTCAAACTATCGTGTCTAATGTTGGACTCCAATGACACACAATCTATGTCCATTCAAATTACTATGGTAATAGGGCCTCATCACGAGGTAATATGTATACATACAAGGAAAAAATTGGTTTTCTAACTGGGATATTTAAAAACCTAAAGTAATTAATAAGGTAGTGTTTGGTTTGACGTAATGTACTGGAATATAAATACTAAAACAAATGAAATGGAATGAAAAATTAATAGAGTCAACTACAATGTTTGTTTAAATCTAACTAATATAACCATGAATCAATAATTTCTCTCTATTCCAATATTTATTTTGTCATGAGATGGAGTTCAGTATGATTTATAATAAAATATTATTTTTAAAGCCAACAGATTATTAATATTAAATTTGAAAACAGATAATTAAGTTATGAGTTTTTTTTTCGAATATAAATATACGTTCCTCATCATTATCAAGGAATTTATTTTCATTGAACATAATTATTATTTATCTTTTGACTAAAAAATAATTAATATTTAATTAATTGTTTAACTATATATGAATTGAAAAATAATCAACAAAATATGTTGATCTAGATTATTTTTTGAATAATTATTCATCGACCGATGTAAAAAAATGAATCAATAAGAAAGTTGCATATAAAACATGCTTTTATCAAAATCGAACAAATCTTCTCCTCTATGTCATTGGGTGGACTGCCAACTAATGTGTGGACATCATGCTTTTTATAAATCATCTCAACATATATTCTCTATATTTTGTGAATAGGAATAGATTCTCTATTCATCCACACGTAGGAGGAAAAATCAATCAGGTGAGGGTGTGAACACTGCCACAGTGGTAGAGTGGGAGGTGTTAAATCAGAATCATTGATCTAATCGTACAATCAAACTCAATTGTGCAGTTAAAGTTGAAATACGTAATCTTAGAAGAATATTCTTTGTAATCCCACGAATACGGTTAAAATTCCATATTCATGATGATAATTTCGTTTATAATAATATTTGATTAGATTTTTTAGATTCAATTATAAATAGTGGTCGATTATAAGCTCAATGGATTCAATACAAGTCACGCAAAGACTTCTTAGAGCATTGTTATTCTTTCGCCTCTCTTTATTCTGATTATTTTCTAACGTGAGGAAAAAATCATTTACATTTTGGTAGTTTCATTGAGAGCTGAGAGAAAAAGTTCACCTTTCATGCAGTGGGCGCTTGGCATTGTTGGTCTGCTTCCAATGGCACCAGCCCGGAAACATTTTTTATTAGTAGCTACGGACTACTTTACTAAATGGATCGAAGCTGAAGCTTTCTTGAGAATCGATCAGAAGAAGTAAAGGTATTCTAGCGAAAAAGTATAAGATGCAGATTCAGGATACCCAAGATACTCGTTCAGACAACAGACTTCAGTTCACGGGAAGAGCGGTAAAAACCTTCTGCGATGGGCTAAAAATCAATATTGGTTCTCTACCCCATACTACCCGCAGGGGAACGGACAAGCAGAAACGCCAAACCACATCATACTTGATAGCATGAAGAAACATTTGGAGTCAGCAAAAGGGAAGTGGGTAGAAGAATTACCAACAATGTTATGGCGGTACAAGACTACTCCTAGAGAAACAATGGGAGAAACACCATTCTCTCTAGTATTTAGAACGGAAGTTGTGATTCCTATTGAGATTAGAAGTCTGATTATGAGATCAGCATTGAATGAACAACAAGACGAGGAGCTCCTCAAAAGAAGTCTTGATCAACTGCAAGAACATAGAGAACTCGCTCTAATCAGAATGTCTCATTATAGTCAGAAAAATAAATCCTATTTTCAAATATGAATAAAAAAAATGGGAGTTCCAGAAAGGAGATTTAGTCTTAAAGAAAGTCTTCCAAATGGAGGGAAAGCTCAGGCCAACATGAGAAGGACCATATGTTGTCAACGAAATAGGAGGAAATGAATATTATTATTTGTGATAGAAGAGGGAGTGGATTTGACAAAATCGTGGAATGCCTCACATTTGAAGAAATATTTTGTTTAAAATTGTAAACGCTTTATAGTGAATATTTTCCGGTGATTTTTTCCCACAAATGGTTTTTCACGTAAAATCTCCAGTGTCAACTCTATTTATCTTTTCATCAATGGTAACAGAAATAAGGGCGTACGTCCTTGAGAATGGCAGTTCATAACTCCTACTCCCAAAAAACAACTAATGACGTAAGTCATTGAGATGGATAGTTCATAAACCCTACTCCCAGAAGGAACTAGGACGTAAGTCATTGAGAGGTGGCAGTTGATAAGTCCTACTCCTAAAAGAAACTAAGGACGTAAGTACTTGGGAGGGACAGTTCATAAGTCATACTCCCAGAAGGAACCAAGGGCTTAAGTCATTAGGAGGGATAGTTCATAAGTCGTACTCCTAGAAGGAATGAAAAATTATAAATCCCAGTGAATAGGAATACATGTCCGAGAATGGGCAAATGAGAAAGACTAAATGGAAACACATCTTTAGTGACGAGAAAACGCAAATTCTTTGAGAATGGGCAAATGAGGGAGACAGACGAAAAGCCAAACTCTGAGAACGAGAGTGGATAGTCAATCCAAATGGAAAGATCAGAACACTCCTAAACGAAACTTGGAATTACTAAAGCCTTTCAGAACATGCGGAGTTAAGCATTTTCAAGTAGACTTGGTAAGCCAAAACTCTATTATTTCACTTACTATTCAGAATTGTTTCCTTTTCAAAGAGAGAGAGAGAAAGAAAAAGAAAAGAGAAAAATAGAAATAGAAATTCAAGGGATAATCTATTTATCATTAATAAGGAAATGAAAGATACATAAAGTACAGGAAGTACTTGAAAAAGAAACTAAAAGAGCAGTACAAAGAAATATATAGCTCAAGGAGCAGCAGCATGTTCGTCTTCAACAGGAAAAATCTTAGCAGAAGTCTCAATGGAAGCATGGATACCACTAGCAACAAGAGTCTCATCAGCAACCACCTCAGAGGGGTTAGCTTTAACATCCTCCACGGAAGCATTCACTTCACCTTATGCTTCAGAAGGATTATCACAAAGGGGTTTCCTCAGACGGGCATTCATCGAGCCATCCTTGTAACCAACATTGTAGTTTGTCTGGCCAGCCTCGTCAAAAATAGCTTGGTACTCCTCCCCAACCTCCTTCTCCTTTTACTTCAACGCCTCGACTTTGGCCAATTTGGCAGCAGCCAACGACTCTTCGACAGCCTTCAAAGACTCATTTGTGGTCTAGAGACTTAGTCAACTTCAAAATCTATACATTTGCTACATCTACTTCCACGACCTGCTTCTCTATGGTTCCCCGCGTCTCAGCCTCTGTCCTCTTCAGCTGATGAATCTCAGCACAGAGACCTTCAATAACGCTTGCACACTGAGCGAACTCTCTACGAAACTTCTGCATTAAGATGAATTATAGCATGGAAGGAAGAAAAAGGGGAATGAAAAAACAATAAGCATGAAAACATATATATATATATATATATATATACATACATGAAAAGAAGAGTGAAGGAAAGAAGAAAATATCTTGATCAGATCATGACTTAGAGAAGTCATGAGGTCACCAACCCCAGTACTACGAGTTCTCTTCTGTCAGTATCATAAAGGATCCCCCGGGAAACAACGTGAGAGGATTGGGCATCATCCAAAAAACAAACTATTGCTGGAATTTTAGCAAACTTCCTGTACCGCCAAGGAACGAAGCCTTCAGCTGTCTCCTGAGACCCGGAGACTAGCTTTTGCCTGGCAGCTGGCTAAGTAGTTGCAGGAGGAGGAACGAGAGGAGGAGTCATAGAACGGGCCACCACATCTTCATCTCGGGTTCTAGAAGCATCATGAATGGGATGATCTCTCGAAGAGCTAGTCTCGTCCATTCTCAGATGAAATCGCCTCTCAACTTTATCGACCATAGTACGAAGACGTTTTGACATCTCAATATTTTCAGCAACACTTTGAATCAAAGTGTCCTCTTCGGTGGGCTCTGAAGAATCTGAAGTAGACCAGCTGGGAATCGACGCAGAAGCAGCGGGAATACCACTTAGAAGGAAAAGTGAGGAGGAGGATGGAACTGAAGCAGGGACAGCGAGATTTGTGAGCTGACTACGGGCGATAGTTACGTCACCTCGGGGATCGAGAAGCTCGGACCACCCTCTGTACTGACAACGGAAGGCAGCAGTCAGTCTCTCAAAAACCTCACGTGAAATGAAAGGCTTCTTGTTCTTGAGAGAGTCTGCAAAAAAAAGGAGTTAGTCTAAAGACAGATAAAACAAGGAGATCTCATTGAGTGTAATGTGCACAAATGAACATGAATAGATTCTCTATTCATCCATGTGTATGAGAAAAAACCAATCAGGAGAGGACGTGAAGACTGCCACAATGACAGAGCGGGAGACGTTAAATCAAAGCCCTTGATCTAATCGAATGGTCAAACTCAACTGTGGAGTCAAAGCTGAAAATATATAATCTTAGGGGAACATTCTTGTAATCCCATGAATATGTTAAAATTTCATATTCATGATGATAACTCCGTTTATAAGAATATTTGATTAGATTTTTTTAGATTCAGAAATGACCTATAAATAGTGGTCGATTATAAGCTCAATGGATTCAATACAAACCAAGCAAAGATTTCTTAGGACATTGCTATTCTCCCTGTCTTTTTTTATTCTGATTATTCTCTAACGTGATGGAAAAATCCTTTACGTTTTGGATGAGTGACAACAAGTATCAAAATGGGTTTCATCTCTTGAGAAAAAAGATCATTGTAAAAGAAGTATTTTTTTGGTTGTAAGAACAGGGGTCACATGTGTCTCCACCCCTTAGAAGTTTGAAGTGAAACTAATCTTACTTTGTTTGGAAGTTAGGTTAGTGTTGGCCATAAGTATTTTCAATGAAAATATTTTAAATTTATTATTACATGAAATAGCGTGGGATTGAATTTTTTTTTCGTCCCATTTCCACGGAAGCTCTAGCCTCGCCCTTGCCTATAAAGTAGTATTTTAGATCATCGAGCAATAAGAACAAAACGGCTCTTCCACTTACACCTTGAAAAAGGGCTTTTGGCAAGAATGATCATATTATGAAATAATAAGTAAAAATGATAATTGAATATGAAAAGTACTAGATGAAAATATACTAATATTATATAATGAATAAAATACCGAATTTCAAAAATACCCTCATTAAATCTAAAAAGACTAATTAATGTAAACTTTAGAAGGATCATTATTGCATATTAAAAATATAAGGATTATTTTTGCATTTAAAACTTTAAAGGGGCTACGGCTATCTACTATAATTTTCGTTGAAAAAATGGCTCTTCCACTTATACCTTAAAAAAGGCTTTTGGCATAGATGACCTAATTATAGAATTTATAGGCAAAAATGACCAACCGATCTGATAGTATGTAAAAATGATTGTTTTTAAGTTAGGAAGTTGTAAGTTAGTTATGAACTTACTATCTTACGCTTTCATTTTTGTGACCACCAATGGTAACTTCATATCGCTTTTGTTCGTTTGTTATTTTTCTACTTCTCTTAATAATTTTATTTAGAACACATTATTACCGAAAAAATTATATTTTTATTTTCTTTGTGCGTCATCTTCTCTCTCTCTCTCTCTTCGAGAGAGAGAGCTCCATTTCTATTTCATTTCTTTTTGTGAAAAAAGCAAAAATGGAATGGAAGATACTCACACCCTTACTCGTTCAATTACATATGTCTTATCAATAGGTAAGCATATAGTTTAGCTGTCGTTAATAGAGTGTTTACTTATAGTTATGCTACATTCTAATGTGTTGCGTTTTTCATCATTCTCATATCATTGTTGGGAGTTGGCCAAAAGATAGACATCATCTTTAATTATACAGTCAATCATCTTTGCGGGTATACATAAAAAAATTTGGAACAACCCCTACTAAGTAAAGTTTGTTAACGATAAGTAAACAATATATTTATCTATTTCAGATTGTGAAAAATGATTTGTACACTAAACTAATAACATAAAATAATTTTCAATTATTTATGAAGATTTATTGTAGAATGGACAAATTTTTTTTAGGCGAGTTGAACAAGTTTCAATAGAATCTAGGAAAGTACCATAAACAAACATGAGAAAAATGTGATGAGAAGTTATTCTTGGTGGTTACAAAATAAGTAAAATGATAAAATAATAAGTACATAACTAATTTAAAATTCTTAAACTTTAAAAATGTCATTTTTGCATTTATATACATATGAAGAACCATTATTACATATCGTTAATAAAAATGGTTTTGGCATAGATGGTCCCATTATCGGCAAAAATGACCCACCAACTTAATAGTATGTAAAATTGGCTTTTTCTAAGTTAAATAAGTTTTAAATTAGTTATGAACTTACTATTTTTTATCATTTCACTTTTGTAAACATCAAAAGTAACTTTCCATCACTTTGTTTTTTCGTTATGTTTCTTATTTTTCCATCACTCTTAAATATTTCATTTAAAATACAATATACGAAAAAATATCTACTTTCATTTTCTTCGTCTGTCGCTACTCTCTCTCTCTTTCTAGTGCGAGATCTCCATCTCTGTTTCATTTTTTTGTGAAAAAACAAAAATGGGACGAGAGATATCCACGCCCACTGCTCATTCATTTGCATATATCTCATCAATATGCAAACATATAGTTTACTCGTCGTTAACAAATTTCTTACTTATTGTTATGCTACATTCTAACGTAGCATATTTTTCATAATTCTCCTATCCTTGTTGGACGTTGCTCAAAAGACAGAAATCGTCTTTAGGTTTACAGTAAATCTTTGTAGATGAGCATTCAATAATGTTTTACTCGATTATAGATGATGCTCTATGGAGAGGATCACAAAATGAATAATATGGAATTAATCCTAATTGCACTTAGTGTGTGTTTAATGTTAATAATTTACACATTTGACTACACAAACATCGATAGATTTTGATAATTATTGGAGTCAATAGTATTTTTGTCGTATATTTTTTCTAGCCTTAGTTTATAAGTATTATTTTAAATTTTATTGGTAAGCAACAATGCACTTTACCCCATTAGTTATTGGGCTTAAATCTTGAAGACAATAAGTGGTCATCTTTGATGACTTTCATAGTTGATGTCTCAAGTAAAATCATAATCATCAAAACTCTAGTTCATTTATCGAGACAATAAGTACTTAGATTATCAAAACAACGAATTACCTTAAAGGATTCCCATTAGTTCCTAAAAGTGTTTATTAAATCTTTATTGAGGCTCTATGATCTCACTATCTAATGCCTTAGTCATCCAACCTAACGAGTATATTGATGTGTAAAGTCTCATGAATATGTAAAAAATATATACTGTCACGTGGACAAGGAAAGCCAACCAAAGGGCTCGCAGAAAGCGGCATAAAAGTGGAAACGAAAAAGAAAACTGAAGTTGTAAGACACCCGTAAATAGAGAAGGGGAATCAATGCCTCAAGACGGGGATCAACACCTCAAGAATGGGAAAGGCAGACGGGGATCAACATCTCAAGAATAGGGAAGAGCGTGAAAGCGTAAAATGTGACTAGTTAATAGGATCTGACTGACGAGGGACCCACGCATTCAAGAACGGGAAAACACATTTCATTACTATGTCTCAAGTCCACTACAATTTCTCCCGTCAAGAATTTGATGGGCATTTCCAAAAGACCAATGGGATAACGCCACATGTCTGAGTACTACAAGACTACATCGCCCAAAGGTAGCAGAGCTTTGTCACTCATACAAAGTAACATGACCTGCCTCTGTTACCCCATAAGCTGGTGGGGCCACGTTGACTAGAGCAGGCAAGGGTATCAGGGATGAGGGGGTTAGTCAAATATGCTTGGGAGACCCACCATGTCAGCACTATTATTACTTGCCGAAAGCAGGCCTCCACGTTGTATCCCTCCCTTGGGTCAAGTACCTTTCAGATTCAATCGTCATGATCGCACGTTAGATCAATCCCTATTCAGTCATCTCACCCCCACTTGTGTCTGCTCGGTATACATCAACATTAAATGTCCCTCACCTTTATGTCAGCTCAGGGGACATGAGCATTAATGCCACCCCTACCCGTCCATAGGAGTTATACACCATATCACCAAAGCTTCTCCAGCACGCCTCACCCAGCAAACCTCAGGTATAAATACCCTCTCCTACCCAAGGAGAAGGTAAGTGAAATTCTACATAAAGAATCTCTGCTAAAATACTATCGGATTTCTTACTTAAGCTTCGGAGACTCTCAGGCGAGGCTACCACCCCCGATTACCCTTATTCTTCGGGTTTGTTTGCTTGTAGTGTGCATGTTTCCAGTCAACATCACCGGACATGTGTATTGTTGCATAAAACAGCTTCAACACAGTATATCATGAACAACACTTAAATGTGCCTTCATATTCTCACGCACGATTCAATATGTGGGTTTGCTTTCATATCACGTCCCAGAAAGCTTATCTTCTAATGTTGCTTCAATAGATTTTAGGAAACTGTTCTTAAAGTTGATATCAGTCTCATGCTTCCCTTCTTAAGAACTGCCTCAATAATCATCATTTACACTCCAGAATCTTTTGTTTTGTCTCGGACATCTTCTGTTAGATGAGCTTATTTCAACAATGTCAAGAATGCGATATAAGAGAAACATCACGTATTGGTTGACATATAATAGGTAGAAAATATAAAAGATCCTAGCATTTGATTGTCATGAGAAGTACTTATTAATAGCACATAATATTCATTGACATAAATAAAAATATCTACTAGATTAAACTAACATTTGATTGTTATGAGAAGTACTTAATAACACATATTGTTCATTACTACAAATAACAAGTCTTGTCGCCTTCGAATTGATTGTCTATATGGATTTGATAGCTGGTTCAAGATCATTGACAAATGTCTATTGTTCATCAAATGGATCATCTGACATCTCCCTTCTATAAAATTGTGTAGTAAGCAACACGACATCTGAGTCAATTTTGAGTTTGAATATAAAAGGATTAAGGGTCTTAAGAATTGCCCACACCCATCAAGTTTTTAACACACCAAAACATCTCTCGGTGACATTTCTAGCACTTGAATGTTTCATATTGAATATCTATTTGGACGTATATGTATGTTTTGTGTACCAACCTCCAATCATTTAGGTGATGTTGTTGCCACGGTGAGGAGTAAGGAATCTGTTACAATTCACATATTTAATTAGGGGTGAAAATTTTAATATCGAACTGAACTGAAAATGATCGGTTCAATCGATTCTTATATAAATTTTGGTTCGATTCAGTTTAAAATTTTGATAGTTTCGAACCGAACCAAATTAAAGTTTTAATTTTCTATTTTTTATTGTTATATATAAAAAATAAAATAATCGAATCAAACCGTAATTTCATAAATCGAAATTTGATCGCTCTATTTTTCACATGATGAATAATTGCGTGAAAAAGGCATTGAAACTTTGTCATCTACTAACAAATTAGTTGATTCCTTCTTACTGCCTCCCCTGTAGCTTTAGACGAGATAGGGTGATGGACTTTAGAGAAATATGGCAAATTCCCCTACGTGGCTCTTTTTGACTTGTTTTTTTTTTTTTTCATTTTTTCGTTTTGTAGATCTCTTATGTTCGTTAAAGAGTTTTCTCCTGCAGCTTATGCGTGTTGGGTGTTATAAGATTTTCTCAACTTTAAAAATTAGTTTGAGATGTGAGAGTTTCTCTAACACTTATAAACTAACTACCAGTCCATTCCACAACCGATGTGGGATAACTCCAACAATTTTCTCCGTCACACATCATGTTCTAAGTCAGATAACTGTCGACTTGCTCTACCCGGATTCACCAACAATCGGGCTTGAGTCAGATAATCATCGACTCGCTTCACCCGGATCACCATACATTGGGTCATGAGTCGGGAAGTCAACGACTCACTTCACCTAAATTCACCACACATCATGTTACTGAGTTGGAAGGCCAACAACTCACTTCACCTGGATTGGGCTGAAGACTTGTTGGATAAACCTGTACTTGGTTCCGATACGAGTGTTAGGTGTTGTTGAGCTTTCTCAACCCTAAAAGATAACTTGAGAGGTGAGGTTTTTCCTCATATTTATAAATTGACTACCGATCACTTTCACAACCGTTGTAGATAACCCCAACGGTGCATAAATTTTGTTAAGTTATGATCCATAATGTAGGAAAACTTTGGCCTAAAGTGGAAGTTCAGTTTTTTTTTAAAATCCAAGACCGAACCGACCACAATTAACTAAAAAATTGACCAAACTGATCATTTTTTGCTTAGATTTTGTTCTAAGTACCCGATTCATCATCCTCATAAACGTGCTAGGTGCATTCGAGAACCCTTTTGGCATCACCAGACACTCGTACAATCCATTCCAAGTCTTGAAATCTGTCTTCCACTCGTCGCCCTTAATTAAGTCAGGGTTTTTTAGTCTTTTTCTCGAAAAAGGCTCGGCTCGCTCCGCCGTTCCTCCTACACTCGCTGGTCTCAAAGCAGATTAACGAAAGCTGAACTACAATCCCCAGGAAATCAAATGTACAACATATGCTTATGATTTCATTTCCTTCAAACCCTTTCTATGTGGATCTATATGTAGATTTTAGATTAGAATCATCATATTGTAACATAGACGCGAGTAATATATTGATATACACACGGACATGCGCTTTAGTGAGAGGAGCACAGACTACTAGTAATTTTTTCGTTGTTTGGTAGGTTTTTGCACTCCTACTCCTCATAGATCTTGGTACGTACGCGACGGTCTTGTGATGCATATTGCTTCAGTTGTAGCTGGAGGTACTCAAGTCTTTTTTAAACTATATTATTGCTCTTGATGATGATATGTTTTTACAATAATGAACAAACCAACAAGCGCAGTTTGGATGATGAATTATATATGGAACGAGACTATTTAGTTATTTTTTTTAAGAATAATTATGTACTGACTAAGTAATGGGTTAGTCAATCGTTCATATATTATGTTTGATGACCCACTAAAATAATTTGATAAATTAAGTTATTTGATATATTACTTAGTCACTAAAAATTTAATCAATTACTTGATCGATATATGAATATTTTTTTTAATAAATTTAATATTAAAAAATCTTCAAATAGATTTTTTTAATCTTCAAATAGACAAGTCGAGCAATAAAGAAACTCGTTGGCTTCCAATTCGTCAAATCTTACACCTTTTCCTTCTTGGACCCGTTCTAAAATAAACAAATTCCCAGGTTATATACACAAACCAACCCAATTCGCATATGGCTGACTCTCCTTCTTCCCCAAGCAACGCTACCCTCTAGCGATGTCCCCTTTCTTTTTTAAACTCGCCTTTGACATTGATTCTACTTCATTGACCCCCAAAAGGGATTTTTTATTGTAGCAGTAGATCGGATCGCGTGGAAATGGTGCTTCCTCTATTGAAGCTTGGAACTCTCGCATTGAAAACCTTGAGCAAACCAGTAGCTAGCAGACTTAAAAATCAGGCTGGTTTGCACCCAAGGTTCCGCCAGTTCATCGTTAACATTGCCCAGGTATGAAGGAATTATTTATCCTTCTGATCTCATTTTATTATATGCGCTTTATTTTGATTTTAGTTTTTTGTTGGGTTTCTCGCTTAGGTTAACAAGTAGTAAACGATGACTTCTATGAATATTGGGGGTTTGATTTGTATTATTTGAAGGAAATGTTTTGTGTTTTCTCTCGTTATTATTGCTGGAGCTGTTAATGTAGAGTTACTTTAGTTTACTAAATTGCTTAGAGAAAAGACATGAGTCCAACTTATTCAGAGTCTATCGTTATCATAATTGGATCCCCTTAGTTAATTCTTCCCCTGTTGGATCTCTTTTGTATTGCTTTACCTCCTTGACAAATATTAGACTGATTTGGTAGCTTCAACACTGTACCTTGATCGTGTATTTTTCAGCAACAGCTAGCATCTTACTGTACGATTGTAGTTTTAGTGGCCTTTTTGGTTGGATTTTAGTTTTTGCCTGTTAGTGGTGTAAATGGAACTTTCTGTTTGTTGGTCCTGATGAATCTTCGGTTGTGTGGTGAGTACTTTCACTCAAATTTTGTTATTTCAGTTTCTTATTATGCACAATATGTTCCAAGTTTACATTCGTAGATTTGGTTTTCAACTACTCCTAATTTATCTGTTGCGGGGGGTTAGTTTCCATGATTTTAACTTTTTTATATTGGTCTAAAACAAAATGCTTTCCTGCCAATGATTGAAACAGAGAAACCATCGAATCTCAACTCAATTGCAAAGACGCATCTACGGTCATGCAACTGATGTAGAAATTCGCCCTCTGAACGAAGATAAAGCTGTCCAGGCCGCTGTTGACCTCATCGGAGAAATTTTTGTCTTCTCGGTAATGACTACTCCCCAAGCTACTTCTTTGCTTCATTTTCAATTCTACATCCTTTCCATTTATAGACCCAGCTGATGGCAGATAATATGAAAAAGAAAATTGATTTATACTTTATGCCAAGTTCTACCACCAGTGATTTCTTGATGTATGTCTAGGCCTGTAGGCATATACCCGGTAGCAAGTGCATCTACATCTAGCTGCCCATTTGACCTTGATCAACTATTTGTTAACAGTTAGAGACCACAAAGATTAAGGATTTACTGTTAAATGTTGATGACTTGAAAGAATGCCGATATGGGAAGTAGTTGAGCTTGAACTTACACTTAACTCAGATATCACATTCACATGCGCATGATTATAGTCAAACTTTACTCGTCATTCTACTGAGATTCAACCTTTCATTTCGTTTTTCCAATTTCTTACAAAAATATGGTTTTGCGTAAATTTGGTTTCCCTCAGTTTATCCAATGCATGTTTATAAGAGAGTTCCAATGTGCTCTCAAGTACTAATTCGGTGCGCAAACAACTCCTTAATACCTATGCCATGAGATACTGAAAAAACTTAGCTTCTCTTATTTCCTTTTTACTCGATTATTTTGTGGGTATGAGCTTCCTCCCACAATGGGGTGTCAAGGTATCGTTGCCCGTGAGGCACGGTCATGTCATCAGTTGTTTCATTGGAAGTTGGCAGACATCCCCTACCTCTTGACCAACTGACTAATTAAATTTTTGGCTTGAAGAAAAATTAACTCTTGGTGTTTTCTGCATCTACCATGACTTTTTGACCTAACTTTATGTTATCCATATTTTTCCTTCAATATGTTAGTAAATATTCTATATGATTGTAGTGTTATGAGTTTTATTTGTCTGACATCAATTATCATCAATGACAATGAAATACGTTGTTGTTCTAAAATTTCTGCATCTACCATACTCTTCAGACAAACTGCCCAATTTCTTGCACTATTTCTTGGACCTTAATAGTAAGTATTGCCTCGAGTGGATCAATTTAGAATTCATAGATCGATTCAACATCAGCCAAGTAGTTTCATATCACTGATCAAGGGAGTTCTTTTTCGAACCTGAAAATCTTGCAATAGCATTTTGTCAAAATCCAACCCACTGTAAGAAAAAATTGTTGACATGCAGGGGGTGTTAGCAAGATTCACGGAAAATGTGGCCCTGTTTGGTTGAAGAAAAATTGAAGTATATCTAATTCTAGGCATCAACTCCACTTTTTATTCCTAAAATGCCTAGCTCTCTTTTATTTGTTCCAACTTCCAACAATCTCTTAAGGGTATATTAGGAAAATAGTAGAAAATATTGAACATCTCAACACTTTACCTTCATAATTTTTATGTGTACAAAGACAATAATCATAAATTTCCGGCCATCTTACTTCTCACAATCATATTCGAGAAATAATTTACTCAAACTCATATCAAATGAGTTTCATAGGCGCTGCAATTTCGTGACCATCGGACTGGGGATTTATCCCCTGAATTAACCGAGGTGCACTTGTGCGAAACTCCTTGTCGAGGGCCTGTGCACCCTCGGGATTAATCGGAGAACTACGTTCCAGAGATCCGAGACCGAAAAAAAATCAAACGAGTTTCATATTATGCTCTGTGACATAGCTAGGTCTCCCCGTTGGCTTAGATCTGTCATCATGGACTGCAACACGACTCTTCCAAGCTTTGTCTATATTTATGACCTGTCCTTTTGACAGTTTGATTCATTTGTACTGTCCGAGCCTCAACATATAGGTCGCAGGCGTGGCCGTGATCTTCGAGGTGCAAAGAAGTGCTAGATCAGAAGCCAGAAAGGAAGAAGTCCGCAAACAAGAAATGGAGGTAATGCAGGACGAAAATTCTCTATTTGTACTCTGATATATTTTGGTTCTCTTTAAGGCAGCTTAGAGTCAACATAACACAGTATCTGTTTACTTTCTGTATTGATAGGCTATATTGACAGCTTAATACTTCATCCTTTTTTAGGCAATGAGGTTAAGAGACGAAAACTTAGCACAAGAAGTGGAAGTTCTTAGGCAGAAACTTGAAGAATTGGAGCAACTTGCCAAGGGACGCGGACTTGGAGGTATATTCAACTTCAAACACGCTAACACCGAGAATGGGAAGTTAGCAAAGCCTGCCTGATCAAATTGCGTGAATTTATTCAAACAACTCGATAATTTTGCATTGGTGAAACCGTGTAATTCATTGAATGATTTTGTCAGCTGAGTTATGTATTTTGCCCCCCCCCCCCACCCCCAATTCTTTTGGCCTTAGGTCATCTTCTTTCTTTTTGGAGGAAAGGCCTCATCTTTTACTCATCTTTTAACATGTACATGAATACTAACTGTCAAAATAAAACTTTATTCCATATTTCTTGAATTCAAGGTGTATGAGTTTTGCGTATAGACTTCTGCCGTGAGGCGTGTTCCGCCGTGATAGCTCATCTTTTACTGTGGACGATTGTCGTGAGGTGTGTTTCAAATCCTCTCTTAAACTCGTGTTCCGCCGTGATAGCTCATCTTTTACTGTGGACGATTGTCGTGAGGTGTGTTTCAAATCCTCTCTTAAGCTCCAAGGACAAGTTTGGTATGCGGTATTTTTAGCTAGATTCTTGAAAAATGTGGAAAACCTTGTTTGGTTGAAGAAATGTGAATAGTACTTGATCCAATACATCTTTTCCCATTGGTTGGGGAGAGTATTTGAAACCCCGAATTTTCGGGGTTTCGGATTCTGAGTTTCTTCACTTTTTATTTGCTAACTTTATTTTCTTTGTTTCCGTAATCTCTAAATGTATATATAGAAACTAGTAGAAAAATATTTAATATTTCAACACTTTTGGATGATATTTTTTGTGTACCAAACACTAATCTTAACTTCCGGACATGTTATTTTTGTACGATTATATTCCAATGATCTTGATGTATCAATTATTTTCTTTCAATCTCATACCGAGCGACTTGGATAGGGTTTTCCAGTAGTTAGTGATCCAACTGCCAAAGAGCGGTTCAACCCTTGTAGCTGTACGATCTGATCTCAACGGCCCATATGGGCCCAAACTTGAAAAACGCAAAACAAGTTTTTAGCATTTATTTTGTAGTTTTGGCTATAGGACCTGATCTGGGCCGTCCATATGAAATCGTGGCCCGTCCATATGAAATCGTGGCCCGAAAGGACCTAACAGTCAACTGCCTGGTTGTAAGTGCATGATTGTTGTGCGTAGGGTGCGCAAAAACCGATCAAACTAAACTAAATTGAACTGTCAATGATCGGTCTGGTTGATTTTTTAGCTAATTATGGTCGGTTCAGTCTTGGATTTAAAAATGATCGAACTTTTAATTCGGTCCAAAATTTTTCTACATTTTGGACTGACCAATCTCTAATATATATATCATATTTATTTTTTGACATTTTCTCGTTTCCTATATGTTATGTTTCCTATTTCTTACGTTTTGCATTTCTCTCATCTTTCTGAAATGTTTAGTTTACATGTTGTACTTTAGATTGTGAGTTTTTATTATAATGCATAAAGAATTTAGAATTTTTTGAACCACATGATAAATTTATTAATGGACTTTTTGAAAAATAAAAATAAATATTCTTTGTGAACTGTAAAATCGGATCAAATCGACCAATTATTTTACAGTCCGTTCGATTCGGTTTATAGCACATAATTGATCGATTCGATTCTCATTTTGACAAAATCATAAATTTTGATTCGATTTAATTTTTATGTTAAAAATCGAATTGAACTGCATCTACCATGCACATCCTAGTTATGCATGGACATGGAACTTCAAATCAGTCTTCTCTGTGAAATTGAAGGATATTTTCCAAATCAGAACAAGAAGAAGGCGATCTACATCCTACTATTGTTGGTAACGTTTGCAGTGGGTTTGGATTTTGTAAAGATAGGAGCTAAGTTTTGTCGGTTCAAGTTGATTTTGGCATCAATTTTTATTCCATACTTTGATGAGAAAGTGAAATTTATAATACTATTCCTACTTTTCTTGACTATTATAAGACTTGATCTTTTCCACAGTTTTGGTCTGAAGATATTTTGATTGGTAAATTATGTGAACTGATTCTTATTCCTTTTAGAGTATTGTAGAACACACAGAATATGGATGGTCGACCCATTTTAACTTAATGGTCATTATGTTCTTGCCAAAACCACCCCCAAGAAATGGCAATAAGTAGCATTAACCCTCATAAACATAAATTCACGTATAAAATTAAATGTAGGGTTAAACACCACCTTGATTTCACAATATCATGATGGTTTGACTGTGTATAAAAAAAATAGATATAATGCTGAAATATCTGAGATCACATTTATTAATTCATTACGATATTTGTGACAAAAGTTATTAAATGATAAATTATTTTACATTGACACGATAAGTGAATATAAATGATTAAACTTCCATACCATACCTCAAAGATGATAGGTTTAGATAAAAATGCTTCAAATTTTCAAAAAATTTATGATAATGGTTTTAAATGCTAAGCCTAAATGACACATCCTTTAATGGTCTTCTATCCCAAAGGGGCATCAGAGATGGGAATCATGGTGTATGATAGTGGAATTCTTCTTTATGCCTTTCTTGCATTGCTTATCTTCCTTTTACCCCTACTACTATCCTCTTCCATAAAAGGATTTTGTTTTGCTCCCATCCAAAAGCATCCCACTTATATTTTCTTTCCAACAAATGTTGATTGTTGTTTAATTTATAACTATATAATTTAATCCGGATAAATTTTAAGTTAAGTGTATGTGATAATCATCTCACACATCAAAACGAGATCATATGAGAAGATCTAATACTTAATTGTGTATAGCATATTTTCATTAACATATTTTATTTATTTATATGAGAAATTTAGGATAAACTTTATTTGATTTTTGCTTTTTGAGTGCGAAATTAACGTCATTTTATATAAATAAATCATCGATAGGGCAAGTGGCTAACAAAAACAACTGGTATATATATGAAACATGTTAATTGCTATTGATTTTTAATGTCGTGATTAAATTGACAAAAGTTAAAATTTTAAGAACTAAAGTTACGGTATAAACTTTAAGTTAAAGGGTCATTTTACAGTACAGCTCTTGTACCGTACTGGAGTAATAGGTAGAATTTTTCGAAAGAGTAATCTTACAATACAGTCTATGTATGGTACACGAGCTATTTTTTTTGTACACGGGTACTTACACTATATATACATGTACATAGTTTATGTGCATATGTGTATAAAATCAGACCCTGTACGGTAAATGAGTTGTAATATTTTTTTTATATTTTACCAAAACAATTATTATACACATTTTAATTTGTGGAGTACTTTGATATTTTTTTATCAAATAATTGTTCGTTACAATTGGTTCAGAAAAAAAAGAAAAGTGTAGAAAAAGTCCAAAATCGCCTTGTCTGGCTACAACTTTCCATATAAACCAAAAAGCAAAGGACATTATAGTAAAATCACATAAGAAATATTAAGCATTTATCAACGGAATAATAACTACATATCACATTTTCCATCATCTTTGCCGCCTCTATATTACTTTCCCTCTCCGTCTCTCTCCCACAGAGAGAGAGAGAGAGAGAGAGAGAGAGAGGGGGGGAGGGAGGGAGAGGGAGAGCTCTGTTTACAGAGCTAGCAGAAAAACAAACGGAAAGCAAAGCAAACCTAATCAGGACCTCAATCTCTCTCACTCACAGTCAAGTTTGAAAGAAAAAGTAAGAAACGAAGAATTGGAAATACAGATATCAAAGGCTTTGAGGTAAGGAGCATCTGCTTTTCGATAAGTGTTTTTGCTCTCGAATATTTCACTTTTTTCTCTTTCTCTCTCTTCCTTCCAAGTGTCTGTGCACTTTCTTGCTCCATATTTTGTGGAATACGAAAGCTGTCGAGCCTTGCTCGTTTTGGGGCTTGGGAATTTCTGTCCAGTTGCCAACGATTTAGCTGCGCATAATTTCGAATTTTGCATAACTGCGAGTGGTTGCGATCTGAAATTGAGCTCGCTTGGTCGGATTTTTGAGGTTTTTGCGTGCCTCCTAGAGTTTTCATTATGTCTATTAGCATGAACTTTGTCCTATATGGAAGTAAAATTTCTATAAATTTATGCTTATATTTTTGTTCGTTTTGTTTGATTGATGACTGTTGGCGATCTGTGTATGCGATTTGAATGAGTTTTAGTTGAAATTGGTCGTGATGTTTGTTCTTATTTAATGAGAAAAAATTTCTTAGATGGTTTTACCGGGCTGTAGTTAAAACTTAAAACTGGTTTATTTAACTATACTTAGGTTTATCAGGTAATACAAATTTCCGTCTGTCGATTACGGTATAAAGCAGCATAATTAGATCAAATTTGGTAATTTTTGGTGTCTTCGTGCAAAATTTTAGTAAGTATACTACAGAGAAAAAGAGTTGGCGAATATATATTTACTGATATAGTTTTGTTCGGTTTTGAGTTGTAGGAATTAGGTGAAAAATTCGAATTTGTAATGAGAAAGGGTTCAAAGATCAATTGCAAGTCCGCTTCTCACAAACTTTTTAAGGACAAGGCAAAGAATAGGGTCGATGATCTGCAGAACATCTTCATGGATCTGCAGTATGCAAGGAAAGAGAGCCGCTCGGTTGATGTTACAGTCATTGAGGAGCAAGTCCATCAGATGCTTCGTGAGTGGAAAGCTGAGCTTAATGAGCCTTCTCCAGCATCTTCGTTGCAGCAAGTTAGCATTGTATATTAAATCCATCTCAAGTTAGCATATAATTACTCACTAATACTAAGATCTGTAGTTTACTTTCCCATGTAATGATAGATGCAAGATATTTGTAATTTCAATGAGAAGGCAAGATAGTAGATGGTAAACTTTATGGTTTGATGATTTAGGGTGGCAGTCTTGGGTCATTTTCGTCAGACATTTGTCGACTGCTGCAGCTTTGTGAGGAGGAAGATGATGCAACCAGTCCATTGGCTGCTCCAAAGCCTGAGCCTAACGATCAATGTCTGCAAGTTGGAGGTGTCTCGGTATTCCAGGAGGTGGGCTTTACATCTATATTTAGTTACTGCTACCAAGGCTTTGTGCTTTAGGTCACTTTTTGGTGGATTGTTGGTCTGAGTTTCTATCTATGGTATTTGTTAGAGGTGGTGCATTTATTAGCTGAATGCATGAGAAAGGTGAGTTCTCTCCCATAGTCCTGGATATTATATTATGAGGACAGTTTACTTGTTAGGCTTCTGGCAAAAGAGAAATGGAAAGATCTCAAAGTTGATATCTTCTGAACTCAAATAATAATATATAAATAATAAACCTTTATGGTCACTCCCATTTCTCCTTCACTAAATATTGTTTAATGTCAAGTTTTGCTTGATTTTTTCTAGAATTGCAGGAAATGTAGATAGACTCAGGCTAATATATTGGTGTAATTTGGGGAAATATGTTTTTGGGGAGGAAAGCTTTGGAATTGAAATATCAAGTTCAATATAGCTGGTGAGTCATATAGGGGAATTTTATTGAACAATGAGCTCTACAGTCTCTCATGAGTTGTTCATCTTTGTTTATGGTTTGCAGATACTAAGTTAATTTGAGCTTGGGTAATTGGTAGAGTGAGGGGATTGAGGTCTAATTTTAACTTTGATAAGCCTGGGTTATTGTGAAGTTCAGATTTGGGAGTCACGATACGCATCTTCCTGAACTCTACTTGGTTAGAAATATTGGGGTGCTCATAGTATGTTGGGAGAATTATCTCCACATTTTGCCCCATAGTAAGAAATGAGAATGTGCTAACTGGTTTATACTGTGCAAAACAATCCATGGAGCAGCAATTTTTTGGTATCCATGAGTGTCCGGTTAGCTTAGTGCTCCTCGAATAATCTTAAGCGACTCATGTACCATGCACTCAGAAGTTTCTCTACAAGTGTCAGTGTAAATCAACAGCTTTAACACCAGGGGTGATGAACCCAAAGAATTATTTGCACCCAAGAGGATTCGAACTTTGGACCTGAGGGGGAGCAAACTTCAAAATCCAAGGCTTTCACCAATTTAGCCAACCCCTTGGGGTTTGACAGCTTATGTGGCTTAGATGTTTACCTTTTTTTATCAGTAAAAGTGTAAATGTATTAAAAACAAATAAACCCCTTTAGAATAGGATCTACGGAAAAGATCCACTCTTTACAAGAGAGAATTAAGGTGAAAACAGAAACAAAAGGACCTTGAGCGCCATAAAAAACTCTGTTGTCAAAGTGGGAAGTCTGGAGTTTAGATCCCTATGGAGGGTCTCTCCTACTTTTTCTCTAGCTATAAGGATAAGGAGGGTCTACATGCTTTTTCCTTTTGATCAGAGGATCTACAACCTTCCTTGGGTATTACCTTTTAAGAGGTTTAGATATCGAGATAGATAACATTTGTAGAAGCTGAGCTAAAATCTCTCTCTCTCTCTCTCTCTCTCTCTCTCTCTCTCTCTAAATTTTGCTTGAAGCAACCAGCAGAGGTGGATGAAGCACTGCACTGTAGAAGCACCACCTAGAGATTAATTTGGTTCCCTAAAATTTTTATTGGTTTGGATAGTTTGATACTGCATTGATATGGTAACTTGTAAGACTCTCATAATGACTAAAATTTGATCTCTCTCAGGGAATTAGCGTGAATCAGGAACCCCAAGAACATGGTTTCACATTGGTTGATCAATGCAAGAACTCCCCTTCCGGAGTTCACAATGTGGCTATTAACAAGTTTGAAGGACCTACACATTTGGAGTATCATCAGTTTGATTTTCAGCAAGACTTTGAGCATAACTTCTATACTGGTTTTAATAGCACGGGTTTGTGTGCAGAGGATCCTATGCCTCAGGTTTCAAGCTATTTGCCTAGTATTTGTCCTCCACCTTCTGCTTTTATGGGTCCAAAATGTGCGCTTTGGGACTGTCCCAGGCCTGCTCAAGGGATGAACTGGTGTCAAGACTATTGCAGTAGTTTTCATGCTGCTCTAGCACTCAATGAAGGCCCTCCTGGAATGAGTCCAGTTCTACGACCTGGAGGTATTGGCCTCAAAGATGGACTACTTTTTGCTGCCCTTAGTTCAAAAGCCCAAGGCAAAGATGTTGGTATACCTGAATGTGAGGGAGCTGCAACCGCAAAGTCTCCATGGAATGCTCCCGGTAAGTTTCGCTTCTATAACACTGATCTCAAAGAAAGGAAAAAGTTATACTTCTAAGTTCTGTATGCTTCTCATCTTTGATATTTAGCATTGGATTTTCAATTGGATATGATTCTAGTTCTAGCTACAAATACTAGATATCTTGGTGGAGTTTAGTTGTCAAATGCATCTCTCTTGTATTATGCAGAACTTTTTGATCTTTCAGTCTTGGAAGGTGAAACGATTAGGGAGTGGCTCTTTTTTGATAAGCCCCGAAGAGCATTCGAGAGTGGGAATAGAAAGCAGAGGTCATTGCCAGATTACTGTGGACGTGGTTGGCATGAATCAAGAAAGCAAGTGATGAATGAATTTAGTGGACTGAAGAGATCCTACTATATGGATCCTCAACCATCAAACCATTTCGAGTGGCATCTCTATGAATATGAGATTAACAAGTATGATGCTTGTGCCTTGTATAGATTGGAGCTGAAGCTTGTTGATGGGAAGAAGAACTCGAAAGGGAAACTAACAAATGATTCAGTTGCTGATTTGCAGAAGCAAATGGGAAGGCTCTCTGCTGAGTTTCCTTCAGATAATAAACGCTCTGTTAAAGGGAGGGTCAAAGTGAATTCAAAGGTTGACATTGAAAATGTTTATTCCACTCCAAGTCGAGCAATCCCAACTAACGGTTCATTTGATTATTCACTCGGGCCTCAATATGATTATCTTGTTGAGAATATAAGTGACTACTACATAACGTAATTGAAGAGTTTGGACGTGGAGTGAATGATGGGATTGATTTATAGTTCACTCATCCATTTTTCAGTTACCTTTTCTGTCTTCAATAACGCTCAGCTCAGCTCAGCTCATCTCATTTTTTTCGGAGATATATGTCGATAGACCATTCCCACGGTAAAGCTGCATTAGATTGACCTAGATGCCGGAGCAGGAAATTAGTAGCCAGAACTGGTGAAGAGTAAGTGAATCCCGGTACTAATTTATTATCCCTGACAATTTTTGGTGTTTGAAAACTTTGCGCTACTGAATTTAAGTTGTTTTAGGGTTCGAGGATAAAAATATACAGTTATGTACTGTATATCTGTATGGAAATTAAAAAAAAATACAGTTATGGCTGTGGGATGTATAGTTAATTTTCTGTTCTGTTGGATTTTGAAGTAACTTCTTGAGTTATCTTTTCTATCCTCACACTCAAGAAGGGTTAAAAATGTATATTGTTTGCAGTTAACAACTTTGGTTTTATGACCAGTGACAATGTTCTATTTGCCTTTCAATTTGCCAATTTTAGGATGTTAAAAAACCATGGTGAAACAGACAGAGGAAGCTTGTCTTGTTTCATTTTGGTAAATCTATGGTGTTTTTGCTTCGATGGTTCTTCTTTCTGTGTAGCAGCAAGTTTTAATTTCATTTTCTCATTCCCAAGAGATTTCCTATTCTGAGTTTTAGACTATGTTTGATCTTGGAAATTAGTAGGGAAAGAAAGAAAATGGGGAGGATTGTATTTCCATTTTTTGGAGTCTTTGGAATACGTAAAAGAAATAGTGTTATAGCTCTCTCTACTATATTAAAAAGTGCATTCCGTTTTCTTCTAATTTCACTTACTTTTTCTCTCATTTTTCTTTTCGTTTCTAATTTATAAGATTTTAATGATTTCGGAATGGAGAATCGAGCATGTTGAATACAGTAGAATGATATTACTACCAAAGAAAGCAAAAATCTATAACTTATTTGATGAATTAATGTTAGTTTTTAGCTTTTTGTCTTTTTACGTGTGTTATTATATCTATTTGTTTTTATCAAAGAAACATGTTTTCAGTTTTAAGTTTGAATTCTTTGAATAAAAATTTAAGAATCATTGTTCTTTTTACCGTAGCTAAGTTGAGGAGAGTGACAATTGAACTTAAAACTTCTTTAGAGTATCAATTCCTAATTAAATGGATATGGTAAGATTTGTGTTATATATGCCTTTCTAAAGTAGCCTATTAATTTCACATTAACAAGTCATATGGTGACAGCTTCATCAATCAATTTGTTGTAAAAGATCAGATCAACATGTTCCTCCATAACTACATCCATCAGATGGAAAATGAAAACTATTAACCATACATGAGATTTGTGAATAAATACTTACATGATAAAGAGTAAGGAATATTCGTTTTATGCTAAACAAGATGTATTGAACTCATAGGCTTCCTTTTACAATATGATAGTATTAGATGTTATTGGAGATTTGTGAATAAATACTTATATGATAAAGAGTAAGGAATATTCATATTATGTTAAACAAGATGTATTGAACTCATAGGCTTCTTTTTACAATATGATAGTATTAGATATTATTGTATGAAATCTGTAAGACTGGATAGTACTGCATTGTGTTGCGATATATAATATTGTCTAGTGTTCGTATCAGTTAAGAAATTATATTATTTGTACACTGTTTAGTACATGATAATAATGAATTGAAAATTATTTATCATCATTTACTTATCGAGTTTTTTAACATGTTATTTTATATTTTCAACCACAAACAAAAATATGTTAAATTTTCAAGTCAATCAATACTTTTTATAAATATCAACTAAGTATTATAAGTAAACAGCTTTCGCTCTAACAACGTTGAACTTTTAATAATCAAGGTTAGAAGTCAATTTCTTAGACAATGTTAAATCGATATTCTATAAATTATATTTCACTTCCTAAATAGGAGAATTAAGAGGCCCCTTTCATAATTTAATTTAAATAGATTTTAACAAGTTGTTTGATATTATTTTGTAGGCTTAAAAATTCCTTGGAAGAATTTTTGGCAACCAGTTTGTTTAATAGGCCTGCAATTTTAATCCTATTCCGAAAGAGAGTGGAAAAAGTCTTTAATGGTTATTTTAAATTAAATGTTGATGGGCCTAATGGTTCTTTCAGTTTCGGTGCAGTGCGGTGTTATTAGGGATTCTTCTAGTTTGATGATTAATACTTTCACATACAAGCTGAGAGGATCTTTCCCCCCTCCGATCACTGAAGCCTCGGCTATCTTAGAAGGTTTAAAGTTTGCATAAGTGAATTGGTTAGCATCTTGATGCAGTGGAATTTGACTGCCTCCAAGTGGTAATTTTTATTTTGACAAAGACCTCTTGTTTATCTGAGGTGGAGTTGATCTTATCTTCTTGTATTGATCTTCTTTTTGAGTTAGAGATCCCATCTTGCAGTTTCATTCATAGAACAACAAAGGTTGCGCCCATAGGCTTGCTTGTTATGGCCTTTCGGTGGAAGGGTGGTTCTGTTGGCTGAGATCCTATCCCCTGATTATTTCTGATGTAATTCTCTTTGAATCGATGTTTTCTGTCTTGTAGCGTGTTTACTGCTACTTTAAAAAAAGTTGTAGACTATACATGAACTAAAAACTCAACCTTGAATATAACCAATAAACATGTTTTCAGAATGTAAAAGATTCAATCTTGCATATATATATATATATATATATATATCGAGGTTAACTTTTTATTAATTGTTTTTCAGATAATATATGTTTTCAGATATAGTAAGATCGTTTGGTATATAACAAAAATTAATTTTCTTTTCTAATTCATTATAATTAACAGAAAACTAAAAGAGGTTCTCTAATAGCTCTATCAAGAAATTGTAAAACTCATGCCACGTAACACCGTGTGGCAATACACGTATTATGAGATTATTCATGCATGCATGATACACTTTATAAAATAAGGTATCATTCTTAGGTTCAATCAATCACTTATGATGACTTCACTCTTACTTACCAGTGTTGGAGTCTATCTTGGTCACTACAAGACATACAATGACTTTTATTACCTCATCACCCCTTTTTGTAGGTACACCAGCTACGCAACCGACCAACAATACCAACAGTTATCTATTTTATTTATTTTTATATATTTATTTATGTCAACGTGAGATTGTATGTTTATTTTACGAGTAATTCTATTTAGCCTAAGTTTTGTTGCATTTTACGTCTATGAGACAAAAATGAATTGATTTTTTATGTTTTTTACAACGTTAAGATACAGTAATACAATTTATCACGTACACTTGTGATATAATACAAACTAGGATAAATTGCATTTGTCTTGTTTTTCATATGTCAAGTGTAATTAATTAGCAAATAATACTCTCTCGAGACCCAAACCCTAGTCTTACATCACCCTTGAAGTGCCGCCACCACGGGGAGAGCTCCTTAGCTCTCTTCTGACTTTTTCTCCTACCTTCTCCCTTTTATCTCCTCACCCTTCTTCCTTGTTTGTACTTTCTTTCTCTCTTTTCTTTCTCCCTCTTCATTAGTTGTTTTCTTTTCCTTTCTACCCCCTCCTCTGTTTTCCCTCTTCTTCTATTTTCCTTCTTTTTTAAAGATTTTTATTTATTTCTTAGTATGATTTTGCATTTCTGCGGAGTTCTCCCTTCGTTTTTGAAGGTTTTGCTTCTACCGATTGTGATTTTTTCCACCAGATCTTTCATCCTTGGTGGTTTTTTCTTTCAGATATTTTTTTGGTGATTTTGGGGCATTACTTATGTATGACACAACCTGAATTTTTCATATCTATTCGGGATTATGCCGATTTTCATGCGAATATGATTTTTCAATGCTAGATGGTCGAACCAAGTTTGGATGGTGGATGACCTTTGGAACAAGCTACTTGACTTTATTTTTGTGTGTTGTTTATACACACGATTCCCTCCCTATATGTAAGTAGGTGTATATTGATCTTATCTAATACTTGTAATCATTTATTTGTATTTAGATCTTATAACTTTATTCAGATCTTGGTATTATCTGTAACTCTGTTTTCTTAATAAAATGATATCTTATCTTAAAAAATTATCAAATAGGATTTTTTGCAAGACTATACCCCAGGAAAACATATTTTGTAAAATTATACTCCTCCACTAATTTGTGCACTCTCTAACCCCTGGCCCACCTTATCTTCAAAAGTAGCTGATGAAGTTACCAAACAGCCCCTGTGTGAATTCCAAACGATGGCTGAAAAATATAATTATTACACCTTTTCTAAACCCACCCCTACATGAAACCCACCCCTTCGTGTACCTCTTCACCATTTCAAACTCTCCTCTTGCATTTCCTTCATTTTCTCTCTTACAGCTACTATCTCTCTCTCTCAAAGTCGAAACATCTCTCTCTGAAAATCTTTTAGTGTTCATCTCCCACAACAAGGTATTTTTTTCTGGGTTTCTAATTTTTTTATGGGTTTCTAATTTTTTTATGGGTTTTTGATTTTTGTAGGTTTCTGGGTTTCATGGTAGTTTCTCTAGGGTTTATATGGGTTTCTCTGTTTTCTTCTCCAAGTTTTTTTTGGGTTTCTTGGTAGTTTCTCTAGGGTTTATGTCTTCCTCTACTATTGCATTTTCTAGTTTATGTGTTTTCTTCTCTAACTATCATCTTCGAAGACATCGTGTAGTTCTCTTGTAAACTACATGATTGGGTACACAACGAACGTGTAGTCATCTTGTACTGTACATGAGGGGTAAACGACAGTCGTATAGTCCTCTTGTACACTAGACGTTGGTCGTGTACCCCATCGTGTAGTATACATGATGACTACATAGTGTCTTCAAAGACAACAATGTAGTCTACCCATACACTACACGATGTGATACGCGACCAACATGTAGTGTACAGAAGGACTACACGGTCGTCGTGTACCCCTCATGTACATTGCACGATGTCTACACAATCATCGTGTGCACTTTAATTCTCTGATCTTATATCTTCCTTGAATTTTCTACAGGTCATGACTTCATCAATGAAACTGTGATACGTCCATGGCATTATAAGAATTCCAAGGCTAAGGAAAATGCAAAGTGCAATACACACGTGGTAGATGTTATCAAGACTAAGCTTACAATAACTCAACTCTCCCTATTTAGGGAGACATGCTTTGACCATCTCATGTATCTCTAATCCTTGAAGTTTTCAACTACTATCTGCCACCAGGTGCTGGCCAGCGAGGCTGAATATGTTTTTCCTTCTGAGGAGGAAATATTGTTTCTTGTAAATGAGGAGCCACTATGATTTTCAAAGAAAGGATTCTCCTGATGACCGGACTGAAGTTTGGTGAATCCTAGGAAGAGAAGAAGATACGTGGCCCAAACAGACTCGATGATCTGTACTTTCCCAAAGCCAAGGGTATAATCATGGCTGAGTTGGAGGAGAAGTTCAAGAGCAGTAAGTTTAAGGCATGTAATGATACTGTCAAGATGGCTCTTGTTTATTTATTGGAGCATTCTTTTTGGGGAAGGAGAGTTGAACCCAAATGGAGAAGAAACGATTGGTTTTGGTTGCCGACCTAGAAACCTTCAACCAATATTCGTGGGGAGAACTCTCTTTCTTCATAACAATCAAATCAATATTAGCTGTGAAGGATACAAAGCCTGTCATTGGTGATCATAATAAAGGAAAAAAAAAAGTACAGAAATCACAGAATTCTCCCGCTGTTGTTCATGAATATTCACAGAATGGATGCCCTTTTGCCTTCTAGGTAATTTTTTTGTTCTATATAGTGATGTAGGCTTCTTGTAGGCTACACGATGACTTCACGGTCATCGTGTAGGATTTTTGTAGGCTACACGACGACTTCATGGTCATTGTATATGCTTCTTGTAGGCTACACAATGAATGAAAGTATTAAATAATGATATTTTGATTTATTTATGTGCTGAATACTAAATTACTCTCTTTTATTTAAATATGCATGAGTATTTGAAACTATCCCCTTGATGGGTAGTTGGTATGGTAATCAGGTTTCGGCTAAGGTACCACGGATTCTCAAGTGGGCTCTAACCACAATGGTTCTTAGTGAGGGTCTGTAAAAAGAAAAATTTTCAAAGGAAAATGTAAGTTGTGATTTATGTTAACATAATTTATATACTTGCACGCAATTTATATTAATTTATATATTTTTGAATTTTTAGTTGGAAATTCTTCCCTTGGTCCCTACGGAGGAGGAAGAACAAACAAGCTACTGGAGATCAGTAGCCGCAGGGAAGGTATGTTCAAAATCATTCTGCACCCTTCTTCTTCTTGAACACTAACCTCGTGTAGTCATCATGTAGGCTACATGATTCTTACACCGACCTCGTCTAAGCATCGTGTAGCTTACACGATCACTACACGAGGTCCGTGTAACCATTGTGTAGACTTCACGATGGGTATACGGACATCATGTACTCATCATCTATCCTTCTAGTCACAACTCGACAGTTACACTAACATCGTGTAGATCAGTAGCCACAACGAAGGTATGTTCAAAATCATTCTGCACCCTTCTTCTTCTTGTACACAGACCTCATGTAGTCACCATGTAGGCTACACGATTCTTACACCGGTGTACCCATCATATAGACTTCACGATGGGTACACGGACATCATGTCCTCATCCTCTGTCCTTCTAGTCATAACTCGATGGTTACACTGATATCATGTAATATACACGCTAATTACATTGACCTCATGTAGCCTACATGATAGGTACATGAGCATCGTGTACTCATTCTTTAACTGGTGTCTGATTTATATTACATATTTTTCAGTTGACGCCTTACTTAGCCTTACCATGTGTGGATGAGGAAGTTGATGAAGAGAAGACGAAGAAGAGGAAGAGGCCCGAGGAGGAGGCATTGTGAAGAGAGAAGAAAAAAGGCCCAATGAGGGGGATTTAATGAGGAAATGTTTGATTGAAATGGAGCAAAAGATCAATTTAATGGACAAGAAGTTTATGTCCATGAAATGAGACATTTCCCTTGTCATTTCTCAAATCAAGATTTTGATGGATCATCTAGTGACATTATAGCCGGATGATCATTACTGATTCTGTCATTGATCTGTCACGATGATGACTGTCGGCCGGGAGGAAGGGGAAGAAAAGGAAAAGATAGTGGAGAAGATGGAGGTCAAGAAAGAAGAAGAGGGAAAAGAAGAAAAAGAAGAGGATGGCGGAATGAGAATAGGGAAAATATTAAAAAGAAGAGGAGAAGGAAGAAAAAAAGAGGAAGAAGAAGGGAAGGAAGAGGGAGAAAAGGAGGAAGAAAAAGAGGAAGGAAAGGAGAAAAAAGCGGAAGAAGAGGAGAGGAAAGTTGAACAAGAGGAGAAAAAATAGGAAGAAGAAAAGAATGAAGAGGAGGAAGAGGAAAAGAAAGAGGAAGAAGAGGAGAAGAAATAGGAAAAAGAAAATGAAAAAAAAAGGATGAAGAGGAGAAGAAAGAGGAAGAAAAGGAGGATGAAGAAAAAGAAGGAGAGAAAAAAGATGATGAAGACAAAAAAGAGGGAAGAAGAGAAAAAAAGGAGAAAGAATAGAAAGAAGAATCAAAGAAGGATGTGGGAGATGAAGAAAAAAAGGAAAAAGAAGAGGATGAGAAAGAAGAAGCAGTATGAATAAAATATGAAATAATAGAAGAAAAAGTAGAGGTAAAAATAAAAGAAAAAGAAAAAGAAGAAGTAAAAAAGGAAAAAAAGAGAGGGAAGAAATGGAGGAAAATAAGAATAAAAAAGTGAAGGAAGAAATCAAAGAATAAATAAAATTGAAGGAGTAAATAAAACAAGAAGAAGAAGAAATGGAAAAAGAAGAAGTTAAAGTTGCATTGATAATATCGGACTTGATGGGTTCGGTAAAGTCAATAGAGCAGCCCAACCATGGAGAAGAAGACGAGCACATCTGCGTTGATGATCTTGGTAAAAGGAAGATCAAGAGATCACGGATCCTTCCATTTCATGTGTTTTGTAACTTTGATTGTGGGGTATTCTTCCTAAAGTTTGTTGAAGCCCTAACATATGTGATGGTTCTCCAAGAAATAACTCAAAAGAGAATGCCAGAATACCGTAAACGTATTGCAATTGAGTTAGTTGCATGAGGAAAAGTCGAGCCGTTATAATTTTTTTAATGTTTAAATTGGAAATGTATTATTTATACTGATTTTATGGTTTTTTCCTATATAATTTTTAATGCCCAATTTTTTTTATATGCTATTGAATACTTGGTTTTACCGTTGAATTCTTGGTTTTGGTTCTTGAAGGCTACACGATGTCTACACTCTCATTATGTAGACATCATGTAGGGTACATGATGACTTCACACTCATCGTGTAGGTTTCTTGAAGGCTACACGATGTCTACATGGTTATAGTATAGTGTACATGAAGACTTGATGAAGTCAGTACAGAATGAGTACTAGACACGATGGTTACATGGTCATCGTGTGCCCATCGTGTAGCGTACATGAAGGCTTGATGAAGTCAGTCTAGAATGGGTACTCTCCATGATGGTTACACGGTCATCGTGTACCCATCGTGTAGTGTACAAGAATACTCAAGGAAGTTATTGAAAGGGTACACTACACGATGGGTACATGAGGTCAATGTACCCATCGTATAGACTATACGATGGTTACACGGTCATCGTGTAGTGTACAAGAAGACTCAATGAAGTATAGAATGTGTAGACTACACGATGGGTACACGATGTCAGTTTACCCATCGTGTAGACTACACGATGACTTCACAGTCATCGTATAGGTTTCTTGTAGACTACACGATGACTTCACGGTCATCGTATAGGCTTCTAAACTTCATGACAATATTAAATAACAACCACAAGTCTTCTTTCATATTAATATTTAAAAAATTACAAAGGTCAACATTTATATTTGAAGTGGCTTGGTCAGATATATGTTCAATAAGGCTTGTAATGGGAAGTTTTCTAGCATTTTTTAAAATTCCTTTCAAACATTATGCGATGTTTGTAGTCATTATGTTGTACTGCACTTCCATCAAAACACGAACGAGCCCACCTCTCAACTCCTCCCCACTGACACGTATTGTGAGATATCTGAAAATGCATGTGTAAAATATTTAATATTGTTGTCCATGTAAAATATTTAATATTGCTGTATTAAAATAGACATAGTACATGGTCTACATGATGAGTGCACGAGGGCCATGTACCCATCGTATATACTACACTATGGGTACACGAGGTTTGTGCAGCTATCGTGTACACTACACGTTGGTTACACCGCCATCGTGTAACCATCGTGTAGTGTACAACAAAACTTGATGAGTCAGTACAAGATATGTACACAACATGATGAGTACACTGATATCGTGTAGTGTACAGGAAGACTAAATGAAGTCAACACATGATGGGTATGCTACACGATGTTCGTGTACTTATCTTGTAGCCTATACGATGGGTACAAAAATTATCGTGTAGACCTTATTGACAGAAAAAATAAAAATAACATACTTGGATTTTTCAATTCTAACATGTGATAATATGTTGGGAGCATCCTATAGTTGTATTCAAGTGACACTCAAACTAATTTCAACGCATACTCCCTAGCTCTCCATGCCTTATAGTAACCTATGATGACATGAAGATCAAGTCCCACATCTTCAATTATGTATTTTTGCCTATATGCATGTCCAACACCCATGTATTTGGACCTTATAGTGTGACCAATGAATGTGGATGTAGCTTGATGGTGTTCATATCTCAATACTTCAAATGTGCATGTATGTATATTGATGAACTTTGTAACTTTGAAGTTTGAACAATTTTTTAGTTTCATGGCCCGTAACCTCCACGTGCATGTTTTCTCAACACATATAAGTACCAACAATGAAGGTGATTGACTTAGAGATCCAAAATTCAAAATTTCTCCAGATGGCCATCATACAACAAATTGTAACCACCTAGCCTTTATCACTATACAACTCATCCACGTTTATTGTGTCCGATACAAGATAATTCAAATCAACTCGTTGCTCACTGGACCCGAGACGTTGTTCATTCAAATCAGCTAGTGATGACAAATGACAAGTGGTCTCGGGTTCGGGGCCAGTATACAAGTCTGGAATTGTTGCATGGTCGTCTCCATGGATGGCTTCATCATGGTCATATACACGATTGACATGATCATATGCCCCTGCTCGAACTCATCATCATCATCAACATCCTCATCTTCAAAATCATCATCATCGTCACCAAGGTCATGATAATGATAGTTCCATTCAAAATGATAGTCACTCTCAAAGCGATGAATGCTCTCATATAGAGGTTGCTGTGATGTTGTGGTTTCAGGAACCCAGTTTTGATAAAATACAATAGTTTCAGGAACCCAATGTTGTCGTGACGTTGTGGTTTGAGAAACACAACTTTGAGATGAATTTTTTTTAGCTTGGTACTTACGAATAGTGGGTATCTAAGTGATTTTGATCCGTTCTCTTTAACAAAGAACTGTAAATTTGTATCATTTAAAATTCTAGCAGGAGGGCTGGGGACATGAGTTTTATAAAAAAATTTGATGAACATATCATACTTTGAGGAGTCTATTTGGAGTTCTTCATGCAATATGTCTGATAGCTCGTAGTAAGTGCAATTAGTTGATATCTCCAATTATTTGGTATTCTCTTCATTGAAAGATCATGTTGAACCATTTTCACACAATCTCAATCATGAATTATAAAAATTTGAACTTTAGGCATATCTGTATATACATCAATGAAGGAAGTCAGTAGAAGGAGACTATAGAATGAAATAGAATATTACAGGATGATCGTGTAGTGTGCATGAAGCCTACATGATCATCATGTAGTGTACACGGTGACTACATGTCGTGTAGTGTACACGGTGACTACATGATCATCATGTAGAAATCATGTAGTGTACACGAAAATTACACGACCATCGTGTAGCTTACAGGATGACCACAAGTTGATCGTGTAGTCCTCGTGTACACTACACGATCATCTTGTAGTGCTTGTACACTAATGATGCTCTTGTAGTGAACTACATGAGGACTACACGATAATCGTATAGTGTTATCATGTAGTGTACACGATGACTACTCGAATATCTTGTAATGCCATCATGTAGTGTACATGAGGACTACACGGTCATCATGTGGTCATCTTGTACAATACACGATGACACTACACGATGATCGCATAGTTATCTTATAGTGTACAAGATGCTAGACAATGCTCTTGTAGTGCATCGTGAACTACAAGAGAAGTTCCAGATGCATTACAAGATGATCGTGTAGTGTACATGAGGTCTACATGAGAAGCGTGTACATTGCGTGAAGTGTACGCGATGGCTACACGAGGACCGTGTAGTGCACGTGTAGTCCTCTAGTACACTACACGATTATCTTGTAGTCATCCTTGTACACTACATGAACTTCAAACAACATCCTCAATGTTGTTGTTCTAACAAAAATACCAGGAAACTCATGAACAAAAAAAACCCATGAAATTTCATGCTTTTCAAAAAAAAAATACAAAACTCATACCTACAAGCCTTCCTTGAAGATGAAGTAACTTTCTTTGAAGATGAAGAAGACGATGAAAGCAAACTGATTTTGCAGAAAGAAGAAGAAGAAGAAGAAATGAGGAGAAATGAGGGTGATAGAGGTAAGGTGTTGAGTGAGAATTGATTTTGACATTTGATTAGAGATTGTATAAGAAGAGTATTGGAGGAAAAGAAATTGAAAAAAATGAAGAGAGGTGAGTGAGGGATTAGAGAGTCAACAAATTAGTCTTGAGGTATATGTTTACAAATTCGAAATACTAGAGTATACTTCAATCCTACCAAATAATACTTCCCGCCGTCGTATTTTGGTGGTTAACAAGTCTTGCGGTCAATTGAGATTTGAGAGGCAAAACCCTGAAACTCCATTTGGAGCTTACAGCTCTCAACTACAATGGCGTCCATTCAACCTATCTCCTGCCAAGCTCCTGTTATTCCCTATCGACCTCCTACTCTTTCTCATTTCCCTACAATTGTGTCTCCTAAAATACTTCTTAGAACGCCAAGAAATTTCACTTATTCCCTCTGCTCATCTCCAAAGGCCATCCCAATTACAGAGGAAGAGGTCCTTCAAGCCATTGCTGATTCTGATGAGAGAAATCTTCCTTGTGTGAGAACGTATGAGAACGATTTGTCGCGGCTTACCCTGGTCGGAGCCGTCGATTTCCAGCAGTCTCTGACTGCGGCTGCAGCCGACGGCGGTGAAGCAGCTAAAGAGCATATTGATTCTGGAATGCCCACAATGGTCGTGGAGACTGTGTATCCGGGCCCGGAAGACGGGCATGCTACGGTGTCGACCCGGCTGGTTAGTACCATTTACGTGGCCATTTAGCTCTTTGGGTGTAAGTTTGGCTATGTGATATGATTTTCTTGGTTAATTTAGATCAAAGCGCGATTACTGCGAGATATGGTGATGAAATTGAGCTGCTCTGCTTACTTGAGTATTTGAAGCAAAAAAAAAGGAATACACCGTTTACCTGTTGGTTTTAACTTGTTTTTGATTTTTTTCTAGACATTTGAATGATCGGACTCGGTTAAATTTGGAGTTTTGGATACTTGATTACTCCTCGTCTGAAATAGTTATCCTGAAATTATTGTTATAACAGTTTCTACCTGCTAGAAAAGTTAAGGAGAAAGCTAGGAAGCTCAGAAGTTCCCTCAATGACGATATTCTGTCGAGCTCGTCATCTAAAAACATACTTGCCATGACATTTAGACAAGTAGTATTGCAGCAACTTTGGAGCTTTGAACTGGTTGTTTATAAGCCTGGATCTGAAAGAGATATGGAGGATCTAGAAAATCCTAGAGAAGTACGTGATCTTACCATTTGAACTTTCATATCTTTGACAGATGCGATATTTTCACAAAACGTAATGTCATATTAGGATGTCTTTCCTGCAGGTGCCACATGATACTGATTGGTTCAGTTCTCTTATGCATTTCGTATCAGCAGGTTCCGATATCCTTCACCCTGAGCTCATCAGACGAAGGAGTTCTCTCTGTGCTTGCAGAAGCTGTTTGCATCTGCGCTCTTCAAAGCACTGAAAAGGATTTCCTTGATAGTTTACTGGACAAGGCTTCAAATAGTTTCTTCCATTGGTTTCAAAAGCCTAAAAGGATTGCATCAAAAGATTCCTCGATCATTATATACAAATTGTTCCAAGAAGAGATAGTTGAAAATGCCAAGGGCCTGCTTGAAAAATTTAGTTATGTGAAGAACAACTTCAAGCTTGTGACATCCAAATTGAAGAACGCTTGGTGGACGCCATCTGAACACTCTAAACTAGAGAAAATAGGTGGTCGTGAGTTTAGTGCTTGGGCAAGTGAGTATGTACCTGCTTACAGGCTACAAATTGATGCTAATCGATTGGAGAGTTTAAAATTCGAAGGCTGGAGAAAATTAACTGAGAATAGATGGGAAGTCCTTTTGACCCACTCTCAAATGGTATTTTGTTCTTTCCTTTTTCCTCTGCCTTGTTAAATCAAAATATGATCCTCTGGCTTTGTCTTTTTGTATCATTTTTTTACTCATGATTTTGTTTATACTAGTCTTTCATGTGTCTAGTATTCATACTTTTTTTTATAAGAACTAGAACTTCCATTAGAAAATATAGAAGTACAAAAAACTGTTCGGACGAAAAGACATTCTAACCGAACGCCAAAAATACTAAAAAGGTACTTCACTCATGTTGTAACATCGACTAGTATTTGTCGAATATATCGATCTAAGATATATGTGACTTGTATTTTAATGTGCATGATAAATTCTATTCCCAGATGGAGTGAGCAAATGATTTCAGTCAGATTTGACTTATAAGTTTAACCATTGCAATTTTCGCTTCAGCTTTTCATGGAATGAAGGTTGTATCTATTATGCCTCTTGGTCAATCAAAATGCAGGTTGGGCTAGCAAACATATTGGACATGTTTTATGAGGATCTATATTCGTTGCCGGAGAAACAGCTATCATGTGGTATTATTGCAGGTTCTGCATACTTGTCGATCAAAAAGGTGCTTCATTGCTTATCTACTACCGTTTAAGCAGAGTTCTTCAATTTTTTTGTTTATTATTGTTTTCGTACCATAAGTTTTAGAGGCCCTATCTAACTACTTTATGAAGAATTAGGAAGTGCGTAAAAGACTGAGCTAGGGGATAGATGGGCTATAGTTTCAATATGCATGGACATAGTGTTAGTTTGTAACTTCCCCTTGGAAAGCTTCTTTAGAATGTATTATTTTATTGATAAAAAGTGTCTAAGGCCTTCTTTGGCCGGCTGGATTAAAAGACAGACAATGCTATCTTAAAATCGTTAAATGTCTCAAATCCTTTAGCAATACCATGGAATACGTGACGCAACCATCAACTTTTTTGTATTCAGAACTTACTTTAGCTTACATTGCGAGATAAGATCTCCCTTGATACTTTCTCCAATACTGATCACAGTGTTTGACAGATTGTTGAGTTGTTGGAGTAAGAGTGCATGTGACGTATAAGATTTTTTTAAGGGGAGATAGTGCATGTTTCGGTTTGTGCTTCAAAGCAGAGAAACTCTTTTCAGAGGCATAGGACTCAGAATAATTGCAGCTGGCTTATATCTTTTTGATTTCTTAACCCCCTGTTCTTTACGTATTTGTCATCTCCATCATTTTCCATCATATGGGGGGAGGTGTAAAATTCGGGTGGGAGGTGTAAAATTCGGGTGGGAGGTTGTGGGACCATCTTCATAGTTCATATAGAATAAAGCTTGTTAAAAATGAGTTAACTGCACCTGGCTAATATCTTCCATTTGTCTCAGAGGAACACTTCATTGTTCCGATTTCTTTCTGTTACCCTTGCTGGTGGAATTTTTCTCGTCACAATAAGTGCCTTTGGTCAATTTGGTCTGCCTCAACTACGCAACAGCCGAAAGTACCCTGCAGAAAAGAGTTCGATCCCACCGTTATCCGAAGTTGATTTCACACAACAATCGTCTCTGGATGCTGCAAAGGTATACTAAATGATTGTAATCAGTAGGGACTGCCTTTTCTCTTCCTTCAACTGTTGCCAAAGCCTTACTCTATCATGCTGTTATTATAATATTTTATTCAGAAAGTTTTATTTTCGGACCTTCTATTGGTAGCTGGAAGAGTGTTGCATATTAGTCGTAAACAAGATAAAGGATGCCTTTGAATGGCCTGGTGATACACTGGCAGAAGAAGGAATCGGTGCATGGACTGGGGAAATACCTAATTACTTGAGGATCGTCAATACCACTGACGGTGAGAATGAAGATGCTCCATTGAGTTCTATACCTTCAGAGATTATCGACGAAGAAATGAAAGCATCTGTGCAGGAAATAGCCAGTTACCAGGTGATTCTCTATGTTCAATTCTCTCAGGCTTCACATTTTCCTATCAATATGCTGTTTCAACTTACCACTATCAAATGATGTGTCTATCTTGAAAACTGACTGATCTGTCTCTGGTCCAATTCTACATCCTAGAAGGAACTTCAGAATCTTGCTATATTTAGTATGATATGGAAGATAGTTCCTCCAAGTAGTAAATGAAATTAAAACTAAACAAATTTGTTTTAAAACGGCTTCGTGATATATCTCTGTATTATTAGATATTAACCCATGATATTAAGAAGACAAGATATAGTATCTTAAACTATACTACATACCCATTTGGTTTAAACTTAGGTGGTTTTGTCAACTGATGGAGAAGTGGTGGGGTTCCAACCTACAAGTCGGGTGGCTGTTAACCAGTGGGCTGCTAATCCCTTGGCAAAGGAATTGTATAGTGGGAGGAAGCTATCCCCCGGTAAGCCAATTACATTTTCTTGTGGAGATAACAAAAAAAGACAGTTTTTAAGGCGTTAGTTAAGAAAATGACCGCAGAAAAGAAAGTTGCAAAAATGGTGACTAAGTTAGTCACACCTATGTTATGTAGGTAACTAAATCAGTTATTTCGGTTATTCTTGCAACTTTTTTTCGTGGACATCTTTTTTGCAAACTGCCTCATTTGGGGCCATTTTTGTAGTTCCTCTTATTTTCTCTTGTAAGCTGCCATTGAGTGGATGCTTATACCTCTTTATACTTCCGCGATTATCTCAAACAGGTATTATGGAACCGGGGCTCAAGATCAGCCGTCCGAATCAGTTAGTTCTGATAGAGTTGTTGATGTCTGTGAAACAAGGTGAGTGTTTTGCTTTGGCAAGACCAGTTCGATGATTAATCTTCTACACTCGCAGAAGCCGCAACTTGTATCTGGTGTTAGAATCGGTTAGAAACTTGTATCTGGTGTTGGGGGGGGGGGGGNGGGGGGGGGGGGGGGATTTGGGTTTGGGGTAGAACATTTGAGGATTACAATTTGTTGTAATGCAAGATAATTGAATTTTCCAAGTAAATATTCTTAGATGAAATTTTATTAGAGTAATTCTATATCAATCAAGATTTAAGTGGTTAGATGATTTGTCAATCATTTTTAAGTTAGTGTTTTCACATTCATTAAAATATTTTAAAACTCTAATTTATAAATGAGTGACAAATTATTTTATCATTTAAAATTTGATCACTTTAAAAATATAAGTATTGCATTTTCTTTACTTGATATCCGTGACGACAATAAATTGTGAAATAATGTGATAGTCTTAAATTTGTTTTCTTTTCTATGTCACGTGATATCGGTGACGTGATGACAACAAATTGTGAAATAAGGTGATAGTCTTAAGGTTATTTTCTTTTTATTTTTTTCTCTGGTATGTATTTCTTAGACATGATTGAGGTGAGTGACAACCGGCAACATTTTGGGTTCATGTAACCAATGGAATAAGATTAAGCTTAAAATAAATATTGGTAATTTGTTTTTGATCTATGATATAGAAAACCAAATACAACGAACCTAGAAAAAGAGATTGAAGATACTAATGCTTGAATCAAAAACCTTATAATGTAAGTGTGATATCCCATGAAAGCTTGAACCAACAATCATAACGTAATTTGTGAATAAGGTATGAGAATCATTTTTAGATAATTTATCAATTTATTATAATACATTACTCAAAATAAATTTATGATTTATGATTTATATGTGACATTAAATAATTGGTTATTTGTAGAACTACTAGTCTTATAGTATGTGCGTTGCAGGTGATTCATAAAATTACATTTAATAATATATTGAAAGAAGATTACAACAAATATTCACGCATTTATTATATATAATCATAACAAAATATATATTTTTTATAACTATAATTATTATAGAAACTAATAGGTGATGAATTATAAGTAAATTGAAAAATTAAGAAGAATAAATTTCTCTATGATCTACAAACACGTTAGCTTTGCCATCATAATGTGGCAAATACGTGACCTACAACACAAAAAAGATATTTTTTCTCTACCTAAAAGCACATCCACCTCAATTGATCTTTTTTGTTCAGATTCTTCTTCTCTAGTTAGTAGCTTGTTCTCTGTCGTGCAGCTGGTCTAGAGACATGTAGACCATCCGTTCAACCGAGTTCTTTCAACAACAATAACTGTATATTAAACAATTAGAACTCATCAACTAAAATTAATTAAAACTAATTAAAATTTAGGAGGCAAATACATACTAATTTATTTAAAAATAAAATATCAAAAGCAATGTTATTTCATCAACAATTTCAAACTTGAAAATCATAAAAAATTGACAAATAAAAGAAATCTATATATAAGACAAAAGAATTTGAAAAGACAGAGAAAATACATTAATCCTACCATTTGTTCAAATCCATAGTGCATGTGATATTTCGAATGGAAATATGCATTTGCATTTACAAATAAAATTGCAATGTTAAATAAATTCTTGACATTTGGATGTCAACCATCTCCAAGTTCATCTCATTTGCAATCCCTTTTAATTCATCTGACGTATTTATTCTAAATACATGAATTTGATATTAATACGTATACGTATTAATTTAGATTTAAGACATTTGTTTTTGTTGATTACATTTAATAAATACACCAATAGAAACATGAATAAAATTGTAGGACATTTAGTTTGTATACCAAATTTTTAATCAGTATTCAATTCAATTAGAAATCTAAAGTGGATTTCTTATATTCAATTTAATTCATTTTGTTTTCATATGACTCATACGAAGCTAATCAGGATATTTAGTTTGCATATTGACTTTTAATTGGTATTCAATTCAATATTAGAAAATGGAGGGGAATCTTTCTCTAATGAAAATGAAATTCTAACTGTAATTAAATAGAGTTAAAATCAAAGAGAGAAAAATTCATCAAATTTTCATTTTAATGCAACCTTTCATCTCCATCTTAATGCAACAATTTGTCTCTATATCCTCCAATTTGAGGGTAGTTGTTCCAATTGTGTCTTCTAAAATTCTAAGGATATAAACGAATTGTCTCATTCAATATATGTGTTTGTCATAATAACATTCATGTATTTTCACCTAATGCAACCAATGTATAGTTAAGAATAAGTGGCAGCGAATAAGCTTAAACTCTTTCAAAGTTTAAGAGGATAATTTTAGAATAAGATAATAATGGTAAGGATAAAATGGTGTAGAAAATGATTCTCACATCAAGCTACTTTTAATATAGAAATTTTTTACATAATAGACAATATTAGGAGGGGTGTTTTAAGCAATAACATGTTTTCAATATAATTAAGTAAAGAGCAAGTTTCTTAAATAGTCAATAATTTTAGACAAATATGCACTCATCATCTATATATAATATACTAACTATATTTTAGGGTAAATCAGATATCTAAATCTGATAGACTTAATTGATATACCCTAAAATTAAGGAAACTATAACTAGCAATGGATTTGTACCGTAATTAATAATATATTTAATAACCATCTAAACCGTAATTAACATAATCTATAACTTCCACAATTAATTAAATATTGAATAAAAAACCTTAAACACAACTCAAATTAAATCAATAAAAAATCAACAATAAATCAGTGATATAAAATATTTTTTTTAATAAATTGAAATATAATGTTTGTTTTGTATGAGTATCATAATAAATAATAAGTAAATAAGTAATATACTTGACTCAACTATGGCAGACAACAATGCTTTAATTGTATAATTATAATTTCTATTAACGCTAATTAACATATTTAATGAGAATTTTAAAAATAAAAAAAATCCTGTCATGTATAGACCTTGAAAAGCAGAGACAATATTAACTTCCCTATAACCCATTAATTGATATAATATTTCATTTTAAAATCAACCAATCAAAATTCATCGAAATAATTGGAAAAGTAAAGAAACATCTAAATATTGTTATAGAAAATTACTAATTAATTATGGTAAATAATAACTAACCTCAATTGTCAAAAAATCATAAAAAAACAAGAAATCCTACAAAATATCGATCAATATTTCATAGTAAATAATATGTAAGTAGTTCATATACTTGCATCTATAATGACAAATATAAATGCTTCAATTTTTTAATTACACTTTCCAAATTTACCAAAAATTTTAAAAATCAAACAATCCCGCCTCCACTAACCTAAAAAAGGGGACCAATTTTAACTTCCCCAAACAAATTAATTGATTTAAAATTTCAATTTTAAATCTACCGATCAAAATTGACTGAAAAAAATGAAAAAGTAAAATAACTTAAACTGTGGTTATGAAAACTACTTTAATTATTGTAAATAATAACTAAACCCACAAGTCAATCAAACATTAAGCACAAAATCAACAAAAACCAAGAAACCCTCCCAAATTTGCAAAATACTCCTGAAACCTCCATCTACAGAGCGAACCCCATTGACGATGTAAAAACCTCCATTGATGCCCTTTTATAGAACAAGGAGAACTCCATTGACGATGAAACAAAGTTCACTGTAAATCATCTTTTCTCTTCTATCATCTCTAACCGTTTTAATGTATTATTAAGCAAAATAAAATTGTTCAGTTCTTTGCTTATTTGAATCAATCTATCAATAATGGTTGGATTTAGTAAAAATGCCATGATTTCTTTGTTTTCTTATCATATTATATCAGTGATTGAACATGCATATACATTTAATTGATTTCAAAATATTTTCTGATATTATTGAGTATATCATCTACTGAAGAATATTATGTTAATCTAGTTTAGTATAGTTTCCAACTGAGTATAACGTCTATTAAATATTATACTAGTTTAATCTAAATACCAACTACTATTTTTTTTATGGAAGTCTAGCTTTTACTATTTCGAGAATCAGATAGTTGTGTTCCATAGTTCTGTACAATTTCAGTACATCCTATATTGATCCAAAAGTTCTTAGCAATGATTGGTCAACACTGATGTGGTAAAAAAAATAGTGTATGGGTAACTCCATGGTTCTGTACTGTTTTCACTAATTATATTAAAGTATTTGTGTGATTTTATTGAGATAGAGTAAATAAATGATAGCCATTGTTACTTGATTTATGTCACTCAATTAATATTGTATATCAGTTTATGATAAGGAATTATTTATTGATATAACCAATATGTCAATAACACATTGATTATCTACTGTGTTATATGATTGACCAATATAAAACTCTGATAAACATTGATTATGGCAGACAAAAGTGTTGAAGGTGAGTTGTCAAAAGCAGCAAAAAAGAACAGCAAACAAATGTCGACCGGAAAACGTAAGTTGCGTTTCAATGAAGAAAATCAAAATGAGGTAAAATGAGATTCAATAGATTTTTTAATCTTTATATACTTATTATTATAAACTGCTAAGCAATATTATATTGTTATAAGATCTTAAATTGATTGTATCTCATTCAAAATGGAATAAAAACCAGAAGTTGAACTTGTTCTCTAAACCAACCATAATGGAATATGTGAATCTGAGTTTGATTGATAAACAGAGAGAAGCATTCAGAAAATGGTGTTTTTTGGACACTTCCTTGACTTTCAACTTACAAAGTTTTCGGCTCACTTACTATTGCATATAGCTAAGAAACAATGTCACCATGAGAGGAGCGATGCAATTTGTTTCAATTTCAATGGGCGGGTGGCTCGTTTCACAATGAGGGATATTGTAGTAATAAGTGGTTTAAGATGCACTTCGTCTGTGCTTGTTGATAGAGCTAGTTTAGGGGATGAGAGGTTGAAAGAGAAGTACTTTAAGAATAATAAAACAATTTCCTGATAGTAATGCTCGTGCTTTCTACGATTTCCCATACGCTGTAATCGTTTGGGCACTCGAGACAATAAAGTTATTGAAGACACCACCGATGATGTTTGCAAAAAGAGTGGGTAATGGTACTCTAAGGATAAATAATTGGACAGTGATATGTCAACCGGACAAGAGGGATTTAACAGACATGATTTTCGGGCACAACAATGTAAATATAAATTATCTTGATATATTACATTTAAAATCTATATTTGTTATTAACTTGATATACTTACATTTAATTATCGAAGCTTGAGATTGAGAAGTTTCAAGCAAATTCTAATGAATTAAAGAGTATCAACTATGACGAAAATATGGACAGTCAAAAGGTAAAGAGGTGGTTGATATTCAACCCGAGATTGATGACAATCAAACTGAATATGAGAATATTATTGAAGCTTTTGATCCTAAGAAAAGAAAAAACATCATCATCATTTTCGATTGAGGCTAGATTAGACAGTCTAGAGGAGAAATTTGAGAATATCAACTCCATGTTGGAAGAGTTGTTGAGTTTGTCAAAGACACATGTATATATATCACTTATTGACTATGATTTATTTTGTGTTTTGGATGAATGTTCATTTCTTTCATTGTTTGATCATAGTATTCATTGTTATGAAATGTAATTTATTTTGTGTGGTAAATCATTGGAGTGCTGAATAAAATATTTTTCATAATTATGAACACGACTGATAACGTTTATTTTAGGGTGTCGGTAAAAATGTGGAAGATAAAAAATCCATGCACAACCTGCAACAACTTCAAATAAGGACATTGAAGATGGAACTAACCGTCAATATGCCACTAAACTGAATAAGGAAAGTAATTATGATGTGTTTGGCTCCCTTCCAAACTTAAGCTTGGATAATATCGAGGTAAATAATTGATGTACTTGACCAATTTAAAATCTGATTTCAATTACAGGAAGCACCCATTGTCCAGCCCACTATTCTAGCACCTGTTCCACCAACCATAAACAAGTCTCTAGCTAAAAGAGTGCCATTAACCAAACACTGCAAGGGGAAAATATCTGACATCAAAACTATATGGCAAGAGACAAAGAAGCAAAAATCAGATAATAGCATGGAGATCATCCCGCATCCTGGAATGAATGTTTTCACATCTCCAGACTTTCATATCGTCACTCAAAGGCAAGAATGAGATGCATAAATTTATGTTTTTCGTTTATTTAATGTGATTGATTGAAAAACTTGATATTTTACTGTTTGAAGTACTTTAACATGAATTTGGTAGATCTAATGGATTTTTTGTGATGGATTTAAGTAGCTGGTAGTTGATAGTTGTGGAACAAGTCTGATAGATTTTTTAAGTAGTTGGTATATATGGATTGAAGTAGATGAAATTTTGATCAATCAAATATTGACAATTATCTTGATATATATATATGGTTGATTATGATTTATGAATGTTTTATTATGAATATTTTCTATTTATTTTCTTATGAATAACATGATATATATTTTCTAGGTAAGAGTTATGAATGTTTACTTATGAATATCATGATATATGACGCTGAGTATATTGAATTGAAAAGAAATTCTTTTCAAATTTCTATCATATACATATCAGTCTCAAAATCTAATCTCCAATTTTTATTTCTTCGATTGACTAATGGTTGATGCCATCGGGTTCTTGCATCTCTTTCGATTATGTCCGATCATTTTACCTTGTTAAATTCACCTATCGATGGGATCCTTTCCTTCTTCGGTCTACCGGCCGAACGTCTTGTTTTAGGAGGTAGTATATGATGAATTTGAATGTCTTCCGGAACATTTGATTGACTATTATTATCGAGAAGATGAACCAATTCCTCATATGTTGCATCTAGCTTGCTCTTGAAATAATACGATGAAACGTACAAGTATGGATTCAAGTGCTTATTAGCCATTACAGCTAAAGCATGTGCACAAGATATTGCGTCTATATCCCATCTTTGACACACACATGACTTATTGGGTATGTGTACAATAAATATTAAATCACCGTCAATCACCTGAAATTCATGCGTGTCAACAACAATAACCTATAATAAAAAATGTGTGATACGATTATCAACTACTAATAAATTTACTAAATATATCAATTCAATTTATGATACAAAAAGATTTACAGTCATTGATCCCGGAAGATCCATTTGCTTACGTAGATGTTTTTTTGACCATTGAATTAGGGTCATAATCATACAACTAGATGCTACTCTACGCTCATGAAACCATCTTTGTGTCAATTGCCTCAGAAATTCAATAAGAAATGTAACTGCTAAACCACGAGCATCTTTCGATACATTCTTGAAGCTCTTTGATATATTTGTGGTTATGACATTATATCGATGTCTAACAAAATGAGAACGAGCCAATTTCTCATACCCAATACCCTTAAAATAAGAACGAATCGAAGGATAAATAGATTCCAATGCATGCATATTGACTTCAAAATCTTCAACTGTATCTGCTTTTGTACATCGATAAAAAATGGGGTTAACAACTGAGTTTTTATACTTAGACTTGACATTAAACAATAGATGTTGCATACATAGATCATGAACAGCATTCGAGAACCATTTATAAACCGCATTTTGGGATACTGTTGTGTCTATGAGATATAATAACTAAATTTTCTCTATCACCAATTACTTCATTCAATTTTTTATAAAACCATCCCCAAGATAAATCATTTTCTGAATTTACAACAGCAAATGCCAAAGGAAAAATTTGATTATTACCATCCAACAATGATGCTCTTAACATCGTACCGATATATTTATTCTTTAGGAAAGTTTCATCTACTGAAATCACTGGTTTACAATGTTACCAACCTTTCAAGGTAGCCCCTAAATACATGAATAAGTATTTTAACGTGCCATTCCCATCATTCTAAATTATTGTCACGGTACCTAAAAAACACAAATACAATCAGATTTATTGATCTAATAGTCAATCATTGAAATACTGAAAAAGTGATATACCTGGATCTGTTTCTTTCAATACATAACAATATGATGGTAATCTTGCGTACGATTCTTCTGGAGTCCCTCGAAGCAAATCCAACGCATTGTGCTTTGCTTTCCATGCTTTATAATTATAGCTAATAGTAACCCATGCTTCAAACACATGTGATCGATAATGTTTTAGGGTGTTGTCCGATCTCGTACATCATTCCTATATCTACCTTTAATGCATTGACTAACAATATCGGATGTTGTTTGATGATGATCACTTTGAATTACATCTAATGAAAAGTTGTGTTCTTTAATATATTCATATAGCATCCAAAGTTCATCACCTTTGTATATAGATATCCGAACAAACCACTTACAATGATCATTAGCGCATCAGACATTTATTCTTTCTCGATTGGATCTTTTAATCTCGAATTCAAGATTCTCTTTCAATACAATCATGTTCAACGCCCTTTTTAACTCGTATTTATTTCTAAACAATGATTTCTTTTAAATGTCAAAATTACTAGGGACATTTTCTAAATCAACCAGAGGATAAAAATGTCATCGTCTTAAGCATCCTCGCAGTCTATTGATGCTGATTGACTACCCTCATCAAACACATAGTTTTGCAAGTCACTGCATTGGATTCTATTAAACTTACTACTGTCAATAATAAGTGGAACGTTAATACCATTTTCATTCTTATCAACAAAACATACCATTGAATGTCTTGGTCATTTTTAATTTCAACGGTAGTAGATGAAGCATTGCCAAATTGTAATTTGACAATAATTTCAAACTGATCTCTTCCATCAACAGGATCCAAAATCCTATTAATTCCTTCTATTAGCTCAACAAACATCATATTGACATCAACGAAAAAGGTTTAGAATGAAAATTAACATAAGACTTTACCTCATCCCATCTTTCATCAAACATAAAAATTGTAGGTATCTTTAGAATGCCTGAAATATATTTTTACGAAAATTACATGAAAATTGACCATTCAATATATGATATACTGTACGAGAATAAAACTATATTTTGATTTCACATAATAATAGTTGACTATATGTCTTATTCTAAATAAAATATTGACATTTATTGATCAATCAATAAATTTACTGTTTTCATGCAAGAAACGCGCTGTTGAAACTATGTACATCATGATTTACTTCGAACAAGAAAATATGTTTCAAAACATACATCACTGAATCTAACGAATAAAATTTCATCAAACATGTCATTTCAGCACCTAAATAACATATATCGAACATCTAACAATGAAACACATATTGAACCCACAATGGCAAATGATGATTAACTTCAAATGAAAATACATACTTATCAAGTAAATCATTCAGTTAAATGTGAAAAAAGAGTTGATACCAACATGTTATAAACGAAACACTTGATATAAAAATGTGATTAAAACTCAAATGAAATATAAATAAAAAAAATTATCCATATGACAATCTAATAACAAGCAAATGAAAAAATATTTTTCTAACAAACATTAACCTTACATGAATGAACCTTGAAAAGCTTGATATGAAAATAGAATATGAATGAATATCAAGACCAAAAAACCCAGAATTTTCTTCACAAACACGAACACAAAAACCTTTGTGATGTTCTTCGATTATGGAGATGAATGCAATGAATGAGTGTTGTTTTTCTTCAATGGAATCTGTAAATCAATGGGCGGATGACAAAAACATACTAATGGAAGTATCTTTGAATTTATTCGGTTAATGCTAAATCAAAGCTTCTCAATTTCGGGTGGATTTCCTCGTAACAGAGCTGCAAATCCGGATTCCAATCATTCGGTTATGAAAAATATAATTTTCATAACCGAAATCACTAAAGAAGGAAAAATAAAAACAAACAATAAGATTTAATTTAATTTAAATTTAAAATAATATATATTAATGATATTATAAACTGAAATTACCAAAAATAAGGATATCTCGTTAAATGATATGGCCTCACAAAATCAGATAATTGAATCTGTCAAATGAGGGGCAAAATTGTTGGTTGATGATGCGGCGTCCAAAAATCTACTATTTACTTAAAAAAAACTAAAAAACTTACTATCCCTTAACTCAACTTTGAAAACATGTCTATTTGATGCAATTACTTTTAAATATATTACTAGTTAAAAGCCCATGTATTGCACGAGATTATACAAATTTCAGTCTATAAATTCAAATAGAAATAAGTGTAATATACATAACTTACATAACCTTTTTAACTGTAATATAATTTATAATGGTATTGAATATTTAACACGTTTGTGTTATTTGATTCTCAATTCATCCTTGACATTTGACTAAATATGAAGCTTAAATACTCTAAGAGCCTCAATTTTCAATAATTTTGCATGCGATGCACAAAATTCTATAAAAATTAAATTTAAATATAAGTTAATACATAAAAGTTTCCCTTAATAGCATGAGAATAACCTATTAATTATGTGAGATGAGAAAGAAAAAACTTAGTTTTTAAGAAGAAAAGTCGGTTTTAAAATTTTTGAATGATCACAAATTTATCAATGTATATAGAGAAATTATTAGATCAAATAAAAAAGTAAGGTAATTAATTTTTAAAGAAGAAATTGATAGTTGATGTAATTATTTTTAAAGAATATACATTTTTAATTGTCTGTAAATATCAACCATACATGCAATCATCAAAAGATTCTTCCCTGAAACTTATATTAAGAAAAATATTAATTAGATATCATAGATGTCATACATGCAATTAATTCAAGTTGATCGCATAATTTAACATGTAATTACATATAAATATGATTAATTTCACTAATATGTATGCTTGGTCATATGAACCATTATAATTAAATTTCTCAATGCAAGCCATCAACCACCTTGACCATCATAATATTGCTAATCTGACATTGGATAAAGCTTGATAAAAGTTGTTCATGCTTTAAGGACTTAATTAGAACGATACAAACATAAGCTATTCAAAAGGCAAAATATTGAGCTAAAAGACATTCAATAGAACATATAACCATAAAAAAAATTCTTGCAACACAGACAAAAGTTTAAACTGTAACATCAATTGAGATCTTAATAGAAAACTCAAAACGATCAACACTCTCAAAGCGAGAAATGCTTTCATGTAGAGGTTGTCGTGACATTTGTGTTTCAGGAACCCAACTTTGATAAAAACCCTATAGTTTCAGGAGCCCGAGATTATTGTGACAATGTGGTTTCAGGGACCGAGTTTTGAAATGGAAAAAATTTAGGCTTGGTACTTACAAATAATGGGGTTCGAAGTGATTCTGATCCATTCTCTTTAACAAAGAACTATAAATCTATATCCTTTAAAATTTTAGCAGAAGGGCACGGTGTTGGGAGCGGTTGGTTTTAAAAATAAGTTTGAACCAGGAACGGTTTGTGGGCAGAATATCAAAACTTTATCCAATTAACTTATTTAATCAAATTAAATAACTTAAAACCAAACAACGTGTGATTATGCATAGACGATATTAAACGAGAAGATAAGGTTAGAAACAATTTTTTCACCAATACTTTGTATCGGAGAATTTCTGAACTGGCAGAATTCCTTTGAGCGTTCTTCAAGGTTCGGGATCCAAATCACGCACTTGAACTCCAAGAACGATTTGTGAATTTCATCCACCAACAACCACTCGTTAATTTCAAAAATATATCTCACGAGAATTTTGTGTAGGAATTTGAGTGTGAGCTCTCAAAACGATTGAAGGGCTCTCAAAACGATTGAAGAAGAAAAATAAAAAAATTTCTCCTTCAATATAATTTTCGGCGGCAACAAGGAGGGAGGGGAAAACATTTATCTCCTTTTGCTTTGTTAACAAACAACTGTATCATATCTAATATCTATCTGAAATCAGATTGGTATTAGATATTGACAAAATGTAATTTTCAATATTTATAAATGTACCCATATATTTTTAAATTTATGAAAATTCACCCCATATATATTCATAATTTCTGAAAATTGTAATATTCCCTAAAGTCTAAGTTGTATCGAGATTCATCAATCCAACTGATAAATTAATTTATCATTATCAATTAATTATTTTTTTATTTACTAATTATCCAATAATAAAAAATAATAAACTAATTAAGTTTAATACATATAATCACACTTAACTAATTAAGTAACATCAACCATCACATATATGTGTAGGAAATATACTTTGGTACCAAAACACATTTTGATCTAATTTACTTTGTTTCTCTATTCCTGTTCTCATGAGTTATTTCTGAGACCGAATAGACCCACATGAACAAAGCTAAGAATTCAAATACCCGGTGAATTTATCTCCATAAATTCCTTACCTATTTAATCCTGACATCGTACAACTCTACTATAGGTTCGATGCCGAATAAACTCTCGATTTATGCGCGCTACGTTTTATATCAGTGTAAATAAACCATTTTATTTTCACGGTCCATAGAATATTTTAACATAATACCCATCGTGAATATCAGTAACAAGATCAAAATATAAAATTACCATTTTACCCTCATGTTATTATTTCCTTTACTCCTTTATCGATTGTGAATCAGAAAGACATAATAGTGAGTTGTCTCGTACAATTCACAAGTCTTAATCAATGAATCAATTTATTGAATAACTGGACAGGTTAATTTATTCACACACCCATCAATAATGTATAAGTTGATATTGTTGCTTTCATAATCGAACCATAAATTTCTATATCTGTGAATCACGTAATTCCAACTTAATTCAATTACAATCCCAACAGTCGAAGTATTGCATGCCAATTCGAATTCACTCATTTGACATATCAAAGATTGCAACTAACAAAATCAAGCTACGTATTCACCTCAAAATTAGGGTAAATAGAAAAATATCCTTTAAGTGTAACAATTAGATTTAAAGCTTGATAAATGATTTTGGGCTCTAAAATATTTTTTACTGGTCTATTCAACATATTCATAACATGTCTAGATTAACCGTTTGAGTCTCCAATCCCATGCCCCAAGACTGGCATCCATTGGTTGAACCTAGAAGTTGTAATCAGATTCGATTGCCTAGTTGATCCTAAGACTGTGAATATCGTTCTGAACTTTGTCAGAAGAGTTCATCTGGAGACGCCCATGTCTTCACTTTTCGTTCGTTGATGAAAGTTATAAGACTTGAGTAATTTATAAACACACTTTAATTTAAAATAAAACTTTCGATTTATTCATAAGAATTCAATAATACTAATGTCTGATGAATAACTAAATATAAATAAATAGTTATTACACGCTACTTTATGGACATATTCCAACAATCTCTCACTTGGACTAAAATAGGCGTATACAATCTCTTATTCCCAAGTCAGCCAGATGAGCCTAAAAAACTTTAGTGCGTAAAGTCTTTATGAATGGATCTATAAGGTTGTTGACCGTCAAAATGTGCGTAACCATAACGTCTCCACATTGAACAATTTTTATAATCATGTGATATTTACGTTCTATGTATTTGGATCTCTAATGTGTTCTAGGTTCCATAGAATTCGCTACAGCCAACTGTTATCACAATAAAATGTCATGGGCTTGTCAGTGTCTAAAATAACTTTTAAAGTCTTCAAAAACTTTTTAAGCCATACAACCACCTTTGCAGCTTTACAAGCTGCCACATATTCAGTTCCCATGGTAGAATAAGCAATGCAAGATTTTTTTATACTTCTCTATACAACTATTCCACCATTTAGGATGAAGATTGATCCTGATGTGGACCTCCTAGAATCATTGTCTGCTTGAAAATCAAAATCAGTATACCCTGTCATATTTAGGTCAGTACCTAAATACACAAGCATGTAGTTCCTTATTCTCCTCAGATACTTAAGGATATGCATGACGAAATTCCAATGCTCGATTTCAGGATTAGATTGGAAACGACTCACCACGCTCACAGCATAGCAAATGTTTGGCCTAGTGCGAAGCATCACATACATGAGACTTCTCACAGTTGTAGCATAGGGAATCTCTCTTATGTTTTCCTCTTCTTGAGGAGTCTTGGGAGACTGCTCCTTGGAGAAGCTGACTCCATGTCTAAAAGGAAGAAATCCTTTCTTGAATTTTTACATACTGAAGTGACCCAACACCTTATCAAAATAAGATGCTTGAGATAGTGCCAATTGTCGGTTCTTCCTATCTCGAAAGATCTGAATACCTGAGATAAATGCAGCTTCTCCAATATCCTTCATATCAAACTACTTTGCAAGTTAAATCTTGACTTCAAATAATTTTCCTAAATCAGTATCAATGAGTAGAATAACATCTATATAAGATTAGAAAAAACTACATTTCCTTCGTGTATCAATTTATAACACATGACTCGTCCACTAACTATTCAAAACCATAGTTTTTAACAGTTTCATCGAATCTAATATTACACAATCGTGACACTTGCTTAAGTTCATAAATGGACTTCTGCAGTTCACAAACTTTACCCTCTTGACCTTTCTCCATGAACCCGTCTAGTTGAGCCATATAAATACGCTCATCAAGATTGCCATTTAGAAAATCATTCTTGACGTCCATTTTCCATATTTCATATTCAAGGGCAGCAACAATGGACAAAAGGATTCAGATGGATTAAAGCATGACCACCAAAAGAAGGTATCCTTGTAGTATATACCTTCCTTTTGGGTGTAGCCATTGGCTACTAGCCTAGCTTTGAATGGCTCTACATTCCCATCCAGACCTATTTTCTTCTTATAGATCCATTTTCATCTGACGATTTTTACCCCTTTAAGAGGATCTACAAGCTTCTAGTCTCCGTTCAAGTACATCGAATCTATCACAATGTTCATGGCTTCTTGCCATAAGTTTGCTTCAGTTACCGCCACGACCTCTGAGTAGAAGATAGGTTCATCAAAGTCCTTATCTGAGACAACTGTCAAAGCTTCTCCATAGGACATATACCACTCAGGTTGTCTCACAACCCTCCCGCTAAGTTGAGGCTCCATAGGCTCTGGCTCCTATCGTGGTTCTTCCATTCTTGAATCAGAAATAATTTTTGATTGGGGAGACGATGTCCTCCCACTCAATAATTCCTCTAGCACAACTGTACTTCTCGGCTGTACACTTTTAATGTAATCTTCTTCAAGAAAATGAACATTCATGCTAGTGAATGTTTTCTAGTCAGTCGTACTATAGAAGATGTACCCCTTCGTTCCTTTAGGATATCCTACGAACATGTATAATTATGAACGACTGGCCAACTTGCCTGTCTTCGACTTTAGAACATGTGTTGGGCACCCCCATATTTTAAAATGGTTAATAGACGACTTTCGTCCATACCATCTTTCACATGGTGTACCAAACACCGTCTTCAGCGAAACTTAGTTCAAAATATATGTCACTGTTTTCAAGGCATATCCCCAGAAGAAATCTAAGAGGGATGAGTAACTCATCATGGATCTAATCATATCCATCAGAGTTCGATTCCTTCTCTCTAACACATCATTTTACTGTGACATACCAGGTGTTGTAAGCTGAGAAAGGATACCTTCTTCGTTAAGAAAGTCTTCAAACTCTTCTAGCAAGTACTCTCCATCACCATCAGATCATAGTGTTTTGATTTGTTTTTTATTTTTTTTTTCAACCAAGGCCTTATATTCTTTGAACTTTTCAAAAGTTTCAGATTTTTTACGCATTAGATAAACATGTCCAAAACATGAGTAGTCATCAGTGAAGGATATGAAGTATTCATAACCTCCTCTTCCTTGGATATTGAATGGCACGTACGTCCTTATGTATGAGTTCAAGGTATGGAGTGGCTCTTTCACCTTTTGCTGAAAAATGTCTCTTGGTCATTTTTCCTTCAATAAATGATTCGTATATGGGTAGTGATCCCACACTTAAAGTTTGCAAATGACCATACTTCACAAGTCTTTTAATCCTGTCTGGAAAGCCACACATATGTTAGATCGTTGAGTCAGACTTCAACATTTTATTATCCCTTTATGGATGAACATTCACTTTAGTGTCACGTATAATATGAGCAATTGGTTTTACATGAAACAATTTATTAAACATACGTGCAACACTAATTAAGCATTCATTTCTAAAACTACTAATGTCTTTATCAATGAATTTAATATCAACTCCTTGCTCAATTAATGCACCAATAAAAATAATATTCTTCCCCAAAACTGGGATATAATAAAAATCACATAAAATAATAAAATGTTTCTCAAAACATAATTTAAAAGTTCCCACAGATACGGCTGATAGTAGTGCTCCATTACCCCAGCAGAAGCAGTACTCACCCTCGTCAAGCCTTTTGACTTCCCTGAACCCCTTTAGATCCCAACCATTTGAGATACTCTGGGCAGTTGCATTTCCAATGATCAACAGCTCCACAATGATGACACATGTCTTTCGACTTGTCTACTTTCGCGGTGCTCTTGCCTTTGGTAGCTTTCACCTTCTGCTTCTTCCCTTTCCTTGGACCTTTTCTCTATTTCTTCTTAGAGCCAAATGTGGAAGGATTTCTTTATGTAAAGTTAGCCTTTCCAGAGTTTCTCTTTCTCTTAAAAAATAGAGTCTCAGCAGCTTGTAGCTCTTTCATGGGCTCAGGAAGTGAGTACTTCATATTATTCATCAAATAATAAAGCTTGAAGTTTTCAAAGGTATCAGACATAGCCTCTAGGGTCATATCCTTCTGAGTCTCACCATCATCCCCAACACTCATGATCTCCATCTCATTCAGATAACTAATGATCATCATCATATAGTCACTGACAAGAGTTTCAGGTTTTATCCTGAAGTTCATAAGGTTTCACACAACTACCTATTTAACTTAACGACCCTAATCTTCGAACATTTTGATGATGTTCAACATCATATCAGTGGTGGTTTCCAAATTCTGGTATTATTGTTGCAACACATTGCTAATAGAAGCCAAGATGTAATATCTGGTTATCTCATCAGAACGTAGCCAGGAAGCATAATCATCTCTTTCCTCTTGAGTCAATTCATTAAAAGGCTCAAAGGAATAATGGGTGGTAAGCACGAAGTTGTGATTTTCAATTGACAGTACGATATCAAGATTGTGTTTCCAATCACCGTAATTATCACCAATTAATATTGTTCACGTTTAAGATAGTTGAGAATGGGGATATTAACATGATTATAAAAAGGAATAAATAAAGCGGTGTACATAAATGCTCAATCGTTTAGGAAAATATGATACATGATGCAACTACTTAAATATTTAAAAATCCATCAAAAAATATTTCCTCCATGATGTTACGATAAAAAATGATATCTTGTCTCATTGAGGGATGAAGTCCAGACTATCTACTATCGCATTGAGACTCTTCTCGTTTGGTTAACGCTCAAGTGTCTCTACATGTAGCTTAACCAATCACCAATGGTTTTGGTGACCCTAGTGCCATTGACTAGCCCCTAAGTGAGGATTCCAATGTACTTCAGTCTAAGTGTTTAACCAACGTATCGACTCATAAAAAAGGCTATGGACTAACAGTCCGTCTATGTGACGACCCTACCCCAATACTTCCTTTAGAAGTCTTAGCTTCTCATGTAACTTGATGACTTAAAGCGATACGACTCTAAAGTTTCTCTCATTGAAGAGAGGACCACTAAGGGTGGTTCTAAACCATTCCTCATGGCACGATCAAGTTCGTGTTTGAGACATTGATAACGTTTCAACATAAACGACGCTCCCACTTAGTTTAAAAAAAACTTCAGATTTTTTATTGTTTTTTAAAACAATACTTTATTAACTTGAAAAACATGATACAATTTATAAATCCTTTATCTAGTTTGAAATCCCAATTTAAAATCATAACCATTATAAATTTACGCGTTGTAATTAAATTACAGCCATTATAATTTAAACTACAACCATTATAATTAATCTACAATGATGCATGTACATGCTATATGACAATTTGATATTGGCATATCCCTAGTTCTATATGTCATGTTATATGCTGATTCACTATTAAAATTAAAAATTCACTATTAAAATTAAAACATACATTTAAATTAATATCCTTCATGGCTCATTTCTAATTACAACCCAAAAAATAATAAGTTATAAATTAATTTACAAATTTTCATGGCGTCTGTAATTATCTATATGTCCTTCAGGTTGTCTCCCACATTGTGAACTCTTTACAAAAGGCCATTCTCATTTTAAAATCAAATTTAAAATTTAAAATTCAAAAATTCAAATTGAAATTTCAAAATTTAAATTCAAATTTCAAATTTAAAAAATTCAAAATTTGATTAAAATCCTTTTATTAAGGAAAACTATTTTCCTAATTAAATAATCTCATTAATTATCCTCTCTCTTTTTTTTATCTTAAAAACAAAACAAAAGATAAAAATATAACATTGATAATTATCTTTTGAAATCAAAATTCAAAAGATAAAAAGATAAAATAGATATTTATCTTTGAATTTAAAATTATATTTAATTTGTTTAAAACTTAGAATTTTAAATTTTAAATTGAAGTGATAAAAATAGTATAAGAATTATAGCGAAATATTACATGGCTTCCTAAACCCTAATTGTTATCATTTAGGGTTTCACAAACTCTAGTCACCATGCAGGGTACGGTAGCGGACAACGGCGGCGAAGGGCGCCGGAACAGTACCGCGGTCGCTGGAGCAGTAACTCCGTTGTGAAGAGTAATTCCGTCGTGAACAGTAATTCTGTGTGAACAGTCACTCTGGCGACTTCTCGGTGGCTATCCGGTGACTTCTCGACTGCGGTCCGACGACTTCACGACGACGGTTTTGAGTGGTTTCTAGCGACAGTATCAAGACGACGATGATTTTACATCAAAATTATAAAATTACAACTTTTGCAACAAAAGAAATTACATAAAATCCTATACCTCAAATTCGATGTACATAAATTTTAAATTGAAATAAAAACGCTTAGAGCCAATAGTTAGAGATCCAATCACATAACACATTCAAAATAACTTTTGAATCTACCATATAAAATCATATGCCAATATTCACAAAACTCACGATACGTTCATTTTAAATATCAATATGCATAATCAAGAATCTTGCTCTGATACCAATTGTTGGGACCAGTTACTTTTAAAATTAATTAAAAATAAGTTTGAACCATGAACGGTTCGTGGGCGGAATATCAAAAAAAATTCTAATTAACTTATTTAATCAAATTAAATGACTTAAAAATAAACAAAGTGTGATTATGCATATACGACATTCAATGAGAAGATAATGTTAGAATCAATTTTTTCACCTATACTTGTATCAGAGAATTTATGAACTGGCGGAATTTCTTCGAGCGTTCTTCGTATTCTTCAAGCTTCGGGATCCGAATCACGCACTTGAACTCCAAGAACAATTTATGAATTTCGTCCACCAACAACCACTCGTTAATTTCATAAATATATCTCACGAGAATTTTGTGTCAGAATTTGAGTGTGGGCTATCAAAATGATTGAAAAAGAAAAATCAAAATTTTCCCCTTCAATATAATTTTTGGCGGCAACATGGAGGGAGGGCAAAACGTTTTTCTCCTTTTACTTTTTTAACAAGCAACTATATCTTATCCAATATATATCTGTAATCAGTATGTTATTAGATATTGATAAAATATAATTTTTGATATTTATAAATATACCTTTATATTTTTAAATTTCTAAAAATTCACCCTATATATTCATAATTGTCGAAAATTGTAATATTCCATAGAGTTTGAGTTATATCGAGATTCATCAATCCAATTGATAAATTAATTGATTATTATCTATTAATTAATTTTTTATTTACTAATATCTAATAATTAGAAAGTAATAAACTAATTAATTTCAATAAATATAATCACACTTAACTAATTGAGTGACATCACCCATCACATATTGGTGTAGAAAATATGTATTGGCACCAAAACACATTTTGATCCATTTTACTTCGTTTCTCTATTCCTGTTCTTATGAGTAATTTCTGAGACTGAATGTACTCATATGAACAAAGCTAAGGATTCAAATACCTGGTGAATTTATCTCCATAAATTCCTGACCTATTTAATCCTGACATCGTACAACTTCATTATACGTTCGATGTAAATATAACTCTCAATTCATGTGCACTACATTTTTTGTTGGTGTAAATAAACCCTTTTATTTTCACAGTTCACAGAATATTTTAACATAATACTCATCATGAATATCAGTAATAAGAGCAAAATATAAAATTAGCATTTTACCCCTCTTGTTATTATTTTCCTAACTCCTTTATTGATAGTGAATAAGATAGACATAATAGTGAATTCTCTCATACAACACAAGTATTAATCAATGACTTAATCCATTGAATACCTAGCCATGTTAATTTATTCACACACCAATCAATAAAACATAAGGTGATATTGATGCTTTCGCAATCGGACCATGAATTTTCATATCTATGAATCACGTAACTCCCCTTAATTGAATTACAATCCCAACAACCGATGTATTGTCCGTCAATTTGAACTCACTCATTTGACATATCAAAGATTGCAACTAACTAAGTCAAGCTATGTATTCACCTCAGGTTTAAGGTAATTATGAAAATATCCTTAGGGTGTAACAATTAGATTTAGAGCTTGGTAAATGGTTTTGGCCTCTAAACTAATTTGTTACCGGTCTATTCAACATGTTCATAGCATATCTGGGTTAACCGTTTGAGTCTCCACTCTCATGCCCCAAGACTGACATCCATTGGTTCAACTTAGCAGTTATAATCAGATTCGATTACTCAGTCAATCCTAAAGTTATGAATATCGTTATGAACTTTATTAGAAGAGTTCGTCTGGATACGCCTCTGTCTTCACTCTTCATTCGTTGATGAAAGTTTCAGGACTTGAGTAATTTATAAACATACTTTAATTTAAAATAAAACTTTCAACTTATTCATAAGAATTCAATAATATTAAAGTCTAAGAAATAACTAAATACAAATAAATAGTTATTACACGCTATTAGCCCTATATCTCTATGAGATAACTTTTGATGATAACAAAACATTGACGTTGCTAATAAATTTAATCAAGTTTGCAGAGACCATTCAAAAAATTATCACAAGACATTCCAATTGAAGATCATGAAAATATTTATTTTCATAGGAGCTCATAAAGCACGAAGATTGAAGATTATGAAAATATCTACTTTCATATAACTTTTATTAGGAGCTTACTCATTTTATTTGCCTTTATTAAAACTCAATTTTATTTAGGGATAACTATCCTTAAATTCAGTCTACATCTATAAAAAGCCTAAACACCAAAAATCATCTCTCTTGCACAATAGACAAAATATATGAGATGGAGATAATGACAAAGAACAAAAAAGTAAGTTTCAATTTCAAGTAGATAAAGAGAGATGAAGCTTACCCAAATAGTTTTTTTTTACCATATTGTGTTATTTTGGGTAGGAGTTTTCCTTGCCTTTTTGATCAAGGATTTTTGTCCTTATTAAGGATGGAGTGTCATTTCTTTTGTCTATATTCAAAATTTGAAATTTTCCTTCCTAAACCTTAACATTCATCTCATCTATAAATACACCTCATTTCTATTCATAAAACACAAATTCATAGCCAAGAGACTTGCTTTTAAAACTCTCCAATACTCTTCTAAATCTCTCTTAATATTTTGAGCTTTATACTTGCAAATTTCTTGAGCGAGCAAGAATATTTTTTTGTGAGCTAGATTAGAGATTCTACTCTTTTGAGAGAGTTATTCTAAGGGGTCACTTAATCTCGAAACACATAGCCTTGTGAGGTTTAGTTAGCAACTATAAAGCCAATTGAGTTTGTAAGATTTGGTCTTCACCCTTAAGAAGATTGTGGGATTAAAAATCTCCAAGGAGGGCCTTGGAGCGTGGACGTAGGGATAAGATTTTCCTAATTACGTAAAAATATCGTGTGACTATCTTCTTCTCATTCTTCTCTTTTTATTTTGTGCTATTTATTTTTCGCACTTCAATTTCTCGCACTTAATTTTCACAATTTCATTTCTGCACTTTAAGTTTTCGTAATTATTTTATTTGCTTGCTTTATATTTCCGCATTCATATTATCGCAAGCATTATTTACTTCAACACTTTTATCCATTACTTTATCTTTTCAAGTGTTAAACTCGTGGAATATTGAAGTTCATTCTTGAACATTCATTTTTCACTTGAGTGTAAAAAGTTTTTATTTTGAACACGATTACCCAATTCACCACCCTCTTGGGTTGCCATATCGATCCTACAATTGATTTCAAAGCTTGGTACTCTATACATAAGACTTAATTATCTTGAATTATGGCATCCATGAATGGTTCTTTCATTGAAGGTCAATCTTCTACTAGACCTCCATTTTTCAAGGGTAATGATTATACTTATTGCAAAGCGAGAGTGAAGATTTATATTCAATCGATTGACTGTGACTTATGGCATGTTATTGAAAATGGTGCTCACATTTCATTCAAAACTGTGGATGATAAAAATATTGTCAAATCAAGTAGTGAATGAAATGATGATGATAAAAAAATTTCTTTAAATGCTTAGACTATGAATGTTTTGTTTTGTGCTCTTGATAAAAATGAATTAATAGAATTTCTATATGTGAATCTGCTAAATATATATGACACATGTTAGAAGTCACACACGAAGGTACAAATCAAGTTAAAGAATCTAAAATTAGCATGCTTGCTCATAGTTATGAATTATTTAAAATGAAACATGACGAATCCGTACGTGATATATTTACTCATTTCACCGATATTATTAATGGCTTGAAATCTTAGTAAGACTTATTCTAATGTTGAAATGGTGAGAAAAATTCTTAGGTGTCTACCAAAGATCTCAACACACTTTCCCTTGAAGAACTTATTGGCTCATTGATGACATATGAAATGAGGCTAAATGAAAATGACGAAGAAGATACATCAAAGAAGAAGAGCATTGCACTAAAATCAAAACTTGAACAATCCGATAGTGAATGATGACTATGATGAGGAAGATGACATAGCCCTACTCACTAGGCGATTCAAGAAATTTTTAAATAGAAGGAAAAATGTTCCAAGAAAAGATGATAAAAAGATACCTCGTGACACACTCATGTGCTATGAGTGTATAAAGCCTGGACACATAAAAGCTGATTGTCTAAATCTAAGTAATGCCCTAAAGAAGTTTAACAGAAGAGCATTCAAGGCAACTTGGGATGAGACTGATGATAGCGACTGCGAAGGCGATGAAGAATAAGTTGCAAACATGTATTTCACGACACTAGAAGATGAGGTAAGTTCTTCTAAGCTAACTTTAAATGATAAACCTAGTTATGAATAACTTAAAAATGCTTTTGAAGAGCTTTATAGTGAGTTTGAAAAACCTCGCTTAAAGAACAAAATTATGAAAAATGATTTTTCAAAACTTCAAGAAGAAAATGAGTCCTTGAAAAATGAGAATTTGAAAATCAAAGCAAGCTTACATGTTTTGCATCGAGACCTTGTTCAAAGCCAAAACAAAGAAAAAGATTGAAATTCAAACATTTTTAAATTTACAAATGGAAGAAACAATCTTGAGAAACTTCTTAGCAAGCAAAGGAATGCTTCCGATAAAAGGGGATTAGGATGTCAACCTTTTCAAAACCATAAATATCACAAAAATATTTTTATAAAACCAACATAATATGCTCCTATCATTTGTCACTATTGTGGGGTTCAAGGTCACAAAATTTATTCATGCTTTCATAAAAAGAAAGCTATTTTCCATGAAAGAAATGAATGAATTTTCTACAACACTAACCCTCAAGGACCCAAAAAGATTTGGATACCAAAAGTCAACTTTTAAATTTTTATGTTATAGGTACTATTGAAGAAGAAAGATAAGTGGTATCTTAATAGTAGATGCTCGAGACATATGACCAGTGATGAATCAAAACTTACTCAAATTTGTTGAAAGGAATGACACGTCACCTTTGTAGATGATAAGAAATGTCAAATCATTGGTATTGGCTCCGTAAGTAATGACTCTTCTCATGCTACAAACAAAATTCTATTTGTAGATGGTCCAAAACATAATTTACTTAGCATAAGTCAACTTTGTGTTAAAAATATAAAGTAATTTTTTAAAAGCATTTTTGTCTAATTATAGATAAAGTGTCAAATAAAATTTTATTTGTTGGACAAATGGACCAAAATGTATACACTATTCCTCTAAGTGATTTCTAAAATTATAATGAAAAATGTTTTCTAGTTTTTGATAATGATAGTTGGCTATGTTATAAAAGACTTGAGCATGCTAGCATGAATTTATGTTCAAAACTATCAAAAAGTTATTTAGTAAAAGATCTTCCAAAAATAAATTTTATGAAAGATAAAATTTGTGATGCATGCCAAATGGGTAAATAAGTTAAGAGCTTTTTTAAATCAAAACATATTGTGTCAACCACTAGACCATTGCAATTACTACACGTGGACCTATTTGGCCCTTCAAAAATTGCAAGTCTTGGGGGTAAACACTATGCATTTGTCGTTAGTTGATGTTTTTTAAGCTATACTTGGGTTTTATTTCTCAAAAATAAGGATGAAACTTTTAAAATATTTATAAAATTTTGTAAACTAGTTCAAAATGACAAATGTTTTACAATTTCAAAAATTAGAAGTGATCATGTTGGAGAATTTGAAAATAGAAACTTTGAAATTTTTTGCGACGAAAATGATTTTTCACATGAGTTTTCTACTCCTAAAACTCCACAACAAAATGGTGTTGTTGAATGGAAAAATCGGTCCTACAAGAAATGGTAAGAACAATGATAAATGAGAATGGCTTACCTAAGTATTTTTGGGCCGAAGTCGTTAACACATCTTGCTACATTATGAATCGTGTTTTACTTAGAGTTATTTTAAACAAAACCCCTTATGAACTTTGAAAAAAAATTCTTAATATTAGTTATTTTAAAGTTTTTATGTGTAAACGTTTTATTTTAAATAATAAGGACAACCTTAGTAAGTTCGATTCAGAAACTGACTTAGTAATCTTTTTAGGATATTCCACATCTAGCAAAGCATATAGAGTTTATAATAGAAGAACATTAGTTGTGGAAGAATCCATGCATATTGTCTTTGATGAATCTATTCCCTCTAACATCTTTTATGATCAAGATGATGAAATTATAAGAAAGGTAGAAGGGGTTAATATCAATACTAATGAAGGATCAAGTCACTCTTTCCAAGAAAATGTCAAAGTACAAGATTGCAACCAAATTTCAAAAGAATGAAAGCTTGTAACAGATCATCCAAATGAGCTTTTAGTGGAAGACATATCAAAAGGGGTAGAGACCCTCTCTACGCTTCATAGTATTTGTAACATTGCTTTTTATTTCTCAACTTGAGCCTAAATCTTTTATAGAGGCCGAAAAAGATGAATATTGGATAGTTGCTATGTAAGAAGAACTTAATCAATTTGAAAAAAGTAATGTATGAGAACTTGTGTCTAGACCCTCTAAGCACTCAGTAATTGGTACTAAATGAGTGTTTAGAAATAAGGTAGACGGAAATGATATTGTTACTAGAAATAAAGCTAGATTAGTGGTGCAAGGATATAATCAAGAAGAAGGTATAGATTATGATGAAACTTTCGCTCCCGTTGCTAGACTTGAGCCAATAAGAATGCTATTAACATTTGCATGTTTCAAAGATTTTATTTTAAATCAAATGGATGTAAAGAGTGTCTTTTTAAATGGATACACATAGAGGAAGTTTATGTAGAACAACCTCTCGGTTTTCAAAGTTTAAATTTTTCAAATCACATATATAAACTTAAAATGGCTCTCAATGGACTAAAACAAGTGTCTAGAGCTTGGTACGAAAGGCTAAGTAAGTTTCTTATTGATGTTGGATTTAACATGTGTAAAATAGATAACACCCTCTTCATAAAATCAAAAGACAATGATATCTTAATTGTCCAAATGATATAATTTTTTGTAGCATTAATGAATCTTTGTGTACGAATTTTGCAAGCTTTATGAGCAATGAGTTTGAAATGATCATGATGAGTGAATTGAACTTCTTCCTTGGACTACAAATTAATCAAATGAAGGATGATATCTTTATAAACCAAGAAAAATACACCAAAGATTTGCTCAAAAAGTTTGGTATTGAAAATGTGAAGGCTAGTAATACTCCTATTAGTACATGTTAAATCCATCATCAATATACATCAGATGGAGATAATGACAAAACACAAAAAAATAAGTTTCAATTTCAAGTAGATAAAGAGAGATTGAGCTTACCCAAATAGTTTTTGACCATATTGTGTTATTTTGGGAATGAGTTTTCCTTGATTTTTTGGTCAATGATTTTTTGTCCTCCTTATTAAGGATGGAGTGTCATTTCCTTTGTCTATATTCAAAATTTGATTTTTTTCCTCTTAAACCCTAACCTCCATATTCTTTATAAATACACTCCATTTCTATTGACAAAACATAAATTCATAACCAAAAGACTTGCTTTTAAAACTCTCCCAATACTCTTCTAAATCTCTCTTAATATTTTGAGCTTTATACTTGCAAATTTCTTGAGCGAGCAAGATTATTTTTTTGTGAGCTTAGATTGAAGATTCTACTCTTTTGAGAGAATTATTCTAAAGAGTCACTTCATCTCGAAACACATAGCCTTGTGAGGTTTAGTTTGCACACATAAAGTCAATTGGGTTTGTAAGGTTTGGTCTTCACCCTTAAGAAGATCGTGAGATTAAAAATCTCCAAGGGGGCCTTGGAGAGTGGACGTAGGGATAAGATTTTTCGAACCACATAAAAATATCGTGTGCCTATCTTCTTCTCCTTCTTCTCTTTTTATTTTGTGCTATTTATTTTTCGCACTTCAATTTCTCACACTTAATTTTCACAATTTAATTTCCGCACTTTAAGTTTCTGTAATTATTTTATTTGTTTACTTTATATTTCTGCATTTATATTATCGCAAGCATTATTTACTTCAACACTTTTGTCTATTACTTATTTATCTTTTCAAGAATTAAACTCGGGGAATATTGAAGTTCATTCTTGAACATTCATTTTTCACTTGAGTGTAAAAAGTTTTTAATTTGAATACGATCACCCACACCCCCCCTCTTGGGTTGCCATATCGATCCTACGCATGCTACTTTATGGACATATTCCAACACATGGGACATGGCTTTTATAAAGAAATTTGATGGTCATATCATACTTTGATGGGTCTATTTGGACTTCTTCATGCAATATACCCAATAGCTCATGGTAAGTGCAGTTAGTTGATATCTCCAATAATTTGGTCTTCTCAAAAGATCGTGTTGTACCATTTTCACCCAATCTCCATCATGGACTACAAAAATTTGAACTTCATACATATCTGTATATACATCAATGAAGGAAGTCAGTACAAGAAGAATACATAATGAAATGGAATAGTACACGATGATTGTGTAGTGTACACGAGGCCTTCGTGACCATCGATGATCGTGTAGATCTCGTGTACTGTAATAGGTCCTACACGAGGGCTACACGATGACCGTGTAGTTCCATCATGTAGTGTACACGAGAACTATACGAGAATCGTGTAGTGTACACGATGAGTACACGATCATCATGTGGTCATCCCTTACACTACATGATGATCGTGTAGTCGTCATGTAGTGAAATAGATGATACACGATGCTCGTGAACTGCTGAAGAAGTTTCTGATGCACTACACGATGATCATGTAGTGTACGCGAGGTCTATACAAGGATCATGTGTCCTGTGTGTAGTCTACACGATGACTACACGAGGCTCGTGTAATACTCATGTAGACCTCGTTTACACTATACTATCATCTTGTAGTGATCTTGTATAATAAATGAACTTCAAACAACGTTCCAGAAACAATAAAATAAATAAATATTCTCAGAAACTCGTGAACATGAAAAACCCATAAAAATTCAAGCTTTCCAAAAAGAAGAAAATAAAACTTCTACCTGTTCTAGAAAGAAGAACTAACAATCCTTGTTGTTGTAGGAAGAAGAACGAACACGAAGAGGAAAATGAAGAAGAAAACGAAGAAGTAGAAAAAATGAAATATGAATAAGGAGAAATGTGGTGGGTAAAGGGGTTTTGAGTGTTAAGTGAGTAAACTATGATATTTGATTGAACAACTTGTAAGAATATCAATCTAGAAAAAAGTGGGAAAAATGGACTAGGAGTCAGGGTAAGAAGAATCAGTGTAGGGTTGATTTTGTAAAAAACCCTATACCCAAGGGTTGCCTCTGATTGAGCTCCTTGGTGGTTGGTGCTGGTCGAGCTAGGGTTTTTGGCGATTAGAATCTCCAATCAGGAGAGAAGGAAAAATTAAACGATTCGAAAAGAATTTGACGGAGAAGAGACGAAAATCGGGAACAACATATTTAAGGGATCTTCTCCTCCGTCGAAACGATTTCTCAGCGAAATAAAAACTACTTTTTTGTCTGACCTTTAGCGTTGCATCAACGATGGGAAGGGGAAGGATCAAGCACAAGCCAACTGGTAGACGCCAATTCTCTACTCCGGAGGACCTTCGTAAGTATCAATTAAGTTTCTTCTTACTTTCTGTTCTTTCCCCACGAAATCAACTTCAAAATTTTCAAGTTTTCGATGTTTTTAGATACCGAGATAAATACAGAAATTGGAGCAATAGATACAGTTGAGAATTTAGTTTTTGATCTTAAAATAATGTTTTACCAAAGTGAATTTCTTTCTCAAAACAGAGCTGGGATTGAGTGTGATAGTTGGTTTGATTTGGGCTTCATCGAGCGATGATATAGTTTTTGCCGAACATTTGGATTAATTTGGCTGTTTTTAAGTGTTGATCTTTAAGTGCTGTTCTTTACTACGGTTTACGTGTGTATTTTTTTTTCTCAAAATTATTACGCGTAATTGAGTGTTGATGCCTGGAGCTGAGTAGACATACGAAGGTTCTTAAGCATGGCATGTATCGGTATTCCTTTACATGTTAATTAGATCTTTTTGTCGCAATCTTTTTCTTTTTCCGATGATAAAATGAAGCCCTTCAATTCTGTTGAGGCCTTTTGTCTGAAGGATTGGCATTAGAGTTTTTGTTTTAGTTACAAATTTATCTTAGGTCTCACCTTAAGATGGCTCTCCATTTTGAAGTTTGTCTACTACTTTGATGATTGACCAATTACTTGGATTACTAAATATTTCTTCACTGACTCCAACTTTTTTGCTCTCAAATTGTATTGTAGTTGCAGGGACCTCCACCCGGCCTCGAACCTTCAGAAAGGTCCCCCCCCCCCCCCCC